>OW240912.1:409886915-409923488 GCA_933207985.1 Pelobates cultripes | reverse complement strand
GTGTTAACAAATGGAGATTTGGTAACAGATATTACTGTAGGTGAAAGTTTAGGATCCAGTGATCATCAGTCAGTGTGGTTTAATATAAGAACAGTGACTGAGTCACACCACACAAAAACAAAAGTTTTAGACTTTAGAAAAGCAGACCTTTCTAAAATTAGAATATGGGTAGAGGAGTCATTATCAGACTGGAGCAATTTAAATGGAGTTCAAGAGAAATGGGATTATTTAAAAGTTGCACTATTGAAGGCAACAGAAAATTGCATTAGGCTTGTGAGTAAAAGCAAAAAATTCAAGAAACTACTGTGGTACTCTGCAGATGTGGCCAAAATAGTTAAAAACAAAAAGTTAGCATTTAGGAATTATAAAAAAACCCAGAGTGAGGAAGACAAAATGATCTATAAGATTAGGCAGAAAGAGGCTAAGCAAGTTATAAGAGCTTCCAAATAACACACAGAAGAGAAAATAGCACAGTCAGTAAAAAAGGGGGATAAAACATTTTTAGATACATAAATGAGAAAAGAAAAGTAAAACAAGGATTAGTTAGATTAAAAACAAAAGAAGGTATGTAGAAGAGGATAAAGGTCAGGCTGACTGCCTCAATGAATATTTTGTTCTGTATTTACAGAAGAAAATGAAGGAAAGGGACCTCAGTTGAGAAAAAGGATAAATGAGTCATTTATTACACGTGAGTTTACAGAGGAAGAGGTTCTATTTCAACTGTCAAAAGTAAAGACAAATAAGTCACTGGGACCTGATGGAATACACCCAAAGCTATTAAAAGAGCTTAGTGGTGTACTAGCAAAACCATTAACAGATTTATTTAACCAATCACTGTTAACAGGAGTAGTCCCAGAAGATTGGAAGTTAGTGAATGTTGTGCCCATTTACAAGAAAGGTAATAGGGAGGAGTCGGGCAACTATAGGCCAGTAAGCCTTACTTCAGTAGTGGGGAAAGTGATGGAAACCATGTTAAAGGATAGGATTGATGAACATCTAAAAACACATGGATTTCAAGATCAGAGACAACATGGGTTTATGTAACGGACCGTTTCTCTCACAAGAGGATAAAAACAGTTTAGGCGATAATCCCCTTTCCCATAGACCAGCAGCTACTGCAATCACCAATCTCCCGAACTGGAAACTGTACGAATCCCCAACTCCCAAACAGGAAACACACGAACCCTGGAAGCAGCCGAACAGGAAAAGCCCTAAGAACAGCTTACACTCCTGGCAATCGGCATACAGTCAAATTCCCCCCAAGAATGAGACGACACTTCACTTTGAGGGTTAAACAGGAACAACACTGATTTATTCACACAACAGGCTTATAAAGGATTCTCCCATGCAAGGGAGGGATTTACAACAATTACACAATACACCAATCACACGAGTTACCTCCCACAATGCCTCACAATCCCTCCCCTCTGGCCTGGAGATAATTGGGGAAGGAATCTAATTATCTCCCAGGACAGAAGCAAAACTCCATTACCCACATGGCAGACAAAAAGACAGTAAAAGACATAAAATTACATACTGATACATTTAGTACATAAAACACACATTTCTACACATCCCCAGATAGCTTTGATCTGAGCGCACATTATTAGATGAATGGCACTCACATCACACGAATAAGCCTTTCTGCAGGGAAAATAAATGGTTTAACCTGCAGGGCCATAGTCCAAAGGGAGCAGGCGAGCAACCAGGCTTCTCCAGTTCACAGTGGCGAGGTTGGTTTCGCCACACTTCTCCCCTTTACCAACTAGACTAACAGGGTATCTGACCTCCTGCCGGTCAGTGCCCTGGTTAGTCCAGCAACCCACCCACAAAACAGAAACAGCAGTACAGCCCACCCACAATAACTGGTTACTACACCTGGTTAGAGGAGAGCTTTGTCCATGTCCAGGTGCCTCACTACGACTGTGTGGGGAACTGTTAGGCTGCCTTGGTGGGTTGCTGAGTGGGCAGAGACTAGCGGTACTCTGCCCTGCTGCCAGTACTACCGCAGAAGTAGCCTGGTTGGAGCCTGGTTGTGGGAGGGAGAGACCGACTGTCTCCCCTCTGGATATACCGCTCTGTGGCTGGGGGACAGGACCGACCGTCCTTACCCCTTGTGCTGCAAGTACAGAGACTACGGTCCCATCTGCACCGTTGGGGGGTGTAACATCTCCCCTTGGTGGGTTAGGCTGCCGCTGGAGAGAGGGTGTAACAAGCTCCTCTCTCTGGACTGTAAACTGCTGCTGGGGAGAGGGGGTATCAGGCTCCTCTCCCTGACACTCTCTCTGCTGGTGGAGAGAGGGACCAGCTGTCTCCCCTTTCATTATCTTGTCCTGCGGCTGGGGGGCAAGACTGACAGTCCCTGCTCCCTGCAGGACATTCTGCCGCTGGGGAGGAAGGACGGCACCTTTAGCTCCCTGGGGTACACACAGCCGCTGGGGAGGAAGGACAACACCTTCAGCTCCCTGGGGTACACACAGCCGCTGGGGAGGAAGGACAACACCTTCAGCTCCCTGGGGTACACACTGCCGCTGGGGAGGAAGGACTGCACCTTCTGCTCCCTGGGATATACACTGCCGCTGGGGAGGAAGGACGGCACCTTCAGCTCCCTGGGACACACACTGCCGCTGGGGAGGAAGGACGGCACCTTCAGCTCCCTGGGACACACACTGCCGCTGGGGAGGAAGGACGACACCTTCAGCTCCCTGGGGTACACACTGCCGCTGGGGAGGAAGGACTGCACCTTCAGCTCCCTGGGACACACACTGCGCTGGGGAGGAAGGACGGCACCTTCTGCTCCCTGGGGTACACACTGCCGCTGGGGAGGAAGGACGGTACCTTCAGCTCCCTGGGATACACACTGCCGCTGGGGAGGAAGGACGGCACCTTCAGCTCCCTGGGATACACACTGCCGCTGGGGAGGAAGGACTGCACCTTCTGCTCCCTGGGACACACACTGCCGCTGGGGAGGAAGGACGACACCTTCAGCTCCCTGGGGTACCCTTTTGAGTCCCCGTAACGCACTCTGCCACCGGATAGGGCGGCCGATACCTTTGGCTGGATCTGCCATGAACTGCAGGTACTCATCTACCTGGCTCCTTACAAACTGCACGCATCTCTCCGGGGGGTTGGGTCCAAAGAAAGCCATCCGCGTGGTAAATTCTCTGTCATACTGCTCCTGAGTGTAGCTGGGTGCCATGCTTGCCCTGCTGCCCTCCATTTGTAAGTCCAGGGGATGGTGTTACCTTGTAGCTGTCCTTCTGGGCTGTGGGAATGATCCCGTCGCTTGCCACCAATTGTAACGGACCGTTTCTCTCACAAGAGGATAAAAACCGTTTAGGCAATAATCCCCTTTCCCATAGACCAGCAGCTACTGCAATCACCAATCTCCCGAACTCCAAACTGTACGAATCCCCAACTCCCGAACAGGAAACACACGAACCCTGGAAGCAGCCGAACAGGAAAAGCCCTAAGAACAGCTTACACTCCTGGCAATCGGCATACAGTCAAATTCCCCCCAAGAATGAGACGACACTTCACTTGGAGGGTTAAACAGGAACAACACTGATTTATTCACACAACAGGCTTATAAAGGATTCTCCCATGCAAGGGAGGGATTTACAACAATTACACAATACACCAATCACACATGAGTTACCTCCCACAATGCCTCACAATCCCTCCCCTCTGGCCTGGAGATAATTGGGGAAGGAATCTAATTATCTCCCAGGACAGAGGCAAAACTCCATTACCCACATGGCAGACAAAAGACAGTAAAAGACATAAAATTACATACTGATACATTTAGTACATAAAACACACATTTCTACACATCCCCAGATAGCTTTGATCTGAGCGCACATTATTAGATGAATGGCACTCAGATCACACGAATAAGCCTTTCTGCAGGGAAAATAAATGGTTTAACCTGCAGGGCCATAGTCCAAAGGGAGCAGGCGAGCAACCAGGCTTCTCCAGTTCACAGTGGCGAGGTTGGTTTCGCCACAGTTTACTTCAGGGAGATCATGCCAAACTAATCTTATTGATTTTTTTGATTGGGTAACTAAAATTATAGATCAGGGTGGTGCAGTAGACATTGCTTACCTAGGTTTCAGTAAGGCTTTTTAAGCTGTTGAATGAAGGATCATCAATAAACTGCAATCTTTAAGTTTGGATTCCAATATTGTTGAATGGGTAAGGCAGTGGCTGAGTGACAGGCAACAGAGGGTTGTAGTTAATGGAATATATTCTAAGCTTGGACTTGTCACCAGTGGGGTACCTCAGGGATCTGTACTTGGACCCATTCTCTTTAATATTTTTATTAGTGATATTGCAGAAGGTCTTGATGGTAAGGTATGTCTTTTTGCTGATGATACTAAGATATGTAACAGGGTTGATGTTCCAGGAGGGATAAGCCAAATGACAAATGATTTAGGTAAACTAGAAAAATGGTCAGAATTGTGGCAACTGACATTTAATGTGGATAAGTGCAAGATAATGCATCTTGGACGTAAAAACCCAAGGGCAGAGTACAGAATATTTGATAGAGTCCTAACCTCAACATATGAGGAAAGGGATTTAGGGGTGATTATTTCTGATGACTTAAAGGTAGGCAGACAATGTAATAGAGCAGCAGGAAATGCTAGCAGAATGCTTGGTTGTATAGGGAGAGGTATTAGCAGTAGAAAGAGGGAAGTGCTCATGCCATTATACAGAACACTGGTGAGACCTCACATGGAGTATTGTACACAGTATTGGAGACCGTATCTTCAGAAGGATATTGATACCTTAGAGAGGGTTCAGAGAAGGGCTACTAAATTGGTTCATGGATTGCGGGATAAAACTTACCAGGAAAGGTTAAAGGATCTTAACATGTATAGCTTGGAGGAAAGACGAGACAGGGGGGATATGATAGAAACATTTAAATATATAAAGGGAATCAACACAGTAAAGGAGGAGACTATATTTAAAATAAGAAAAACTACCACAACAAGAGGACATAGTCTTAAATTAGAGGGACAAAGGTTTAAAAACAATATCAGGAAGTATTACTTTACTGAGAGGGTAGTGGATGCATGGAATAGCCTTCCAGCTGAAGTGGTAGAGGTTAACACAGTAAAGGAGTTTAAGCATGCGTGGGATAGGCATAAGGCTATCCTAACTATAAGATAAGGCAAGGGACTAATGAAAGTATTTAGAAAATTGGGCAGACTAGATGGGCCGAATGGTTCTTATCTGCCGTCACATTCTATGTTTCTATGTTTCTATGAAATGTCCTCAGATTCCGTACACGGACCCAAAAGCTTAAGTCTGACCATTTTTATTGAGTTCTATGACACTCTGTTTGACACAATGTTATTTCTGGTTCTGTGTTAATTTTTCGTCCCTTGCCCAATATATTGTGAGATAATGCTACCATATAATCTTTCTCAATTGTAATCCTCCTATTTCTGGAAAAGATTAGTAAATATATAGAAAATGAACTTCCTATTTTTATTTTTTAAAAGGAATCCTTGAACAGAAATGTATGTAAGACGTTGTATGCTCCTACATTTATATGCTAGTTATTTATCCCCTGCTTCAATTTAAAGGTATTAGAATGACTTTATTTTTTTAAATAAATGCTCTGTTTTAAATGAGAAGCATCTGGTAATGAGGAGGTAAAGAGTTCATTCCATAGATACGGGTCAGGTGCTAAGTATCTGTTTGTTTTAGTGATGTTCACTTATAATATACCTCCACCTCACACATCCAGGAAAATAAGCTTTTCAAAGTTAAACACCCTCTATGTACTGCATGTCATCAAAGACATAAACAAACAGCAAAAGTCTATTAGTGAAATCATTATTCACATAGATACATGGTTAATAGTTAACGTACAATAACACTTTGCCTGCACCGAGCAATACTCAGATACAATACGATCCTAATGGACATTCTAACCACCATAACCACTGCAACTCATTATAGTGTTTTTTGGGCAATTAGTATCTGGGCTTAATCCCCCTGGATTATATTTATAAAATTTTTTTTTTTTTGGGGGGGGAGGGTTTATGAAAACCTGAGCTAATCTGTAGTAAATTCAACATGAACGATTTTTTTTTCAGGACGTCCTTAGTGAAACAGCATCCCGTTATTGAAGTGTTCTATGATTACCCGGCTATGTTTTGACTGCTTCCACTGTCCAGCCTGACAAAACCGTGGTAGCAGTCGAAACTTGGACTTGTTCACTTAAAACACTTTAATAAAGGGATAATGTGTCACTAGGGACATGCTGGAACAATTCTTTCTTCTTTGATATTGCAGAAGGCTGGAGATAGAACCAGGCTCCTGTTCCATTTCTTTGTATTTTTTGCATCTATAGTAAACATCCACATTAGACTGTCCAACTTTGGATGGTAGCAGTGGCATACCTACCGACGTGGGCTGCCTGGATACCTCCCGGGTGTTTGACAGGAGGAGAGAACTGTGCTGCTCCCCTCCTGCCTGTGTGTAGCGTGGCCGAGCCGTCTGTCAGGAAGTGCTCACTAAGACAGCATTTCCTGTCAGACCGAGATGCAGCCCCCTGCTGGCCACCTAATGGACCCCCCCGGCGGGCGGCTGTGTTCCCGGCAGAGGCGGCTGTGTTCTCCCTGCTCTGCTCCCTCACGCAACGTTTGCTGATTGCCAGGAGACGGAATATGACGTCATATTCCGGCTCCCAGTATCAGTAAATGGCCTGCGCAGCGCGAGGGAGCAAAGTAGGTAGAACACAGCTCCCTCGCCACCTCTGCCAGGAACACAGCCACCTGCCTCACTGAAGCCCCATTGGACCCCAGGGGTCCATGCCAGCTCTCCAGGTAGGAAGGCTAGGTGGACAATTTTAAAAATATGAATAATTTGTGTGTGTGTCTGTGAGTGCATGTGTCTGAGTGTGTGTCTGAATGTGTGGGTGTCTGTGATTGTGTGTGTATGTGTCTTTGAGTGTATGTGTGTGTCTGTTAGTGCATGTGTGTGTGTGTGTATGTATGTCTGGGTCTCTGGATGTATGTGTGTGTCTGTATGTATGTGTGTGTCTACATGTATGTGTGCATGTGTGTCTGTGTGTGTGTGTGTGGGGGGGGAAGGGACGTATGAGGGGGCCCAGGGCAATTTCCTCACCGGGCCCCAATGGTTTCTATTTACGCCTCTGAGTGTCAGTGATAGGCTGAGGGAGCTGGGAGTGGAAGTGGTTTATCCACAGCTCTCAACCTATCATTGACATGTAAAGTTGGACAGTCTAATTTGGGAATTCAAAGAGTTTAATGCAAGATGTGAGCAGCTTAAAAACAATTCGACATAAACCAATTGGGTGAAACTTGCTCATAGACTCTTTAGTGCCACAGTGACTTCAGGGGGTATTGTGGTTATGGGACTCAGAGTTCCCCTTACAGCTAGCTATAAAGTGAAAGGATGTTTGTAGGTTTAAATCTAACTCAGATACATAGATTTTTGAACAGGTTACTAATACTTTAAATTCTACACTATTTGTAGGAACTGGATGGTTTTCACTAGGACACATTTTAGTTTGCTGAACCTCAGTACTATCAGATACCAAAAAATGGTTTTGTACAACAAAAATAGTAGGTATATGGTATAGATTTCCAGCTGCAATGGTAGAGACTAATACAGTAGTGTAGTAGGAACACAGGTGACTTCTTCACTTATACCAGAGGCCACCTTGTGATATTTCAGGTTAAGGTGTTGCCCACTACTCGCTAAAAAGGCAAATAGTTTGTTTGAACATCTAGACAACGCACTCAACTGCACAAGGTAGCAGTCTTTGTCAAGCTTGTCTGACACTGGGTTTCAATAAATTGCCGTTCTGAACCTTGGAGTGCCTGAACCTCTTTGTATTTTCTGCATATTGAACCACACAAAGTCACTGGCACAGTCAAGTCTGGAGGAGAGCTATTATTCTCTGGGCTAGTTCCAGAGCCCCTCCACAGGCCATTTATCCTTTAACAGCACATGTGAGAAAGCGAGGAAGCTGGTTAGTTAATGTAAAGCCAACTGGGGCATCAATACGGATGTTACAATTCGTACAAGTGAATAGACACATTCTGTCTGACCACAAAACAATACATTCCTATAAATAGACAATGGGCAGACTAGATAAATCAGGGCATTCTAAATACCAAAACAACTGATTCTCACCGTAGTGGCTATGGTGCAAGAATTCTTTGAGTGCTAACCCTTCCTACTTTATGTCAAATAGGTTTTGAGTAGCTTAACGAGATATGGCCTAAAATGCTCAGAGCCTACTATTATCATCATAGGTTAAACTGTTTGGACAGATAATACAGAAGTAGAACTTCACATGATTTGAGTGCTAGGTAAGTAGCCAAAGTTACAAAATGCTGCAGTTATGACAGTTTGTTTTAACTTTTTTTTTTTACAGTGAGGGAAAAAAGTATTTGACCCCCTGCTGATTTTGAACTTTGTCCACTGACAAAGAAATGATCAGTCTATAATTTTGGTAGGTGTATTTTAATAGTGAGAGACAGAATAACCAAAACAAATCCAGAAAAACACATGTCAAAAACGTTATAAATTGATGTGCATGTCAATGAGTGAAATAAGTATTTGATCCCCTATTAATCAGCACGATTTCTGGCTCCCAGGTGTCTTTTGTACAGGTAAAGTGCTCCTAATCTCAGCTCCTTTCCTGTATAAAAGAAACGTGTCCACAAAAGCAATCAATCAGATTCCAAACTCTCCACCATGGCCAAGACCAAAGAGCTGTCCAAGGATGTCAGGGACAAGATTGTACACCTACACAACAAGACAACAGTTGGTTTGATTATTCGCAAATGGAAGAAACACAAAATAACTATCAGTCTCCCTCGGTCTGGTGCCTTGTGGAGTTTCAATGATCATGAGGATGGTGAGGAATCAGCCCAGAACTACACGGGAAGATCTTGTTAATGATCTCAAGGCAGCTGGGACCATAGTCACCAAGAAAACAATTGTTAACTGTGTCGGTCTGCCAGAAAATCACCATCACGGATGCCCTTTTCCCAATTCACAAACACGAATAATCCCAAAGGTAACAGTATCACAGCTGTTCCATAACCCCCCACACATGAGCCAAAGCTTAATGCTGTGAGGAGACTGGTTTATTTGGAACTACACACAGCTTTTTATGCAAAAACACGGGATCTCTAACATAGAAAAACAGGGAAATTCCTCCCATGATCCTCTGTACCTGAGAGATAATTATCGGAATACACATTGCTAATTATATTATCTCTCAGGTACAGAAAAATCTTACATTTCTTAACCACCCCAAAAGTACCCTCCAAAATACATTCAAACCCCACAAAAGTCCCGGATAGCCTGGATCTGAGCGAACATTATATCCAAAAAATCAGCCAGATCTGTTTGGTAGTTTTGGATCACCATAGCGGGGAAGTTCTGACCGGTCTGCCACGAGGTTGAAGCTCCAAATAGTTTCAGGGAAATTATGGCAAGAGCCGGTCTCCATTCATGGGGTTTTGTAAGAAAACCACATAAAGTAGATGAAAGCTGATTCGTGTAGAATGCTCCCCGTGTTTGGTAATCTGTAACTCCTGAACGCCGTTCGTATAGGTGAACTGGAATGGGCAGAAGGTCCATGGTGACCGGTGTTTGAAGGAGTGCCTGGCCGAAATGAGTTCCAGTCACTCGACGACTAAGTCCTGCTCTCAGCATTCGGGAGACAAAATGGCCACCATCCATTGGTCCAGCCAAATATGTTCACATGCACGAAATGACGGCCACCCAGTGGAGCATTCTATTAATTATTTATTTTGTGTTTTTCTTACAGGATACTCAAATTCCATGTTCTAATGGGTCTCTGGGGTGGTCTTGGTTTGGGAACCGAAAAAAACAAACAAAGTAAAATTAAATACGAATCCATATGTACGAAAGGAGCTGGAAGTGATGGGGTATTCCTTCACAGTAATGTACTACGCCGCGAAGTACTGAAATCCTGCAGCGCCCGCAAGGTCCCCTTGCTCAAGAAAGCACATGTACGGGCCTGACTGAAGTTTGCCAATGAACATCAGAATGATTGAGAGGAAAACTGGGTGAAAGTGTTGTGGTCAGATGAGACCAAAATCGAGCTCTTTGGCATCAACTCAACTCGCCGTGTTTGGAGGAGGAGGAATGCTGCCTATGACCCCAAGAACACCATCCCCACCGTCAAACATGGAGGTGGAAACATAATGCTTTGGGGGTGTTTTTCTACTAAGGGGACAGGACAACTGCACTGCATCAAAGGACTATGGACGCCCCATGTACCATCAAATCTTGGGTGAGAACCTCCTTTACTTAGCCAGGGCATTGAAAATGGGTCATGGATGAGTATTCCAGCATGACAATGACCCAAAACATACAGCCAAGGTGACAAAGGAGTGGCTCAAAATGAAGCACATTTACATCCTGGCCATTCTCCAGACCTTAATCCCATAGAAAATCTGTGGAGGGAACTGAAGGTTCGAGTTGCCAAACGTCAGACTCGAAACCTTAATGACTTGGAGAGGTTCTGCAAAGAGCAGTGGGACAAAATTCCTCCTGAGATGTGTGCAAACCTGGTGGTCAACTACAAGAAACGTCGGACCTCTGTGATTTCCAAAAAGGGTTTTCCCACCAAGTCGAAGGGGTCAAAAACGTATTTCACTCATTGACATGCAAATCAATTTATAACGTTTTTGACATGTGTTTTTCTGGATTTTTTTTGGTTATTCTGTCTTTCACTATTAAAATACACCTACCAAAATTATAGACTGATCATTTCTTTGTAAGTGGGCAAATGTTCAAAATCAGCAGGGGACCAAATACTTATTTCCCTCACTGTAGACTGCACCATCCTCAAAAGGCCACCAGAATAAAACACAATGCCTGTATATTGGCACCCAACTACAGAGGGCATTGCTGTGAGTGCTCAGTCTATCACAGTAGCTGCTAGAATGCACCCCTGAAGTTTGACCTGCAATGGCTGCTGTGCAGTATGGGAGGTGGGAGGGGAGACTTCTATTGGCAGAAATAAAATAATGTTTCTGCTGGGTAAAAAGTCTAACCAAAGGGGAATGTTAATGGAGATTTATGGTCTGTACTTCATTTTTCACTGCTCTGAAAAGCAAAATGAAAATTAGCCCCTTCATCACACCAGGTCGGAAGGGAAGGTGTTAAAAGATGAATCACATTTACAGGTGTGGGTGTAAACTGTCGATTCTCAGTAAACCTGCACTTTCTGCTTAGTGACACAAGCTGCAAGAAATTATCATGTCATGTTAAATGTCAAGAAGGACAATGGTACATATTCTGCAGCAGGTGACACAAATTGCTTTATTCACAGCTATATACACTTGTGTTCAAATACTCATCAAAGAGGCAAGAAATTAATGATCATACAGAGTTTCTGGTTTAATTATATTGTCTTCAGCTGGTTCTGCTGTATATGTTACTTTTAGACAAATGTCCCAAATCTTGACTTTATGTTCTTACAGGGAGCTTTCTTCTCGGGTGATTTATGGATGATCATAAGAAATATCATTGTCACATGTGGATAGCTCTCCACTGACACAAATAATGAGAGAGGGCATCTACCAGTTCTAAGTCTTAGTATACCTTACGGAATCTCTGTCTGTGGGCCTTTTTCAAAGTCAACATACTTTCTTCTATTTTGGATAAATGATACGTTGCTGGTAACAAACCTTCGAATTTCCGATGTGTGGGCTACTTTTACACTTCACCTCCTAGTGTTGACTGAGCATCATGGGGAATGTAGTTTGCAAACATTTGCAGTGCCAAGATGAGCCATGCGGTGTTTTATGATCTTATGAGTGGCTATATTATGGCATGCTTTAATTAATTAAAAAGTGAAATACATGTGAAAACCTTTGACATTATATTTTAATGTTTTATTAAATTTTTATATTTGTATTTTATCCTTGGGTGAGACAGAAAAAAAACACTCACACTACAGCTGGTGTGTACAGAAAACAGGAAAGGTAGCAAATGAGACAAAGCTACTAAGTCTAAATATATTGTATATTATATAATATGTGAAAAGAAGGCACAGGGTGATAATACATAATATTATGCCTCTACTAAGTTTACTTTGAATGATGAGAAGATGTTATGAGGATAATATGGAAGCATTATTAATCAGTAACTGTTTTGGGACAGAAGTCTAATAACTGGCCCTTAAACGTTCAGTACAAGCTATTTTTTCTCTATTATTATTATTATTGCGATTTATATAGCGCCAACAGATTCCGTAGCGCTTTACAATATTATTAGAGGGGGGATTTGACTATAAATAGGACAATTACAAGAAAACTCACAGAAACGAAGGGTTGAAGAGGGCCCTGCTCAAACAAACTTACAGTCTATAGGAAGTGGGGTATAAAACACATTAGGACAGGGAAAAGAAGTCAAATTAGGTGGGAGTGGAGCAGAGCTGGGGGAGAGAGTAGAGTGCTGCCCTTTAGGAGAGAGCAAGAGACAGGTATGTGAGGTAGAGGTTAGTCTGGGAGGCCATATGCTTTCCTAAAGAGATGGGTTTTAAGGCACTTCTTAAATGATTGAAGACTAGGGGAGAGTCTGATGGCAGTAGGTAGGCTATTCCATAGGACGGGAGTCGACGGGGGAGACCTAATGTCTGGTAAACAGCCACTAGAGAGCCACAAAGTAAGTATTGCAGTTTATAAAAGTGTTAGGGGGATAGGAGTTGGCATTCAGACCACTTAAATGGGCTGAAGTGGTCTGGGTGCCTACAGTGTCCCTTTAACTTTAATACATACCGAGTCTATTAACATTTTGCTGTTACTCTTGTTTTTGGAGACCTTTTTATCTGTTTCTTAATTTCTAGTGTCTCCAAAGCTTTCAGAGTCTGGAACAATGAGGATAAAAACCTACATGGTACATTAAGTATTTTAAGTAATAACTATATTTAAACAGGGAGCATGTATATTATTCAAGGTAAGTGATGAATGACTGCAGGTCACAAAGTGCAGGCCTTGCCATCAAGACCTACTTCTTACCTTCTTACGTAATTCCAGGCAGTAATTGATGAGTTGGCTGCTTGTCGTCCAGCTGAAAATGAAGACATTTAACCAAATACACATCTAGCTACAGAACCTGATTGAGTTGCTGTGAGATTTACCCTTTTTATTAACACAGAGGAAAGATAGCCATCACAATTAATGTGCAAGCAAAAACAAACTCCCTTTATTAAAGCCACATATGGCACAGTATACGATAAAAAATCGACAATGCTTCAGCTAGGTACATGATTAAGACCTGTAAATGTATATTTTTTATTGCATCCTAGTGGTGTTGTGGAGACATTCTCAGGCACCGAGTGTAGTGGTATTATGGAGACAGGCTTGGAGACTATGGTGATGCCTAATAGAAAGCAGTTGCTGTTGGGGGATTCTATCATAAGAAGTGTGGAGCTGGACAATAGTGGTCTTGTGAGGTGTCTTCCCGGAGCTACTGCTCACAGAGACAGGAGACGTATTTGTAATATTGTTAAGCAAGCAAAGCAGGAAGGGGAATTGGATGTACTTGTCCATCTAGGGACAAATTACTTGGCTTGCAAAGAGGTTTCAGAGGTAAAGGAAGTTTTTTTAGTGTTTTTGCCAATGATATACGGTAGGTTGCTTCCACACTGTCATTCTCTGAAGTTCTACCTGTGCATAACACTCAGAACGACAGGTGGATGCGTATTAGGGACTTTAACTTGTGGCTTGGTGAATGGTGTCGGGAGCAAGGATTTGGCTTTATTTCTCATGGTAGCTCTGTTTGGAATGGAAATAACCCGTCCAAAAAAATGGTTTGCATCTTTCTCAAAAGGGAACAAATGTTCTTAGTGAGCAGTTCAGAGGTTTTTCTAGGATGTATTTAAACTAGGGGAGCAAAAGGGTGATAAAACATCAGTCCAATTGCCCCCCTAAACAAGGACAGAAGGTGTTTGTAGCAAGTGTTAAAAATGTCTACAAATGTTTGCAGTTTAGGGAATAAGATCCATGAACTGGTGGCAATAATGGCAACTGATAGTGTAGATTTAGTTGCTGTTACTGAGACATGGTATAATGAGAAAAATGACTGGGACATAGCAATACCAGAGTACTCTTTATATAGAAAAGACAGGGAAGGCAAGAAAGGGTGAGGGGTGGCCCTGTATGTGAAGGATAGCATAAAAGCTAGCATAATAAATGTTAGTGAGGCGAACATAGAGTCCATTTGGGTTACGTTAGAATTTGGTAATCACACAGTAACTTGTGTAGGTGTGATTTATACGCCCCCAGGACAAATAGAAGAGTTAGATAATCTACAAGCTGAGGAAATAGACTAAAATGACAATAAAGTGGGAAGTTATCATCATGGGTGACTTTAATCTTCCTGTTGTGAATTGGAAAGCCAAAATAGCTGCTTGTGCCTGGAGCACACATATTCTAAAATCCCTATTGGGATTGTCTCTAAAACAAGTCATTGAGGAGCCAACTTTTTAAAGAGGCCATACCAGATTTAGTGTTAACAAATGGAGATTTGGTATCAGATGTTACTGTAGGTGAAAGTTTAGGATCTAGTGATCATCAGTCAGTGTGGTTTAATATAAGAACTGTAAGTGAGTCACACCACACAAAAACAAAAGTTTTAGACTTTAGAAAAACAGACTTTTCTAAAATTAGAATATGTGTAAAGCCATGTAGCGGGCCGGGGATAACCCGAACGGTTATCTTCGGTAAGTCATTTTGCTTTGTTAAAAGAGAATCGTTAAAACACATAGAATCCCATACTGTCCCCCTAGTAACTGGATGACACACAGTTCCAGGGGTACAACAACAACTTTATTGGCTATACTCGGCTTTATACTTATTCCCCATGCAAGGGTTGGACACCACACAAAGACATTGTCCCCTCACAGGATCCTCCCCCTCACAGGGGGCCCAGCACGGATAGGAACTCTGGTCCCTTTGTCCCTTGTTCCCACCACCCAAACACAGGTCTTCCCACTTCTGGTGACAGGGGGTCTTCTTCCCATAATCCTCTATGCCCGGGGACAAAGCGCAGGAGAAAGGGGTCATTGTCCCTTTGTCCCCCAGGCACAGAATTGCCGCCACTCAGGGTCCAGTCTGTGAGAAAGCCCGCCAAACCTGCCATTGTCCCCAAAGGATGTCCACACCAACCCCAGGGGCCTCCACAACTGTACCTGTTGCGAACAGTCTCTGTTCAAAGGGTTCCTGTGTGAAACCAGGCAAGGGAAGCATCTCCTTTCGGGATGCGAATGCTCCCCCTGGTCGGCGCCCATTTATACGAACAGCGGCCACCCGGTGAAGCACTCATTAATTGCTTCCCTTGGAGGGGTAGGACTCTGGGAAGGGGCATGGAGTGGCGGGAACAGGGGATAACGGGATTGGGGTTCCAGTTCCGTAATGCGACCCCCGAGAGGGGGAGGACCCTGGGAGGGGACATTGTCATTGTGTGATCCACTTCTTGCATGGGGAAAGTATAAAGCCAAGTGTGGCCAATAAAGTTGCGTTGTACTCCCAGGACTATTTGTCGTCCAGTTACTGGGTGGGAAATGGGTCTCTCTGTGTTATAGCTGATTCACTTCTAGGGACAAGATGTGGCAGAGCAAGGACAACCAGTCGGGTTGTCGGCAGGCCCGCTACAATGCTAAGGTTTAACATAGGCCATTAGATATAGCCTGGCGTGTCTTCTTTAATAAATGGTAGGCCTTTGTGGGGTAGTTTGAATTATCAACCTGCTAAGATGCTCTAAAATTGCAAATGGACCCAACGTCAAAATTCAAAGTTTGAAAAAAACTGATATGGCTTGGTCTCCAACATCCACAAATTCCTGAATAAGGTACACATGGGCGTATTGTTGTACTAAGACGACATAGCTTAGCAACATATTATGTGTTATACTGCCGTAGAACACATAAGGATTGCAAAATATACAGTTACATCTCCAAGTGTGTGTCAAAAAAGCAAATAAAATTATTATTGATACTAGACTTGGTACAAACTGGCAAAAAAATGATCCTACGCTAAGGTTTAAAATATACCTTTTGAAATAGCCTGGGGATTCTTCTTTAAGAAATGGTAGGCCTTTGTGGGGTATTTTGAATTATCAACCTGCTAAGATGCTCTAAAACTGCACATGGACCCAGCGTCAAAATTCAAAGTTTGCAAAAAACTGATATGGCTTGGTCTCCAATGTGCCCCTTCAACATCCACAAATACCTGAAAAACGTACACAAGGGGGTATTTTTGTACTAAGACGACAAAGCTGAGCAACATATTAGGTGTTATACTGCCGTAGCACACATAAGGATTGCAAAATATACAGTAACATTTCCAAGTGTGTGTCAAAAAGGCAGAAAAAATGCCATTTGTTACTAGACTTGGTACAAACTAACAAAAAAAGGATTCTACGCTAAGGTTTAAAATATGCCTTTTGAAATACCCTAGGGCAAGCATGTCAAACTCGTGGCCCGCGGGCTGCATGCAGCCCACAATGGACCTCCTTGCAGCCTGGCAAGACGCGAGTACATGCCTAGTGTAAAAGCAGAGTAGGCACCTGCTCGCCCCACATTGCAGGTGCCTACTCTGCTATCATTTACCCAGCTGGAGGAGAGGAAGCAAGACACGGTTGGCAGCAAGGGAGCTCAGTGTTCCTGCTCCTCACTGCTCCCCCGCGCCGTCTGTAGTGATGCCTGGCGCTGAAATATGACGTCCTATTCCGGCACCCGGCATCAATAAACTGCGTGCGAGGGAGCAGGAACGCTGAGCTCCAGATAGAAGATCCCACTGGACCCCAAAGTGAGTGTGTGTGTATGTCTGTCAGTGTGTGTGTATGTCTGTCAGTCTGTGAGTGTGTCTGTCAGTGAGTTTGTATGACAGTGTGTGTCTGTCTGTGTGTGTGTCTGTCAATGAGTGTGTGTGTGTGTGTGTATGTCTGTCTGTGTGTTTGTCACTGAGTGTGTCTGTCAGTGAGTGTGTGTGTGTCTGTTAGTGAGTTTGTGTGTCTGTCAGTGAGTGTGTGTCGGTTAGTGTTTTGATAGCCGCGGCTGGACAGTGGAGTACCTGAAGGTGCACGGAGGCACACCACGTCACATTCCGATGTGAAGTCGACGTGCTCCACCTTCACAGGGTTTCAAGAAGTATCGGGAGTATGCGCTTTGGCACAGGGTGCAGACGGTGCCTTTTGGGAAATGCCAGAGGCCGGACTCCGGAGTCGCATACTGGCAGAGGCAATGTAAGTGGAGTCTGCTTGTTGGCTAGAAGGGGGTGTTGGGATTTAGAAGAGGGGGGAAGGACTGGGATTTAGTATAGGGGGAGGACTGGGATTTAGTATAGGGGGAGGACTGGGATTTAGTATATGGGGGACTGGGATTTAGTATATGGGGGACTGGGATTTAGTATATGGGGGGACTGGGATTTAGTAGAGGGGGATGCGGTATAAAAATAAACCTACGTTTCTATGAAAATGTAAGTCAGTTTTTTTTGGGCTGCCCACATAAACTTAAGCTTTGATTATGTGGCCCGTGCTAGATTTTGAGTTTGACATGCTTGCCCTAGGGTGTCTACCTTTACAAATAGTAGGGCTTTGTGGGTTGTTTTTTTTAAACAGTCAAATTGCTATAATGCCCCAAATTAAAACATGGGCCCATCAAATCCGTCTCAAAATTCTACTGTAAATACTGAAATGGACAGGTCTCCTATATGGCACTGTAGCTTAATAGAGTGCCAAAGACATTCATTGGGGGTATCATTTTACTCAGATGACTTAGCTGAACATAATTTTGGGGCTTTAGTCACAGTGGCACATATGAAATATACAAAATGCCCAGCAGAAATGTAATACATATGTAAAAATGCCCAAAATTACTCTTTACCACAAACTTTGACATATATTGGTGAAAAATTGGGGGCATGTTAAGGCACAATATGCACCATATGAGATACCCTGGAGTGTCTACTTTTACAAATGGTAGGCCTTTGTGGTTTTTTTTTTTTTGAACAGTCAAACTGTTATAATACCCCAAATGGAAGCATAGGCCCATTAAATCCGCCTCTCAAAATTCTACTGTGAATACTGAAATGGCCAGGATTCCTATATGGCACTGTAGCTTCACAAAATAGTGTCAAAGACATACAAGGGGGTATCGTTGTACTCAGCAGATGTAGCTGAATACAAAATGAGGTTTTGTACAGGAATAGCACACACCAACTTTACTTAACAAGATCTTTGTTATAAGTTTGTGTGTCAAAAAACACAATTTTACTCCAATATTTAGCAGAGGTTGGCGGTGAAATGGCTACGTAAAAAGTGTCATAATAACCTTAGGTAAATAGCCCGTGATGTCTACTTGATATAAATATATACTTTTGTGTGGCAATTTTGTTTTCTCTAATGGCTATTAAGTTTACAAGACAAACATACCAAATTCTAAAATCGCTCCACATTAAAAGTTTATTTTACTCCTTGTGCTTTGCTAAAAATGGTATATAATATGTGTTGGTACATTAAATTAGTAAAATGAAAATTGCAGTTGAACACAAACAACAAAAAATGTGAAAATTGCTTGTGTCCTTAAAGGACCACTATAGTGCCAGGAAAACATACTCGTTTTCCTGGCACTATAGTGCCCAGAGGGTGCCCCCACCCTCAGGGACCCCCTCCCGCCCGGCTCTGGAAAGGGGAAAGGGGTTAAAACTTACCTTTTTCCAGCGCTGGGCGGGGAGCTCTCTGCCTCCTCTCCTCCTCCGATCCTCCCCGTCCGCTGAATGCGCACGCGCGGCAAGAGCTGCGCGCACATTCAGCTGGTCACATAGGAAAGCATTCATAATGCTTTCCTTTGGACGCTGGCGTGCTCTCACTGTGAAAATCACAGTGAGAAGCACGCAAGCGCCTCTAGTGGCTGTCAATGAGACAGCCATTAGAGGAAATAGGGGAAGGCTTAACCCATTCATAAACATAGCAGTTTCTCTGAAACTGCTATGTTTATGAAAAAATGGGTTAACCCCAGAAGGACCAGGCACCCAGACCACTTCATTAAGCTGAAGTGGTCTGGGTGCCTAGAGTGGTCCTTTAAGTGTAAGACAAGCGTTTGAAGCTGTGTCATTAAGGGGTTAACTAGTGTCTCATAAATCAATATTTTATTTCAACACTCATCACACTCAGCATCATGCGTTGCAGGAGGACAATATAGATGTGGAGTCACAATGTGGGACATCTTCAAGGTGTGTTCACACATTAGTACATATGCCAGGATCATAGATTAGCACAGACATACCCAGGGCTCCCAATGGACAAACAGACCTGACTCTTGCAGGAAAAGTACATGTGAATTTATAGATGTGCAGACATAGCAGGCTATCCAGTGTGTGCAAAGTGATTCTTATAAAGAAATACAAATTTGGTGCAATGACACAGTATCTAAGCTGTGTTCACATAGGTAGTAATTTGTTACTAATGTAGTCAAAACAGTAGATTTACAGCAAACACATCCTGTAAGGGTCTTCCGTAGATCTGCGCTATGTATAGTCTTTCCTGTTTCCACCATTTTGACCATGGCGTCACCTCAAAGGATACTAAGTCTTCCAAAAGTTGTCTCTCAACAGTTGTGACCGGATTTTGACGCACAACCGTGATATCACAGCATTTACCACAGCGATATTTCATGGTTCCATCAGTATTTTTGCATCATCTAAATCTCTATGATCGAAAGCCCAAATATCTGTTCCCTTGCACACCGTGTTCTGGACTGAGCATCAATGTATCTTGGAATGAAAATCTCTAATACCTTAAAATAAGTATAAACAGGTGATGAGAATGACTTAACCACAAGCAAGCACAGGGAATCATTTTAGCAATTGGCCACACGAAGCCTTTCCTAATTATTTATTTATTGTGCACCCACTCAGGGCTGAAGCCATTAATATATACTTTCATTCCCGTTGACACCTTATAATGTCTGGGTGTTTTTTGATGGAAGTTATTAATGGTTATAAACAGGTGTGGTTTCAATGCATGTATGTAATCTATAGCACCCATGTCATGTGGGATGCTGGGTGCAGACTTTGTGTTCTGTGAGCAATGCAGGATCTTGGAAGCTGGGTTGTGCCATACCAAACAGGAGATTCAAATGTTCCTGACGTCATAAACACAGGGCCGGTGCAAGGATTTTTGCCGCCCTAGACAAAAGAAAAATTTGCCGCCTTCCCCCTCCCATATGCGCTGCCCACCATGTGACATCACAATGCCCCACCCATATGATCTGCCATATGAACTAACGCCAGTGCGGCACACAGTGTTTACATTAAAAAGCCTGCATCGACAGACTATAGACACCAGAGCCACTACATTAAGCAGCTCCATTTTTTGGGTCCCCTTGCACAGCTCAAGGTCTGGGCCCCCACGGGTCTAATGTGTGTGCTTATGGAATGTAGAGTATAGGGATACCAGTTTGTGTAGGCGATGCAGTGTGTAGTGGATGCAAAGTGCTTTTGTGTAAAGGATAGAAAGCAGTGTGTGTTTGTGTGTAAGGGATGTATTGTGTGAATCGGTGTATGTATGTGCAAGGGATGCAAGGTGTGTTTATGTGTATGTAAGTGATGCAATGTGTGTGTCTCTATGGGGTGCATTGATTGTCTCTAAGGGGTGAATTGAGTGTGTGTAAGAGAAGCAGTGTGTGTTTGTGTGTATGTGTGCAATGGATGCATTGTGTGTGTAATGGATGCATTGTGTGTTTCTCTGTGTGTAAGGGATGCATGGGTAGGATAGGGGCTGGGAGGGGAGCAGAAAAAATATCATTTTTTGTTTTTGTTTTGCGTCTTACATCCCCCTTTAATGTATCTCTTGCAAGCACCTTGTTTGTCTCTTATACCCCCGCTTTGTATGTCTCCTACATCCTCCCTACTTCTTTGTGTTTCTAACTCTCCCCAGCTCCTTTGTGTTTCTCCCTCCCGAGCCCCTCTGTGTGTCTCTTTCTCCCCTACCAGCACTTTTGTGCTTCTCTTTCCCCCATTCCTTAGCTTCTCTGTGTGTCTTCCACTCCCCTCTCCCTTAATAATCTCTCACTCCCACCTGTCCCTTACTGGTCTCCTCTCCTCCCCCTGTCCCTTAGAGCTCACCCCTCTTGTCCTTTGTCCCTTAGAGCTCTCCCCTCCTGTCCCTTAGTGCTTTCTCCTACCCCCAACCTCATTAGTGATCTTTCCTCTCCCCCCTTGGTGGTCTCTCCTCTCCCCTCCCCTAGTGGACCTCCCCTGTCCTTTAGTGGTCTCTCCTCTCCCCCACCCCATTAGTGGTCTCCCCTCCCTTCCCCTACTGGTGGCTGCAGCATGAGGGCAGCCGGCACTCCTGGCGGCGCCCCTTCCTTAGCGGCGTCCTAGGCGACTTCCTAAGTGGTCTGGTGTTAAAACAGGCTCTCTGGAGGCAGTGCTCACAAATATCAACGAACAGGAATATGCCTACAAGGTCAATGAATATGCCTAATAGGCCAGATCATAAGCCTTATGCCTTCAATGCCCACCCATGAGTTTGTTCACAGGGAGTGGAGTGTATGTGTGTAGGGGATGTGTTATGTATTATTGTAGAGGATGTAATGTGTGTGTGTTCTTATGGAATGTAGTGTATAGGGATACCAATTTGTGTAAGGGATGTAGTGTGTGTGTAAAGAGGATGCACTGTGTGTTTGTGTGTAAGGAATGCATTGTGTGTTTCTGAGTGTGTGTGTAAAAGGGATGCATCGTGTGGATCTGTGTTTGTATGTGTAAGGGATGCAATGTGTGTGTTTCTATATATGTATGTATGTAATGCAGTGTGGGTGTCTGTATATGTATGTATTGTGAGAGAAAATGTGGAATGGTTGTTGAGGGAAGATATATGGCCTGATTTACTAAACAGCAGCCTGAGGTTTCTCAATTAAATGCCCCAGGGAGAGATGTTAAAGGGACACTATAGTCACCTGAACAACTATAGCTTAATGTAGTTGTTCAGTTGAGATCTATACCTCCCTGCAGGCAATCTAATGTAAACACTGTATTTTCAGAGAAAATACAGTGTTTACATTGATTGATAGGAATACCTCCAGTGGCCGTCACTCAGACGGCCACCAGAGGGACTTCCTATCATGTAGGGCCCTAAAAAGGCCTTGTACACGTCAGACGTATTAAAATGTGCGCGCCTTCTCTCTCCTGCCTGTCATCAGAGGAGAGGGGGCGGGCAAAGACTGCGAGCTGAGCTGTCAGTCAGCTCAGCTCGCGGCTGCACACACCGTGCATGCGCACAAGGGAGCAATGGCGCTTCCAAATGGAAGCGTCTGATTGCTCCCTGCTCGCGCCCGCCTATTTCATCATTTTGACGAAATAGGGGGCGCGGCTTCACGAGGCTCCCGGCGCTGGAACCAGGTGAGTAAAATCCTCTGCCTGGAGAGTCCCTTTAAGTTTGCAAGATACATTGCTGGTACTCTGCAAACCATGGTAAGGGTCCCTGGGGTCGGAGCATTTCGAAAGTAGGGTGGGCAGTGCTCCAATAGCACTAGTTGCTATATAACAGCCAGACCAGGACTTGTATGTGAACTAATTGATACTCACCTGTAGCTGGTCAATTGGCAGGCAGGCTTTTAAAAGAAGGGATCAGCCTGCTGCAGAGTGAGGGAGAAAGAGCCAGAGGAACGGTGTGTTTTGCAGCTATATCTTGTTATTGTAAATTGGTAAGTGGGAAAGCCACCCAATTCCAGATAGTGATTACTGTGTTTAGTAAGTGCTCAAACAAGAGCAAGGAATTTTGTTTTGTTTATTTTATTTTGAAGCACCAAATAAATCTGAGCTGGATGTGTCCTGGACTTTGATTGCCCTAGAAGGCTGTGGTAACTGTAAGATCTGTGACAAAATCCTACCGGTAAAAGAGGTGGTTTGTTACAGTATGTAATGTAATGCAGTGTGTGTGTGTCTGTAAGGGGTGCATGGAGTGTGTGTAACAGATGCATTGTGTTTGTGTGTGTGTGAGGTATGAATTGTGTGTATGTAATGGATGCATTGTGTGTTTCTGTGTGTGTGTAGGATGCATTGTATGTTTTGGTGTGTCTGCATGTGAGGCCCTTAATTATCTCCTTCACTCCCCCATCCCTTACTGGTCTCATCTCTTTTTCTCCCCCTGTCTCTTAGTGCTCTCCCCTCTCCTCCAGTCCCTTTGTGCTGTCCAGGGCCGTCTTTAACAAGGGGCAAACGGGGCAGCTGCCCCGGGCCCAGTTGCTCCTGGGGGGCCCAAAGCAGCTGCCCTGTGGGCCCCCTGCCTGCAGCCAGGTCTGAACAGCCCACCGGGATACTGAGAAATATCCCGGTGGGCTGCAGCAGGTGAGGTAATCAGGGGCCCCCGGCCCTTTAAGAGAGCTCCTGACCGAGCCCCTGTCTTCCTGCCTGCTGGGAGGAAGTGTTGTGAGGTCACTTCCTCCCAATTAACAGAGTGCCGCTGGGGAGGAGGAGGCATACATGGAGGAGGTACAGACCAAGAACAAGCAGACTCCCATCAATCTCAGCCATCCAGCTCCCACTGGACCACAGGGAAGCCACACTTCTGTAGAGGTAAGGAGGGTGGCTAAACTATGTGAATTCATATGACTCTGTGCGTGTGTGTTTGTGTCAGTGTGTGTGTGTATGTGTATCTGGCTGTCTGTGTGTATATCTGACTGTGTGTATATCTGTGTGTGTGTATGTGTATCTGGCTGTATGTGTGTATATCTGACTGTGTGTGTGTGTATATATCTGACTGTGTGTGTGTGTATATCTCACTGTGTGTGTGTGTGTATATATCTCACTGTGTGTATATCTCACTGTGTGTGTGTGTATATATCTCACTGTGTGTATATCTCACTGTGTGTGTATATATCTCACTGTGTGTATATCTCACTGTGTGTGTGTATATCTCACTGTGTGTATATCTCACTGTGTGTGTGTGTGTGTATATCTCACTGTATATCTCACTGTGTGTGTGTGTGTGTGTGTATGTATATATCTCACTGTGTGTATATCTCACTGTGTGTATATCTCACTGTGTGTGTGTGTGTGTGTGTATGGCTGGCTGTGATTGTATCTGGCTGTGTGTGTGTGTGTGTGTATCTGACACTGTGTAAGTGTGTATCTGGCTGTGTCAGTGTGTATCTGGCTGTTTGTGTCAGTGTGTGTTTATATGGCTGTGTTTGTGTCAGTGTACATGTACCTTTGTGTCAGTGTTTATGTGTATCTGTGTGTATGTATACCTATGTGTCAGTTTGTATGTATACCTGCTTGTCTGTGTATATGTACCTGTGTGTATGAGTGTCAGTATGTGTAAGTGTGTATCTGTGCGTGTGGCAATGCATACATCGCATCTAACATTGCACACAAATACAACCCTGCATTCCAACATTAACAATGCACACAAATACACCACTGCATGTGTATCTGTGTTCCTGTGTGTATCACTGTTTCAGTGACAATGCATACATCCCAGCATTCCTACACCAACACTGCACACAAATACATATGTATTTGTGTATATATCTGTGTCAGTGTGTAAGTGTGTATCTCTGTGTGTGCATGTGCAAGTGTTTTTATCTCTGTGTGTGCACGTGTATTTATGTATGTGGCTGTGTGTGTATACGCCAGTCTTTGTCAGTGTGTGCATGTGTCCAGATGTGTGCATGTATCAGTGTGCTAATGTGTATGTATATCTGTGAATGTATATCATACATCACGGCAATCAAACACAACATGCAACCACACCCCTGCAAACATTACACACAAACACACCCCTGAATTCAAACTCAAAAAGTATATAGAAACACATCCCTACACTTAAACACCAATACTACACCCTACATGCACACACATACGGTATACAACAACATGCTCACATTCAAATGCACAAACACTGCTCACAAATACAGCCCTGCAAAAATGAACAAATGGTAGATCCCCAGCTGGCATAGCATCGTTGGAATTGTACAACAGATGAGGATCTATCTTTTCTCTGCTCTTGCGCTAGAGGGGAGGCTCAAAACAATGTCTTGCACCAGGGCCCTGTCTACATTAGTTCTGCCACTGTGTTGGGGTGGAGGGCGTGATTGCATGCCAGAGATTGAAAGTGTGGGGGGAAGGGCGAGCGATGGCAGGATCCAGGGGGCCCAAACAAATGCCTGCCCAGTGTCCAATCAATGTTAAAGACGGCCCTGGTGCTGTCCCCTTCCCCCCTATCCCTTAGTGCTCTCTCCTGCCCTTTAGTGCACTCCCTTTCCCCTTAATGCTCTCCCCTGACCCTTCTTAATGCTCTCCCCTGCCTCCCCGTCCCATTGTGCTGTTCCCTGCCACCCGTCCCTTAGTGCTCTTCCTCCCCCTTATCCCAAAGTGCTCTCTACCCCTCATTATTTCCTTTAGTGGTCTCTCCTCTTTCCTCCCACCCCCCAGTCTCCCTTAGTGCTGTCTCCACTCCCCTCCCTAGTGTGCCTCTTACCTCTTTGTAGCATGGTCGGGGGGCGCGGCTCGCGGTACAGGAGCTTCTGTTTCCTATACCCAGCTGGACTGACAGGAAGTGCTCTTTCAGTGAAACAGATGCTCCTGTACCGCGGTCGCGCAGGAGGGAGCGCTGTGCACTTCCCTCCCGCCGGGTCACTCAAATCTTGCGCCACCGGGGCCTATGCGTCCTAGACGACAACTTGTTCTTAAGTCGCCTAGAGGACGTGCCGGCACTATGTGTAGTGTGTTACAAACGTATACATTTACAAGCAATGCACATAACAATTTTAAAAAACCTAAAAACTTTTTTTGATAAAAGTGTGTAGAACATAAATAATCACATGTATTATTTTCATCATAAAATAGAAATAATAAAAGAAAATTTCTATCAAGGCCACAGAATACAATACAGACTGTGTATAGCATATTTTTCTAAAATAGTATTTATAAACTTGTTTGGCAACATTCCGTTTCTAATGCACACTGACAGAGCTTTCCAAAATAATGGGAGTGAGAATGTTCCTCCCACTCAATTTTAGAACACCACTCTATTTAGCAAATTACATCATCTGCTTACCCAGCAATGCTTTCCTATCGGGAAAATCTGATGCTGGAGGTCGGTGAGGACGTCCAGTGTCAGATAACCGGCCAAAGGTCGTTTTGGATTCCGGAAGCCCTCTAGTGGCTGTCTGTTTGAAGGCCACAGAGGGCAGACTTAGAGTTGCAATGTAAACATTGCAGTTTCTCTGGACCTGCAGTGTTTAACATTGTAGCATTAGGTGGAAAAGGGTCACAGCACCCAGACTACTTCAATGAGCTGAAGTGGTCTGGGTGCCTGGAATGTCCCTTTAATTGTGCCCTTCAATAAGAAGTGAAGTGTTCCACATTTATTTTTAAACTTAAACTCTTTTAATTTAAAAATAATTTACAGGTCAATGAGCTAAATTCTTATTTGGCATTTTCTATTATTTCATAAAATGACCATAAAATCAATATGCCTACTCAGCCCAAAAAATAAATAAAAATAATCTGCTTAAAACTTTTGCCTGATCTCGAAGTTCTCATATTATTTGTTTTTGCTTATTTATCTTCCCACTGCATTTGCAGATGTGGACTCTGTGCTCCCTGTGCTGAGACTTGTATCCGCTACATTTCACTGACGAGGTGGCCATACGAAGGCTGAAATGATTGTCCGAGTTTGCTGTATGTCTCGGGCAGATCTGGACTGTCCTCGTGGGCGGAATCAGTCTGATATGCAAATGGTGTAGGTGCACTCTGTTATGGCACAAGTGAGCAAAAAAACTATTTTGAGAGATGAGTGGAGATTCCTCAAAGGTCAACTATTGAGTTTAACACAACATCACGCAAAGAAAAAATGCATTGATCTGCACTCATAATCCAACACAGTATACAAGAAAAAAAAAAAACATAGACAAATGCACATACAGGGAGTGCAGAATTATTAGGCAAATGAGTATTTTAACCACATCATCCTCTTTATGCATGTTGTCTTACTCCAAGCTGTATAGGCTCGAAAGCCTACTACCAATTAAGCATATTAGGTGATGTGCATCTCTGTAATGAGAAGGGGTGTGGTCTAATGACATCAACACCCCATATCAGGTGTGCATAATTATTAGGCAACTTCCTTTCCTTTGGCAAAATGGGTCAAAAGAAGGACTTGACAGGCTCAGAAAAGTCAAAAATAGTGAGATATCTTGCAGAGGGATGCAGCACTCTAAAATTGCAAAGCTTCTGAAGAAAATCTAATGACATGGCCTCCCTTTGTTCACCTGATCTGAACCCCCATTGAGAACCTGTGGTCCATCATCAAATGTGAGATTTACAAGGAGGGAAAAAATAGTACACCTCTGAACAGTGTCTGGAGGTTGTATAAAAGCAAGGCACGCAATGTTGATGGGTGAACAGATCAAAAACACTGACAGAATCCATGGATGCAGGCTTTTGAGTGTCCTTAAAAGAAAGGTGGCTATATTGGTCACTGATTTGTTTTGTTTCTTGTTTCCTTTTTGAATGTCAGAAATGTATATTTGTGAATGTTGAGATGTTATATTGGTTTCACTGCACAATAACTAATTGAATGTAGGTATATTTGTTTTGTTGCCTAATAATAATTATGCAGTAATGTTAGTAATAGTCACCTGCACACACAGATATCCCCTAACATAGCTAAAACTAAAAACAAACTAAAAACTACTTCCAAAAATATTCAGCTTTGATATTAATGAGTTTTTTGGGTTCATTGAGAACATGGTTGTTGTTCAATAATAAAATTAATCCTCAAAAATACAACTTGCCTAATAATTCTGCACTCCCTGTATATTAACATATAATAACATGCAAAAT
Source organism: Pelobates cultripes (assembly GCA_933207985.1). Taxonomy (NCBI): domain Eukaryota; kingdom Metazoa; phylum Chordata; class Amphibia; order Anura; family Pelobatidae; genus Pelobates; species Pelobates cultripes. Next base: position 409,895,604 of record OW240912.1, on the reverse strand, counting down.
AAGTGTATATAGCATGTATGATGTTGCTGTAATGGTCCAAACATATAACCTATCAGCATGAAGGAAACGTGAGTTACATAAAACACAAACAAATTCAAAACCTGTGAGCAGGACCACCCGCAGCTGCTGAACAAGGGGAAGACCACCAAGAAAGCCAACCCAGAAAAAAAGTTGGGTAGACCCTCAACACGTTTTGCACAGCTCCTGGTGCTTTTTTTAACTATTGAATTTATCTGAGCTTTTAGACATTCTCAGTGTTAAAAATAACCTAAAAAAAGTAATTTAAAAAAAAAATTTAGCCAAGGGAGCCCAATCCTGCTCCAGATTAATCTTTGTGTTTTCACAGACAGAAAGGGTTGAATAACATAATAAAAGGTTATTTTTATTCTTCATTGTCATATTTAAAAAGTTGCTCCAAACACCATAACGACTTAAGTTATTTGAAGTAAAAGGTTAAAATCACCTGATTAATATCGTGCAGGCCCCGCTGCCAAAACAACTCTGATGCATCAAGGCATAGACTCCACAAGACCTCTGGATGTGTCCTGTTGTATCTGGCACCAAGACATTAGCAGCAGACCCTTTTAGTCTTGCAAGTTACGAGGTGGGGCCTTTATGGATCGGATTTGTTGTTCAATCACATCCCACAGATGCACAATCGGATTGAGATATGCTGAATTTGGAGGCCAAGACAACACCTTGAACTGTCATGTTCCTGAAACCGTTTCTACATGATTTTTGCAGTGTTGCAGGGTACATTATCCTGCTGAATGAGACTACTGCCATCAGGGAACACCACTGCCATAAAGGGGCGGCAATTTCCAGGGGGCGGCAAAAAACGCCGCCCCCAAATGCCCAGGCAAATTCCTTGTTTGCCTCATTTTGTGGGAGCCCAAGAGCTGGCTGGCTGGCCACCTTTGGGCTCCCCCGGGGCAGCGGGCGGTTGTTTCTGGGCGGGCGGGAAGCCACACTAAGTTGTAAGTGAGGGAGCACTTTCCCCTGAGCTCTCTGCTCTGCTCCCTCGCGACACGCAGTAATGCCGGGAGCCGGAATATGATGTCATATTCCGGCTCCCGGCATCACACTGCGGCACGCGAGGGAGCTGAGCAGAGAGCTCAGGGGAAAGTGCTCCATTGCTGACAGCTTACTGTGGATGCGCGCCTGCCTGCCTGCACGCCCGGCTGCCTCCCTCCCTCCCCAGCAGCCCCACTGGATCCCAGGTGAAAAATCCACCCAGCTATCCCAACAGTAGGGAGGCTGGGTGGATTTCAATTTAAAAAAATAATAATAATTGTGAGTGGGGGAAATGTGTGTGTGTGTGTCAGTGAATGTGAGTGTGTGTCAGTGAATGTGAGTGAGTGTGTCAGTCAGGGAGTGTGTGTCAGTGAATGTGAGTGAGTGTGTGTGTTTCAGTGAGTGCGTGTGTGTCAGTAAATTTGAATGAGTGTATGTGTCTGTCAGTGAGTGTGTGTAGATTATGGAAGTGCACTCAACTCTTCGTCATGGAATTTAGGGTGCTCTAGTGGATAAGTCCCAGGAAGGACCAAACATGAAATTATGATTATAGAAAATAATCCAGGCACTCCAGCGAATTCAAAAGCAAAGGCAATTTTATTAGGACCAGGAACCAAAAAGCAACATTTTGACCCCTTGACAAAAGGCCCTAAGAGGTAGAAATGTTGCTTTTTGGTTCCTGGTCATAATAAAATTGCCTTTGCTTTGGAATTCACTGGAGTGCCTGGATTATTTTCTATATTCAAAATGTCAGTGAGTGTGTGTCTGTCAGTGAATGTGTGTGTGTGTGTGTGTGTGTGTCGGTCAGTGAATGTGTGTGTGTGTGTGTGTGTGTTGGTCAGTCAGTGTGTATGTGTCGGTCAGTGAGTGCGTGCATCTGTCAGTGAGTCTGTCACTGAGAGTGAGTCTGTCAGTGTGTGTCTGTCTATCAGTGTGTCAAATCAGTGAGTGTGTGTATGTCATTGTTTGTCAGTGTATATTAGAGTTAGTGATGTCGCGAACCGTTCACAGCGAACTCCGGTCAGCTGACACATCCCGGTCAATCTCCAGCAGACCCTCCCTCCCAGACCCTCCCACCTCCTGGACAGCATCCATGTTGAAGCTGCCTTCCAGCAGACCCTCCCTCCCAGACCCTCCCACCTCCTGGACAGCATCCATGTGGAACCGTTCGCAGCGAACTCCGGTCAGCTGACACATCCCAGCCAATCTCCAGCAGACCCTCCCTCCCAGACCCTCCCACCTCCTGGATAGCATCCATGTTGAAGCTGCCTTCAACATGGATGCTGTCCAGGAGGTGGGAGGGTCTGGGAGGAAGGGTCTGCTGGAGATTGGCCGGGATGTGTCAGCTGACTGGAGTTCGCCACGAACGGTTCGCGACATCACTAATGAGAGTGTGTGTCTGTCAGTGAGTGTATGCATTTATCAGTAAGAGTGTGCGTCTGTCAGTCAAAGTGCGGCCCAGGAAGGGGTGGGGAAAATGTAAATTGGGGGTGCCCGAGCAACGTCCTGCCGACGGCAGCAAAAATCCTAAATACACCACTGGGTGTACGTGGTCTACAACAATCCCTAGGTAGTTGGTAAGTGTCAAAGTAACAACCACATAAATGTAAGTAAAGAACTTTTCCCAGCAGAACATTGCCCAGAGCATGACGCTGTCTTTGCTGGCCTGCCTTCTTCCCATAGTGCAACCTGCGGCCATCTCTTCCCTAGGTAAACAACACACATGGCCATGCACCTGATCTAAAATAACACGTGTTTCTTCGGACAAGGATCTTTCTTCCATTGATCCATGCTCCAGTTCTGATGCTTACATCACCACTGAACATGCTTTCTGTGGTGGACAGTGGTCATAATGGGCACTCTGACCGGTCTGCGGTTACTCAGCAGCAAGCTTTGTTGCACTGTGTGTTCTAACACACTATCATGGCCAGAATTATGTTTTTTTAACAATCTAAACTATAGTAGCTCCTCGGTTGGATCAGACCAGACGTGCTAGCTTATGCTCCCCAAATGCGTCAAGGAGCCTTGGGCGCCCATGACCCTGATGCTGGTTCACCGGTCAGCCTTCCTTGCACCATTTTTGGTAGGTACTAATCACTGCATACCAGGAACACTCCACAAGACTTGTTGTTTTGGAGATGCTCTGACCCAGTTGTCTAACCATCACTATTTCACCCTTGTCAAAGTCACTCAGATCTTTTCGCTTGCCCATATTTCCAGCTTCCAACATATGAAATAAAAACACTGTTCACTTGCTGTCTAATATATCCCACTCCTTAACAGGTGCCATTGTAGCAATATAATCAATGTTATTCAGCTTTAATGTTGTGGCTGATCAGTGTAGTTTAACCCCTCTGCTAACTCTGTAACTTCACCTCCGACAGTGACATTGGGGGGGTTATTATCCAGCTCAGAACAAGAGTTCCAGGGTTTCTCATATCAATTCTGTACATACTGGTGACAAACAGTCAATGGTGGCATGGTCCCCTTCCAGACCATCTTTTCCCTACATCACTCACCTGATTGGATGTAAAGTCAGTGGGGTGAATTGACTGAGGGGAGAACTTGGCCTTGGTGCTGAAATGGAGGTTAGTATATATCTATATCTATACAAAAGCGTTATTTGTGGCATCATACCTGTTTATTTGTTAACAAATTGTTAGCAAACAAAGTATCACTTTTGTAACTTTTTTAAATATCTATTCTACTGGTTAACAAGGTAAAAAATGATTTTTATCCCTTTCCATCTCAAGCTCTGTTTATAAATAGGGGCATCTCCTATAATACTTTAAAGTATTCATTTTTTTTAAAATGAAACACGCTTATTAACGTTCTGTAGAACCTCATAATTACTTTAAAATCTCTTTACTCGTTCAGCCAACTTCTTGTCATCTTTAATCCTTATAAAAATAAACATAATCATTTTATCACCGGTTATAATTTAATTAACAACTGCTGCTTTGTTTTGCAGCCTCCGTACACTGGAATCTTCCTGCAGTTCCTAATAACGTGTTTGTAGGCTGCGATCCGCATGACTCATTGTGCATAACAAATGATTGCCCTGTGAGTTTTATTCAGTACTCCGTTCTTGAGCAAGACTCGTTCTCTCTTCATCTTGTCCTGAAATCACACACGCACACACACACACACACACACATTATGCCAGCAGGAAAATTGTATAGGACAGTGACACCAAAAACAAATGACTGATGTTTGCTGAAGGTAATGATCAACTATCAGGCTTGACAAAAGTGGAACCTCGCAGACCTGTCTGAATAGCTATCTGGACTTCGGTGGTTTAAGGTTCAAAGACTCTTCATCAGGTAAGTTTTTTTTAATCGGTTTCACTAACTTTGTTAAATGCCCAGCCTTTAAAAGTCTCTTTGCCTGTCAAGTATTTAAAAAAATATATAATTTACATTGTATAAGAGAAAGCCTGCTGTTAGTGTGGACGTTAGTTATGGCAATATACTAACAGGGTTTCTAGTAGGGGACAATATAGTTCCCATATTTTCCACAAAATAAATGTTTCAATGCTTTTAAAATCTTAAAATTTGTATAGTGGGATTAGCAGCAGTGTTAATTTTGGCATCAAATTTCAATTTAGTTTGAGTCGTAGTCTTTTGACTAAAAGGCCATTTTAGTTTTAGTCGTATTTTATGCATATTTTTGTTTTAGTTGACTAAATCTCCAGTAGATTTTAATCGACATGACTAAAATCTAATGGGTTTAGTTAAAGAATCTACCTGTTTCTTTTGCCCCTTTCCCAGCCCCTTTGTGTCACTTTGTGTCCTCCCAGTCCCTCTAGGTGTCTCTCTCCCAAACCCAGGCCTGTCTCGTTTGCCCTTTCCCCAGACCCTTTGTGTCAGTTTGTGTCCTCCCAGCCCCTCTAGGTGTCTCTCTCCCAAGCCCTGGTCTGTCTCATTTGCCCCTTCCTGTTGCGGCTCCCGGCCCGCCGCATAGCGCAGCCGTGCCCAACCGGCACGACCTCGCCGATATCGCAAGCTTACTTGCTCGCCGGCAAGCCGGGAACCGCTCCTCCGCGTCTTCTGGGCGTTGCGCCCAAATCAAAGATGGTGCTGACTACGTGGTCGCGCACACCACAAGCTCCGCCCCTCAAATTTATACGGACATGCGCGTGACGTCACAACGTCAACACGCGCACGTTCTGGGGTCAGAGGTCACCCTCTGACCAATCAGAGCCCAGAGAGGGATATTTAAATCCCTAATTCACTCCAGTTCCTTGCCCTGTCGTGGTTTCCTGTTCCTGGTTCCCGAGAGTGCGTTTATCTTTGTGTCCTGGTATCCTAATCTTGGCTTTTTCCTGGTTATTCTGAACTCTGGTTCCCCTGACTTGGCTTGTTTAAACGGTATCTGAGTATTTCTGGCTTCCTTGACCTCGGCTTTCCCTTTGACCATTCTCTATCTCTAGCGTATTATTCCGGCCATTCTAAGGTCCGGTTTACACTCTGTCCTTTTATTTCCTTTCCTTTTTTATGTATATGTTTCCATAGTTTCTGCATGTTGGACCACACTAGCAGCCATGACATTATGACAGGGCCATGGATCCTGCGGAACTATGCAAACATATGATTGCCTGCAGGGCCGCCATCAGAAAATATGGGGCCCATGACAAAGCACAAGGTCTGGGCCCCCCCACCCTCCTCGCGGGCCCGCCCACGCCCTACCTAGTCCACTCACAATGATGCAGGACTGAATGTGGTGTGTGTATAGTGGAAGTGAATTAGAATGTGTGTAATGGATGTAGTGTTTGTGTGTATTAGATACTGTTTGTGCAATGAATGCAGAGTGTGTGTTTGTGTAGCGGATGCAGTGTGTATAGTGAACGCAGAGTGTTTTTGAGTAGTGGATGTAGTGTGTGTGTGATGTAGTGTGTGTACAGTGATGTAGTGTGTGTTTGTGTAGTGGATGTAGTGTTTGTATGTACTAGATGAAATGTGTTTAGTGGATGCAGTGTCTGTAGTGGAGTGTGTGTATTAGACGCAGTGTCTGTGTATAGTGAATGCAGAGTGTTTCAATTTGTGGTGGATGTAGTGTGTGTACTGTGAATACAGGATGTTTGTGTAGTGGATGCTGTGTGTTCAGTTAATGCAGAGTGTATGTTAGTGTAGTGAATGCAGAGTGTGTGTCAGTATAGTGAATCCAGAGTGTGTGCATAGTTTAGTGAATGCAGAGTGTGTGTTAGTGTGTAATGAATGCAGAGTGTATGTTAGTGTGTAGTGAATGCAGAGTGCGTCAGTGTAATGAATGTAGTGTCTGTGTTAGTGCAGTGAATGCATAGTGTGTGTAAATTTGTAGTGAATGCAGAGAGTGTGTTAGTATGTAGCGGATGCAGAGTGTGTGTTAGTGTAGTGAATGCAGTGTTAATGTGTAGTGAATGCAGAGAGTGTGTTACTGTGTAGCGGATGCAGAGTGTGTGTTAGTGTAGCGGATGCAGAGTGTGTGTTAGTGTAGCGGATGCAGTGTGTGTTGCGTTAGTGTATGCAGTGTGTTGTGTTAGTGTATGCAGTGTGTGTGTGTTAGTGTATGCAGTTTGTGTTGTGTTAGTGTATGCAGTGTGTGTGTGTGTGTGTCAGTGTATGCAGTGTGTGTGTGTTGTGTTAGTGTATGCAGTGTGTGTGTGTTGTGTTAGTGAATGCAGTGTATGTGTGTGTTATTGTATGCAGTGTTTGTGTTGTGTTAGTGTATGCAGTGTATGTGTGTGTTAGTGTATGCAGTGAATGTGTGTGTTAGTGTATGCAGTGTATGTGTGTGTTATTGTATGCAGTGTGTATTGTGTTAGTGTATGCAGTGTATGTGTGTGTTAGTGTATGCAGTATATGTGGGTGTTAGTGTACGCAGTGTATGTGTGTGTTAGTGTACGCAGTGTATGTGTGTGTTAGTGTATGCAGTGTATGTGTGTGTTAGTGTATGCAGTGTGTGTGTGTTAGTGTATGCAGTGTATGTGTGTGCTATTGTATGCAGTGTGTGTTGTTAGTGTATGCAGTGTATGTGTGTGTTATTGTATGCAGTGTGTGTTGTGTTATTGTATGCAGTGTGTGTTGTTAGTGTATGCAGTGTATGTGTGTGTTATTGTATGCAGTGTGTGTGTTGTGTTAGTGTATGCAGTGTGTGTGTGTTGTTAGTGTATGCAGTGTATGTGTGTGTGTTAGTGTATGCAGTGTATGTGTGTGTTAGTGTATGCAGTGTGCGTGTTGGTAGTGTATGCAGTGTATGTGTGTGTTATTGTATGCAGTGTGTGTGTTGTTAGTGTATGCAGTGTGTGTGTTAGTGTATGCAGTGTGTGTGTGTGTTATTGTATGCAGTATGTGTTGTTAGTGTGTGATCTGGGGTGAGGGGGAGGAAGGGGCATTTTAACATTAATTTTTTATTAATTTAATTAAATGTTTCTCCCCCCTCCCTGCTTACCTGTGTCCATGGAGGGGGGAGATTCCATCCCTGGTGGTCCGGTGGGGGGCCCCCCGGCTCCCTGTTACCGCAGAGGGGGCCCAGGCAGGCAGGCAGCACACAGCTTCTCCTCTCTTCTCATAACTCTCGCGAGACCCGGTTACCATGGCAACGCTCCGCGGGTCTCGCGAGAGTTATGAGAAGAGAGAAGACAGGAGGAGAAGCTGTGTGCTGCCTGGCTGGGCCCCCTCTGTGGTAACAGGGAGCCGGGGGGCCCGCGGCTGCACACATAGATAGTGATATGCGCTATCTATGTGTGCAGAAAGGGAAAGTGGGGCCCAGGACTGCCAGAGCAGTCCGGGCCCCCCAGGGCCGCCGGGCCCGTGACAACAGTCACGGTTGTCACCCCCTGATGGCGGCCCTGGGTGGAACAATAGGAGAAATCTCTTGTTCTTGTACTGATTCGGTATCAAACTGTCTAAATAAGGCATCAGCTTTCCCATTTTTGGGACCAGGTCTGTAAGTTATAAGAAAGTTAAAGTGAGATAGGAACAGAGACCATCTAACCTGTCTAGAAGACATTTGTTTAGCATCCCCTATATAAGCCAAATTCTTATGATCAGTAATGATTAAAAGGGGTTCCTTGGAACCTTCTAAAAGATGTCGCTACTCTTTAAGCGCTGGTATGTTGGCCAACAATTGTCTGTTGCCAATATCATAATTGCGCTCAGCAGTAGTGATGTACCGAACGGTTCGCCGGCGAACGGTTCCTGGCGAACATAGCATGTTCGCGTTCGCCACGGCGGGCGAACATATGCGCGGTTCGACCCGCCCCCTATTCGTCATCATTGAGTAAACTTTGACCCTGTGCCTCACAGTCAGCAGACACATTCCAGCCAATTAGCAGCACAGCCTCCCTAGCAGACCCTCCCACCTACTGGACAGCATCCATTTTAGATTCATTCTCAAGCTGCATGCTTAGTAAGAGGAGGGAAAGTGTAGCTGCTGTTCATAAGATAGGGAAAAGCATAGCTAGGTTAGGGATAAGGGTATGCTTTTTTTTGGATTTTTTTTTTCTATCTAATGTAAATGCACTTAGTTGTCTGCCACTGCTGCCAGCTTCTGTGTCAGGCTCACAGTGCCCATTTCCCCAGTCAGTGCCACCAATTACATCTGGTGTCACAATAGCTTGGATTTAAAAACAAAAAACTTTTTTCACTGTTATAGATTGAATAGCAGTCAGTTGTCTGCCACTGCTGCCAGCTTC
>OW240912.1:409864523-409886166 GCA_933207985.1 Pelobates cultripes | reverse complement strand
GAACCTGAACCCATGCAACTGGGCATTGCTAAACTCACTGAGGCAGAGAGACAACACAGACGCAACAAGAGGTTGTGTTTGTATTGTGGCAAAAGGGGACATCAAAGGTTTTCATGTCCGGTTCGGCCGGAAAACTTGCACACCTAAGGCACGTTCAGGGACCGACCTTAGGTGTGATGTATATGTCCCCTAAATTGACTAAGAACCGTTTCCTTATAAAAATTACTTTGTCTTGTAAGAAAACCACTGTACAGTGTGAGGCTATGATTGACTCTGGGGCAGCGGAGCATTTTCTAGACAAGAAATTCTCTGCCAAATATCTCCTGCCCTTAAGGCAGAAAGATAGACCCATAGCAGTAGAGGCTATCGGTGCTACCCAGCCTCTCATCACGCACAAAACCCTGCCAATCACTGTCTCAGTGGGTATCTTACATTCCGAAGAAATGGTTTTCCAAATTATATCTTCACCTACATGTCCGATAATACTGGGTTTCCCTTGGCCCAAGAAACACAATCTACGTTTAGATTGGGTTGAAGGAGAAATTGTGAGTTAGGGTGAGAGATGCGGAGGTATTTGTTTAAAACAGGTGCAACAACGAATTGGTACCCTCAATATACCTATAGCACCTCCCTAGATCACAGAAATCCCACCGCAGTATTTGGACTTAAAGGAGGTATTCAACAAGGTACAGTCGGAGGTATTATCACCACATAGACTCTACGACTGTGCCATAAATTTGTTACCAGGCACTATGCCCCCTAGAGGAGGAGTATATGCAGTATCTCCCCAAGAAAATCTTTGTTTAGAAGAGTACATAAAGGATGATCTCAGAAAGGGACACATACGTAGATTCTCTTCACCTGCTGGGGCTGAGACCTATGCCCTTGTATAGACTATAGGGGTTTGAATAGAATAACAATAAAAAACGCCTATCCTATTCCCCTTATCTCTGAGTTATTCGATAGGTTGAAAGGGGCCCCAGTCTTCACTAAGCTCGACCTCAGAAGTGCTTACAACCTAGTCAGAATTAAGGAAGGGCACGAGTGGATGACCGCATTTAATACGAAAATGGGACATTACGAATACCTAGTTATGCCGTTTGGACTGTGCAACGCCCCAGCAGTGTTTCAGGATTTCATTAACGATGTCCTTAGAGAATATCTCCACATGTGCGTTTTAGTGTATCTAGACGACATTCTCATCTATTCCCCAGATTTAGAGACACATCACGAACATGTGAGAACAGTACTAAAAACCCTGTTAAAGAACGGCCTCTACTGTAAGCTGGAAAAATCCCAATTTGACCAGACTGAGATACAACTTCTTGGGTACGTTATATCTCCGTCTGGTTTCAAAACAGACCCACGCAAATTGGAAGCAGTCTTACAATGGCCATTACCCAAAGGCCTTAAAGCTACACAACGCTTTATAGGTTTTGCGAATTATTACCGCAAGTTCATTAAAGGTTTTTCCTCTGTAATCTCTCCTATTACCAACCTAACCAAAAAAGGAGCAAATTGCAATTCATGGCCCAAGGAAGCAAGGAGGCATTTGAGCAATTCAAATCTTAATTTGCCTCAGCACCTGTCCTGACACATCCCGATCCAACCAAACCATTTATTCTAGAAGTAGATGCGTCAGAAACAGGAATAGGAGCCATTCTGTCTCAAAGAGAAAGTTCTGATGCGCCTTTACATCCCTGTGGGTTTTTCTTTAGAAAACTAACATCTGCAGAGAAAAATTATGACATTGGGAATAGGGAGTTATTGGCCATTGTACTTGCCCTTAAAGAATGGAGGCATCTCTTCCAAAGAGCCACTTCTGATTTTTACCGATCATAAGAATTTGGCTTATATTGGGGATGCTAAGAGATTGTCCTCTCGTCAGGCTAGATGGTCATTGTTCCTCTCCCGATTCAATTTTGTAATTACATACAGGCCCGGGACCAAGAACACCAAGGCAGATGCGCTGTCTAGGCAGGTTCCTGAACAAGAGGTATTCCCTATCATACCTCCAGAATTGCTTATTGCCACTACAATTTCCAAAGTGTCTTCTCCACTCTTCTGTGCCATAATAGCAGATCAAACTCAGGCACTCGTGGAGAGACCTCCGGATAAACTGTACGATAAACTGTACCTTTCACCACCATTAAGGAAAAAGGTACTTGGATTATTCCATGATAATTTGACAGCAGGTCATCCTGGAGTCCATAAACCTCTCTCTGCTATCTCCAGGAGGTTCTGGTGGCCTACACTTCAGAACGACATCAAAGATTATGCAGGGGCATGTCAAATATGTGCCGTTTCTAAAGCCTCTCACAAATTTCCTCCTGGGTTGCTACAACCACTGCCTATACCTAATGCTCCATGGACCAATTTAACCATGGATTTCATGGTGGATCTGCCCAGTTCAAAAGGATTTAGCACAATCCTTATGGTCATAGATAGATTCTCGAAAATGGCACATTTTGTACCTCTTATATATATATTTTTGAAAGAGATCTTTTGGTTACATGGAGTGCCAAAAACCATAGTATCTGACAGAGGTACCAAATTTATTTCTAGGTTCTGGCATGCCTTTTGTAAGCAATTAGGTATAGAACTTTCATTTTCCTTAGCGTATCACCCTCAAACTAATGGCACAGCAGAGAGGGACAATCAGTCTTTAGAATCTAATTTACGTTGTTTTATTGATGCCAATCAGTCTAACTGTTACGAACTCTTACCCATGGCTGAGTTTGCCAGAAATAATGCGACTCATGGATCCTCTAATCATAGTCCATTTTTTGTAAATCAGGGTTATCACCCCGCTGTTTTACCTTCTGAATTTTCAAACACTGATATTCCTGCCTTGAACACCCGTTTGGATTCTATTCATGACACGTGGGATTCTGTTCATACAGCATTACAGTAGGCATCAAAACGTGCTAAAATCCAAGCTGACAAGAGAGGGGGTGCCCATCCTGTCTATCAACCAGGAGACAAGGTGTGGTTATCCACACGTCATATCAAACTTAAGGTTCCTTCTGTGAAATTTGCCCTTCGGTACATAGGTCCTTTTCGAGTCCTCCGTCGTATCAACCCTGTGACTTATTCATTGGCACTTCCTGCTCACATGAGAATTGCCAATTCATTTCATGTTTCCTTGCTCAAGCCTCTTACTTGCAATCAATACACTAAAGTGGCTGCTCCTCCTCTGCCCTTGGTAGTGGGTGATCAGGAGGAGTACGAAGTTCGTTCTATATTTGACTCCAAAATCTTCAGTGGTATTTTGTCTTATCTAGTTGACTGGAAAGCATATGGTCCTGAGGAACGTTGTTGGGTTCCTGTTGACCAGGTTCAGGCGCCCCGTCTTACCCGGTCGTTTCACAACCGCTTCCCTCATAAGCCGGCTACTTCCCGCCCAGTGAGCGGTATTCGAGTGGGGGGTACTGTTGGGGCTCATGACCTCGGCGGTGGCGAGCCGGGAATCGCTCCTCTGCGTCTTCTGGGCGTTGCGCCCAAATCAAAGATGGCGCTGACCACGTGGTCGCGCACACCACAAGCTCCGCCCCTCAAATTTATACGGACGTGCGTGTGACGTCACAACATTAACGCACGCGCACGTTATGGGGTCAGAGGTCACCCTCTGACCAATCAGAGCCCAGAGAGGGATATTTAAATCCCTAATTCACTCCAGTTCTTTGCCCTGTCGTGGTTTCCTGTTCCTGGTTCCCGAGAGTGCGTTTATCTTTGTGAATCTGACTTTCTGTTATCCTGATCTTGGCTTTTCCCTGGTTATTCCGAATTCTGGTTCCCCTGACTTAGCTTGTTTAAACGGTATCTGAGTATTTCTGGCTTCCTTGACCTCGGCTTTCCCTTTGACCAGTCTCTATCTCTAGCGTATTAGTCCGGCCATTCTAAGGTCCGGTTTACGCTCTGTCCTTTTATTTCCTTTCCTTTTTATGTATATGTTTACATAGTTTCTGCATGTTGGACCACACTAGCAGCCGTGACACTTCCCCAGCACCTCTATGTCACTTTGTGTCCTCCCAGCCCCTCTAGGTGTCTCTCTCCCAAGTCTTGGCCTGTCTTGTTTGCCCCTTCCAGAGCCCCTTTGTGCAGTGTTGACTTTGGCTGCAAATTTCAATTTAGTTTTAGTCCTAGTCTTACGACTAAAAAAACATTTTTTAGTTTTAGTCGTATTTTGGTCATCTGAATTATTTTAGTTTTACTCTAGTTTCAGTCGACTAAATCTCAAAACTTTTAGCCGACAAAAATTTGACTAAAATTGTTAGTTGACAAAATTAACACTGGTTAGCAGTGAAAGGGTTAAAGACAAAAGGGCCCTAAAGTTAGGTAAGTCTAGATGGGGTCTGCAAGATATATTTGTAGTAAGACTGTAACGGCGAGAATAATGATAGTAAACAAGAGATACTCATTTTATTAATGATACTGTATATTTATGTATTAAAGTGATTACATCTTTATGTTTTTTAACAGGCTCTGGTTAACCTACTTTGTTGCACTACAATAACCGCTGACCTGCAAGACGCATATTTTTGTATAAACATCTATGATTAATCTGGCAATCTAGTTTGCCAACCGTAAACTGAAAACAATAAATTGCAGCCAGTACCAAACCAACCAGAACTTGTTTTAATGTTTTAGATATATATTTTTTAATAGGATGCTATCCGTTATATAAAGAAAACAACCCGGGTTGAGCAATTTGTTGGAACATTTAATTAACCTGGTGACTGCTCTACTTTTAGAACAATGAATCAGTTTTTTTATAGATAATCTATACAGATATACTGGAAATCTGACGTAGCAATACTCCGAGATATATAGTTTACATGTTATTCTTGGCAGTTTAGAGGAGATTGAAGTATCTTGTCAAAGAATATTTAGAAAGAAGACGATTTAAAAGTTACAAATGTCAGTTAAAGTGTGTGTATTAATATTAAATTAAATTAATAATATACATTCTGAGTATTGTGGATCCTTTGAATATATTTTTTATAAGAGCAGACAGAGGTATTACACTCTTTGCAATCCCTCAAATTAAAGTTGGGGACTAGCTGTCATTGAGGTATCTCCAGAGGAGAGCTGAGGGGTGCAATGCTGCCAGGCACCTCAATATACTTAAGCCTTCCAACCTTCGGTGGGACATTCCCGATTTCAGGGTCCAGTCTGTTCGTCCCAATTTAGGTCCCTGGTGTCCTGCATCTGGGAATGGACCTGTCACAGGAAGCATTTAATATGTTCACTTTTCATGCCCCCATCACGTACTGCCAACCTGTTACATAGTGTCACCCAGTCATATTAACTCGGCTACACACCATGTCAGTCACATATAGCCACATACCTTGTCACATTCACGACATCCTCGGAATTACATGTATTTATCCACTAATGCAGTCAAATTCACTCACCTACCTACCCACCTACTTACTATTTTCTGCACAACATTCAGCACAAACACACATAAACACATTAAATACAGGTACCTATGCAGAGGCCTAACTAGAAACCATCAGGTCTTGGTGCAGAAATTACTCTGACTCCCATGTGTCTCACCTCCACCCAGCCCTTACATGTCTCATTCTCCCCCCCAGTTCCTCCATGTGTCTCAATCCCCCCCCCAGACCCTTCATGTCTTACTCCCCAGCCCCTCCATATGTGTCATTCCCCTCTTTATGTGTCTCAATTGCCCCCCAGTCCCTTCCAAGTCTCCCAATTCTCCTCGCAGTAACTTCCATGTGTCTCAATTTCCCCCCCAGTCCCTTTCAAGTGTCTCAATTCTCCCCGCAGTCCCTTCCATGTGTCTCAATTCCCCCCAGCCCCTTCCATGTGTCTCAATTGCCCCCCATCCCTTCCTTATATCTCAATTCCCTCAAGTCCCTTCCATGTGTCTCTCTCCCATCCCCCTCTGTACCTATGCCCCATACTCTCCGCTGTCCATGTAGTGTGGCCGAGCGGACCACAGTAACCAATCTGACAGGAAGTGCTATAAAAAACTCCACCACTCAGGGGGTGTCAGTCAGTGACCCATGACTCACCCTCGGGTATCTCAGCTGCCAAATGCCCTTACTAATACTTGTTTCTATCTCAGAGTCATAGGTTTAATTCCCAGAAATATTGACTCATCTATCTACTCTTCAAATATCTATAAATCTATCTCTGTAACCACTAGAATGGTTAAAGGAACACACCAAGATAGCAGTAGTGGTTTTGGTGCGAGGAATTACTTGGGGCTTTCGTAAGTAATCATACCATTTTTTAACAGTTTGACTACTTATCTGGGGTTTACTGGGCTCTGCTCCCCGCCTCCACTACTAATGTGGCAGTGCTGCTTAAAGTTCCGAGCAGTTACTTACATTACTTCTCTTGAGATAACCTTGCAGTACAGAGGTAGTTCATTTCCTGAGAACATCAGTTTATTAATGTGAGGGTCGCCTGGACACTCCTGGCATCACAACCATTACATCAAGCTACATCAAGCTGTATTGGTTATGACAATTTACCACGAGACAAAAGTGCATGCCACCTATTAGTGGGTTCGGAGTTTCAGAAAATGTTTAAATTTATCTTTCTCCTATTTAGCAATTCAAACCTAACCCATGTCCTTCCTGTGGGAGCGCGCTGATGGGGTGCTCAGTAGTTCTGGTAGAGCAAGATTTAGATAACATATTAGCATACACAGCATACCCTGCCCAGTGAAACCCTGCAGCTTAATAGTGAGGTCACTATAGATATTTGCATTTAAATTGTATACTGCATTATGTATTACGCACACCTTATTTAAAGTGGCAGTGCGTATTGTAGGTGTACACTGGTGAATCTGTATTGACAAGGTCATAGAGAATAAACAAAAAAAGAAACAAATGCCATTCTACCTGTGTATGATTTACTGAGAAGATTGTAGATTAAAAAGTAACTTTTAATAAATAAATCTAAAATAAGAATATAAAAAAGAAAAATAATAATATGAACAGCAGGAGTAAATGGAGACTATACAGCGAGTAAAACTCTGTGACTACTTATATAAGCTGTAAAAGTGTATACATAATAACACTAATGCTGAAGCAATACTGTTTAGCTACAATATAACATCAGTGTATTCCCAAGTAATAGAAGTGATACTATATTATATATCACTAATAGCTGTAGCAAAAAGAGGGGGGGGAGATAAGACAACTGCTAAACCAGTGCTGTCAATAGTTCAGCTAAGACAGATTTCTGACAGACGGCGATTAGCCAGTTAAATATCACAAAAGCTGCCTAGATCATAGCAGCATTTTGATAATAAATTAAAGCTTGCTGTCAAGCAGTAAAGTGTAAAATAAGGGGTTGCTGACCTGGCTCTGTTTTTTCCTAGCAAGATACCTAGCAGTATATTCTAGCGTAACAACAGCTGCCTGCACTGAATGATGTTAACTTATGCTTGACCACAGTGGAGCACAAAGTAGTAGCTCACCTGTGAAAGACTGCTGACAGGCAGCAGTTAACTGGTTACAAATCACACAAGTTGCCTAAATGCTAGCTGCATCTAAATAATAGGTCAAAGTATAAAGTATTGGTCAGACTCAGAGTTTGCAAATAGTAATAGTAACAGCTCCAACTCCTACAGATCAAGGAATTATAATCAAACACCTAAAGGTATTTTACGAAATCAGGATAAATCAGTATCATTCCTGAATAAACCCCCCTTGACTGATACAGAATTGGAATCTAGATCAGGCTCCTCTTCCTCCTCTCACTCTCCTTTTTTGGACCAAACTTGGCAAAACTCTCAAAAGCCAAAATTAAGAGACAGGAAAAAATGGGGTTACAGGGGAAACAGGAATCGTTAAAAGCAGCAGCTTTAATGGTACCCACAGAAAACAAAGTTATAAATCTATCCAAATTTCAACTAAATACTACACATCTGTCCCTTCTAAACAAAGGGCTCTCCTTTGTACCCACACCTAATACTGATAAATTTAACTGGTTAAAAGATACTAACCTATTTGGTAGAAAGTTGACATTGAGTGCTCTACATAGAGAAAAGAAACTCTACTCGCCAGGGACATTGGTGTAGCACCAGAAGACTACCCACATTTGAGAACACTAGTCACGTTACTGGATGATCAAGACAAAGACCCACCTCTCACAAATTTAAAACCACAAAGTTGGTACACTCCAAACTTCAAAGACCTTTTTATTCAAATGACATGTAATGAAATTGAACAACTCCCTCTTGACAAACCTATACAAATTAATAATCTATCACATGAAGAGACACGTGCTTTAAAAGAACTGAGATCAAACTCCAACCTCGTAATTAAACAATCTGACAAAGGAGGTAATATTGTACTAATGGAAAAAGAAAAATATATTGAAATGTGTATGGTCCACCTTTTTGACACCTCATGTTATGAGAAGCTTCCAAATGATCCTACTGCTTCATACTTGAAAACTCTCAAGTTAATACTTACTGAAGCAAGAGATAGTGAGATAATCTCTCAAGATGAGTTCAAATTTATTTGTCCAAATAACACACCTATGGTAGCAACTTTTTATTGCTTACCCAAAATTCACAAAAACAAAAATAATCCACCAGGAAGACCAATAATTTCGGGTAATAACTCGCTCACAGAACAAGCGAGCAAATTCATGGAGAAAATACTCCACCCATTTGTAAGTGATCTTCCATCTTATATTCAGGACACCAAACAGACATTACTCACTCTTGAGAATCTCACTGTCCCCCCATACACTCTTCTAGCAAGCATGGATGTAGTCTCTTTATATAATAACATCCCTCACAAAGTAGGCCTTGAAGCCACCCAATATTTTTTAGAAAAATCATCCAAAATTACAGCGTCCCAAAAGGATTTCCTTATGGACCTATTGAACTTTATACTAACTCACAATTATTTTGTGTTCAACGGCACCTACTACCTGCAAACTAGGGGCACGGCCATGGGAAGTGCTTGTGCCCCTAGTTACGCTAATCTGTATTTAGGGTGGTGGGAAGCCACAATTTTGAAAAATACGTTACAGACAAGATTTGATAAATTCATCATTAGTTGGCATCGTTACATTGATGATGTCCTGGTATTTTGGACTGGCTCAGTAATACAGTTCGAGGAACTTGTCTCGATACTGAACATCAACACTATTGGCCTACAATTAACTCATGTCATCAGTGAGGACAGACTAGAATTTCTGGATTTGGTTATTAATCTATCTCAAGGGGGTGAAGTAGATACCGAACTTTACAGAAAACCTACTTCGTGTAACAATTTCTTACATTGGAACAGCCATCACCCTTACAAACTCAAGGCAGGTATTCCCTACGGGCAATACCTGAGGGCAAAAAGAAACTGCTCGAAAGAAGAAACCTTTATAAAAGAAGCTAAGAACCTAAGGCTTCGCTTCAAACAGCAAGGCTATCCAAATAAAATCCTTAAAAAGGCATTCCAACGAGTCTCCAGTATGGACAGATCGACTAGTCTCAGAAATTACAAAGTGAAGGATACTAAACCTACAATTAGATGCATAGGCACTTATGATCAACTATGGAATCCCATTCGAAAAATCTATGCAGACAATTGGCCGATACTCACTCACAATAAAGAGGTGGCCAGTAATCTTTCTATATTCCCAAGTATCACAGCAAGACGAGCTAATAATCTGCGTGACCTGCTAGTTCATAGTCATCTTGAACCAAAACAATCACCTAAGACATGGCTACAAGAAACAAAGGGAATCTTTAGATGTGGGAAATGTAAGGCATGTAGGTTTATTAAACCTTCAAAATCAGTCCTATGCACCAATACGCAGAAAACATATCCGATTAATGATTTTGTTAATTGCAGCACCACAAAAGTAGTTTACATCATTACTTGTAGCTGTAAACTACAATATATAGGAAAAACCTTCCAAGAATTGAGAAGGAGAATCCTACAACATGTGAATTCAGTCTCAAACCTAAACATTTCCACTCCCGTCTCCAATCACATAAGGAACTTCCATAACTCAGATGCATCTCATCTTACGTTTCAGGTTTTAGAACGTATCCACCTGAACACTAGAAAGGGTAATTTTAATCTCACCCTATTAAGGAAAGAATCCAGATGGATACATGAATGTAAGACCTTATTTCCCTTAGGACTAAATGAAGAATTTAATTTTACCCCCTTTATTCACAAATAAATGCATAATTATTTATTATCAATATTAATTTAGGTCTATTACAAACATTCTCTTTCCTAAAATCTTAAAATCCTAAAAACTTTCATTTATGTTACATTTTAGCCAACAAGTTTAGGAATCTACTAATATATTCTGCACTAATTAGTAAACAGTTTAGCAGATAAACGTTGCTATGTTCGTTCAACTAACTATGTCACTATTGTTAATCACATATAAGTTAAAATAATGACATTATTGTCATTTTGAGAATTACTGTTACTTACACTTTTCCACCTTTTCTTTTTTATAATCAATCTTTTTAACATTCAGTAAAAAATAAAATATAAAAAAACCATAAGATTCAGGTCAACATAGGGTTAATTAGTCAATTATTTCTCAATGGTTGAGATTCCCTCCCCAAGCTACCATTGGTCAGAATCCTGAAAATCCTCCAATCAATTGAGAGCTTATGATTTAAATACTCCTATGTTTGCCAGCATCTGGTTCCCCTCTGATGAGCTTCACTGGCGAAACGTGCACGTCAGGGGCTCTGGACACTTACTGACACATTATTGGTGTCGGCATCTAACTCTCTGCTTATCTATTGCTAAATTACCGACATCAAGTTCATTTATGTCCAGCATTTCAGGAGTGCATATTGGAGACTCTTAACACTAATTTTGTGTACTCTGTACATACTTTATTTCTCTTTCTTTTTCCTTTATTATGTTTATGGGGGGAGATTGATAAGACCAGGCATTTTATTAAGGGGTGCCCTCGAAGGCACAAGACTCAGGAATCTTTATTCTATATGCCTTCCTCTGTCACTGTCTGTATATTTTCTACTACCTAGGCAACCTGTTCAAAACTGTTTGTAAACCCTCTCTTTATACTTTGACCTATTATTTAGATGCAGCTAGCATTTAGGCAACTTGTGTGATTTTTAACCAGTTAACTGCTGCCTGTCAGCAGTCCTTCACAGGTGAGCTACTACTTTGTGCTCCACTGTGGTCAAGCATAAGTTAACATCATTCAGTGCAGGCAGCTGTTGTTACACTAGAATATACTGCTAGGTATCTTGCAGGAAAAAAACAGAGCCAGGTCAGCAACCCCTTATTTTACACTTTACTGCTTGACAGCAAGCTTTAATTTATTATCAAAATGCTGCTATGATCTAGGCAGCTTTTGTGATATTTAACTGGCTAATCGCCGTCTGTCAGAAATCTGTCTTAGCTGAACTATTGACAGCACTGGTTTAGCAGTTGTCTTATCTCCCCCCCCCTTTTTGCTACAGCTATTAGTGATATATAATACAGTATCACTTCTATTACTTGGGAATACACTGATGTTATATTGTAGCTAAACAGTATTGCTTCAGCATTAGTGTTATTATGTATACACTTTTACAGCTTATATAAGTAGTCACAGAGTTTTACTCGCTGTATAGTCTCCATTTACTCCTGCTGTTCATATTATTTTTCTTTTTTATATTCTTATTTTAGATTTATTTATTAAAAGTTACTTTTTAATCTACAATCTTCTCAGTAAATCATACACAGGTAGAATGGCATTTGTTTCTTTTTTTGTTTATTCTCTATGATATTCACCATTTAGGGGTTACCCCCCTTTTTTTGTGCCCTCTACCTTGTGATATGTAAACTTTGGCCCTAGGTTAATTCTTTTTGTTTTCCTCGTATAATGTATTGACAAGGTGCAAGAATAAAAAAAAAAATTAAACTTAAAAAAATAACTTTCAGTAACAAGTGTGTTATTTGTTGCTATCTGCCCAGAGCAATTTATTTGTAAAAAGGGTGACACCATCACTATGCTTTCCTATGGAAAAAATCTGACGTTGGAGGTCCTCATGCAAAGCATGAAGACGTCCAACGTCAGATAACGGACAAAAGGTCTGTTTCAATTCTGGAAGTCTGGTAGACAGCCACTAGAGGAGGACTTAACCCTGCAAGCTAATTATTGCAGTTTCTCGGAAACTGCAATAATTACGATTGCAGGGTTAAGGGACATGGGACATTGCACCCAGACCACTTCATTAAGCTGAAGTGGTCTGGGTGCCTACAGTGTCCCTTTAATGAATAATCCTGTTAGTATATAGTTTGGTTTTACTGACAGCTGCCCTGGAATAGGATTTTTTAACCCCTTAAGGACACAACTTCTGCAATTAAAGGAAATCATGACAGAATATTTCCATCATGTGTCCTTAAGGGGTTAACTCCTTAAGGACAGCGGGGACCTTCTATGCCGCCCTCCGGCATTTATAGCCACCCCAAAAACTCACCTGGTTGCGCTGATGGCTGTCGCGATCCTGAGGTTTGCCTGGGGCTCAGGCAGACCCCCTCCGCCCGATTCGGCCCTCCCGAGCCATGTGATCGCGGGGCCCTCGCGATCACATGGCCGGAATACACTGGCTTATGCAGTGCCTGCAGCGGTCCTGCCTGAGCTCTCAGGCTGTCCCCCAGTGCATGAAAAAAGTTTTAAAAGTTAAAATAAAGTTTTAAAACACTTTATAAATGTAATAAAAGTACCTAGATCATATATATCGAAGTACTTTTATATGCATATACACATACATAAACTATTATTCTAAGTGTTTTAATATCAATATATATATATAAATACATATGAATTAATATTAAAATACACTTAGAATGACGTTAATTATATATATATATATATATATTAAATAAAAATAATTTATAAATTAAATGAAAAAAACTAATTAAAAAAAATTATATACCTGTTTAATTTTTTTCTAACTGTATTTTGATATTAATAAACATATATATTTAAATAAAAATACATTTAGAATGACGTTATAAATGCATATATGCATTTTATTCAATAAAAGAAACGGACAACATTTGTGACAGTGATTGGCAGGGATCCAAGATCGAGGCGCTCAGTACTAGCATAGAAGTTAATACAGCAGTGTGAATTTCTAATTTAATTAGAATTTTCAGATCTCACAAACACGTATTTGCTAACGATAGTGGATGAGTAAACATATTATTAAAACTCCATGGGAAGTGTCAGGTCCCCTTCAATTTACCCCGACAGGATAAAGAATTCACAAGTGTGCCACCCCCATGTAAGGCAATGTGTTAATGTACAGAACATTACTTTCTGAGCTGTTTACATTTCAACGTCTTACAGAAAAATGAATTCTGTAGGGCAGCAATGCTTCCATTTATTGTTTGCATTCTATAAGGAAAGTTCACTCTTTATATAGAGATAGTTATTAAAATGCAGCCCTGGTACATATCACAACACGTGGCTGAAGATAGATAGTTCTATATTTAGCAGCGTGGCTAGTGATGTGAAAAGGAGGCAGAGCACTTATAATGATTTTGTAGGAATATTCAGGACCAAGTGAATGCTACTATGTAACTAAGTAAGTCACTTGGACACAGAGTCCTGCTGAACCTCCCTTGTATGAGCAGAAATTACCTGGAACCTTGCAGCCTCAAGAGTTTCCTGAGAACTTTTCTTTTGTGCCCCTAGAAACAGAAAACTGAAAAGAAAAAAAGAAAAAAAGAGATTACAAGTTGCAGTACAGGAACTATCCCATTGGACACTGGACAACGCAAGGTATGTTAAACAGATTTGAAGCAGTTTACGTGCACGTTTGTTCTGGATTTCAGTGCTTCGCTGGGGTTAAGACTATGGCTGAGAGGGTTTAGGGGCAGAGGGGTGATTAGGGTTGGAAAAATTCAGGGTTATTGCTTGGGGGTCCTAGAATTAGGGGGTACCTGTCTGTGATGTGGGATAGGGCCTGGGGGTCCTAGAATTGGGAATACCTATCTATTATGTGGGTTAGGGCCTGGGGGTCCTAGAATTAGGGGGTACCTGTCTGTGATGTGGGATAGGGCCTGGGGGTCCTAGAATTGGGAATACCTATCTATAATGTGGGTTAGGGCCTGGGGGTCCTAGAATTAGGGAATACCTATCTATAATGTGGGTTACGGCCTGGGGGGCCTAGAATTAGGGGGTACTTGTCTATGATATGGGTTAGGGCCTGGGAGACCTAGAATTAGGGAATACCTATCTGTAATGTGGGATAGGGCCTGTGGGTCCTAGAATTAGGGGGTACCTATCTATAATGTGGGTTAGGGCTTGAGGGTCTTAGAATTAGGGAATACCTATCTATAATGTGGGTTAGGGCCTGGGGGTCCTAGAATTAGGGGGTACTTGTCTATGATGTGGGTTAGGGCCTGGGAGACCTAGAATTAGGGAATACCTGTCTATGACGTGGGCTGTAATTCCATATGGAAAGTTCTGCATCTGTAACCAAAACTCAAACACTCACTGACACCGGTGTAGAGTAGGACTTGTCCCTTTAATTTCCTCTGCACTGTGGCACTGGACCTACTACTCCTTCCTATAACTAGCAAAGAATATCCGCTGCCACAGCTATGAGTCAGTTTAGGAATATGATATGTTCTGGGTGTCAGGGCTGGCACTGGGAATCTGTGTGAGAGGTGGCTGCTCCCTTGGGCTGTGACCTTATTTCATCACAGTCTCATGTTGGCTTGAGGGAGCTGTTTATTAAATATTCTGTGATTATACAGAGATACACCTATTAAATCGCACTGCTAGTTTTAAATAAAGATAGACAGGCAGGCAGACAGACGGACGGAGGGCCCGTGGATGGATGGATGGATGGATGGATGGATGGATAAATAATCTGTCTTTCAGTCTCTCTATATATTTATCATAAAAAGTCTATTTATTAAAGGAGTAATTGTTGAGAATGTAAACTCAAATAAATGGGAATTTTAACTTTTTGTTTTTTAACTTTTTCGATAATGTAGTTGCTCTTGAAAAACATGTAACTCACTTTGAACTTACTCTTCATTTCCAACAATTCACAGTTTAGTGTAAAACCCTGATAGATGTAAAGCCTTTATACTAATGTTTAGCTATTTCACAGTTATCTTTCCTTTTTATTGCTTTGTAGCAGAGATTACACACGGAAACGTTCTTCATGCTCTGTCGGATAAGAAATAATGTGGTTCATTTTCCTGCGATCTGAGCACAAACTAGAAGGTATGAGAGAGCATTAATAAAACTGCCCTGTGCAAAGTGTTTCATTGTGTGTTTGTATTTGGCCTGGGTTAAGTAGTGAGTACCTTTACCAGGAGTTGATGTGATTGGTTAATGATGCAGTTTTAGAGTCTCGATTAGCAAGACATGGCTGGACCAGTAGCTGATGTGATTGGTCACACATATGTATCTACAGCAGTATTGCAAACACGGTGAATAGATCTGATTTGGGGTTCAGACAAAAACATTAATATGAAAAAGAGGGCCCTCTTAAAAGTGAATTTTTATCTAGGAGCAATTAGGGTATAAGAACAAAGTAGAAAAATGCCAGTGGAGGTAAGCTTTGATACAAAAGAATAGCTTGTAGGACATCTGTAGAGTGGAAGTTGAGGGTTGACTGGACTACAAAATGGACTACAAATGGAGCACAATTTATGTGAGGAGAGACCAGTTGTGTAGTAATGGGTGGTGGGAGACTGTTAATCTTTAGTGACACACCTGAGCTGGACCATGGCAAAGCCCCTGTATGTTACTTTGCTTGGTGGATCAGTTAGCTCAAGGTGAGTGGTGGGGACAGTTTGTCATTCCTCAGTTCTCACCACTCTCTGTAGACTGCTCAGATACTGTAGCAGCACTGACACCCTGGACAGAGGGACATGCAGAGTCTCTGCTGTTGTCCCACCTAACCATACTATAAACACTGTAGGTAGTTATATAGTATGACAACAAGGTCAGTAGGTGTTAGGTTTAGAAGACCGAGCCAACTAGGCAGCGGGAAGGTGCGTAAAATGATACCAAGATCACAATACACAGGTGTGTTAGACAAAAGCGTGGCCAGGAATGCAAAAGGTCAAATCAGGAGGCACAGTTTCTTAAACAGTGAAACAGGCAAGGGTCAAATACCAGAAATCAGTAGCACAGCAGGAAAGGAAGTTATCACCATTATAAGCACTGTATGACTGTGCAAAAGAAGAACAGGAGGACTGCTGTTAAATAGGGGAGAAGTGGCACCCCCCATCCCCCATATCACTCCTATCCTGCCAACACACCCTCTGTTTAGTTACCATCCCAGCACACTATAGGACTGATGCTGTCCCTGAGAAGCCGTGTAGGTGAAGTGTAAGCAGAGTGCAAGACAAGTCACCAACACAATAGAGAGATCAGAATTAGAGAGGAAATATAATGAGAGATGGAATAGTGTGTGCTTTGTAGGTTACCGTCAGTATTTTACTTGGATCCTAAAGAGTATTGAAAGACAATATAGGGTCTGGTAGAGGGGAGAGAGGGGCCTGCCATTACAGCTTGTAATGAGACAATGTAGTTATTGGGAAGACAAACAAAGCTTTACTTTAAGTACATACCAATAGTATAAATTAGGTGGAAACTACAACATTTTCTGAACTGCTTGTGGTTTCTAAAAGTGAAAAAATAATAATTCCAAGGCAGAAATCATTCAGGTTTTGATCAACGGGCATTCCAATGGCCTGCAGGGTAACTGTCAAAGAAGGATTATGGAGGGCGATATAAAGAGAAAACAGTTTAAAAAGGTAGTGTGAAAAGAAAGCAGAATGGGTACAAGAACCGAGCCACCAGGTAAAACAGATAGTTGGAAGTGAGGCATGAATAAACAACCGAGGTGAACCTTGGGAGTGGTAGGATGACATTAGGAAAAGAACTGAGTCACAAATACCAAGGTTGTGGAGGGTTCGATGAAAGAGTGAGAGGCCGTAATTTTGTTTGATGAGAACAGTGCAACAAGATATGTAATGAGGGCTTTCGAGAATATATCGGCACTGACTGAGAAAGACCGGATTATGAGAGGTGAACTTTGTTTCAGAAGTTATGCAAGTTTTTATTGCATTGCTTTTAATTGGTATAGTCTACGAGACGGGTGGGGGTCACCCATAAGAGACTCCATGAGAGTTGGCAAGAACAGAGTGCTTATCGAATTTTTATTTTTCTACCATCTGCACTATTGCATATGTTTTCCTTATTTTCAGGTACTTAATAAGATATTCCTCCCAGGGAACTGTGATATATTGGTAATATTCGGTGTGATTCTGACACTTCATTGGGATGTGTGGTTTTGTGCATTGAATGTGTTTTGCACATAAAAAAACAACAACACTTTATAAGGCAACATGTATATATATATATATATTGAAAGTTGTTAAAAGTCAAATTTATATTGCACTTTATATTGCACTTTAATAAATGTTTAATGTATGAGCACTTTAAATAATATTAAAATTTTTATAGTTTTAAGTAAAAAAACTTTTTTGTATTCTTTTATGTATAAAGCAGCAGAACGATGGAGATGAATTTAAAGTTTGGACTAATGATATTTACAGCATTATACGCTAATGTTAGAATTGTCATGAATTCAAAGTGAATTCAATGTAATTTTTCAAATGACCAAAATAGCTGAACTGGAGGCATAGCAAGCTTTGAGAATTACTCCAATTGATCAATGTTGTCCTTTAGTATGGTGTAGAACTATAAATTCACTTTTTGGCCCACATCAGTACTCCCATTCTTTGAATTTAAAATTTTTTTTTACTTAACATCATCATACATGTTCTTATGTCTTAGTAATACTGGAAAACTTGGAAGGAAGAACGCACCTAATGCAATGCAAAAAATTATTTAATTAAAAAATATATAGACAGACAGATAGATAAACGGATAGATGGATGGATAGATGGATGGATAGATGATAGATAGATAAGTGGATAGATATATAATATAATTTATAGTGTACAATGAAATTAGAGAGACCAGCCCTGAGAGCAGTGTTAATTTTGTCGACTAACAATTTTAGTAAAATGTTACTTGACTAAAATTTTTGAAATTAAGTCGCCTAAAACTAAACTAAAACAAAAACAATACAGATGACTAAATAGATTCAGATGACTAAAATATGACTAAAGCTAAAATGGGTTTTTAGTCAAAAGACTACGACTAAAACTAAATAGAAACTTGCCGCCCAATGAACACTGCCTAAGAGCCAACCTTTGGTGAGTCCAGGCCAAATGTCTGGTCTTGGATCAATTGGATCTTGGATCATTTATAAAAAAAAAGGTATGTACCCTTTTTATAAAAGGGAAACTACTGACTGGCTTAGAGCATCAGCTGACCGCTCTAGCCAATCAGAGCAACCCCTACCTGGCAACTCTCCACACCTTCTGTAGCTCAGTTTCAGCAACTGGATGCCGCCTAGGGCACCTGGAGATTGGCGCTCAAGGCAATCTTTGGTAAAATCATCTGAAATAATTTAACACCTTAAAGTAAGAGAGCGCCCGGCGTCCTCATGGCACCATAACAACTTCATTTGTATGAAGTTGTTATGGGGAGTGTTCCTTTAACTCCTTACTTCCTTTTCCTGACCTGGTTTTATATTTGTTTTGTGCTTGTCCTGTGTCCTGTCTGTTATGTGTTCTGAATTGTTTTCGGCTTCTCTTGTGTTTGTTTCCAGTTTTGATTGTAATTATTATTGTACTTTTGTCAATGTGACTGCTCGGTATAAGATACTATTTGTGACAAACAATCATTATGTGAAGAATGAAGGGGGGCCCAAACTGGATCCTAGCCCAAGGCCCTGCGGGATCTTTTTTCTCTTTTCAACTCAGAGTCCAATTTATTATTGGACATCAAACATGAAAAATATCACAGCTGGGAGTAGGATACCCCCAAAATCGGCTTTTCGTGTTCACCCTACTTAAAGAGCAGCCATGAGTCTTATGATGAAGTATAGACTGGACAAAATGCATCTGCCTGAATGTTAAGGTGTTTCCTATAATCCTACTATCAAAGTTTCCTGTTTCCTTATGACTTGAATTGATTGTTTTGGAAGCTGAGCTCATGACATCTTGTCTTCGCTTATTAAGCATGCAGAATTCTCTGTGATTGTTCATTGTTTAAGCTGCAGATGACGGAAGTTGCAGTGACATATGATGTCACATGCCAGAACTCCAGAACCCTTCATTGATCATATCCCTATATTGGATACTCCATGTGACTAGGACCACACACACTGAGGTCTGTGAGTTTAATGCACAAATGTTTTAATGCTACTTCCACCCCAGATCAAAAGTTGCCAGTCCTCCCTGACGGATTCCATGATTGTGTGTTGGTTAATGACTATAATCAAAGTGTTAAAGTCATCCTGTCCACTGTCATGGAGTGCTTTACCAGATTCCACTCCCTCCTACAGGATAAGTTCCCAGGTTTATGTGGTCAATATGCTTCTGAGAAAGCAGAGGATTAAGGGATCATGTGAATTTCTCAGAGACCTTAAATGCACCAGAAAATGTTAACCTTGAAAAATCAGAAATCAACAATCAATTCAACAGTCTCAAGGGAATAAAGATCTTTATTACACATGTGCTCTGACGGACGCATTCTTGCATTATAAGTGAAGTAATTTCATGTTATGTTAATACTTTAAACTATAATATATAAATACATAAACTGATCAGCCACAACATTAAAACAACTGAAAGGTGGAGTGAATAACATTTTCATGTGTTGGAAGCAGGTAGAATGGGCAAGTGAAAAGATCTGAGAACTTTGACAAGGGCCAAATAGTGATGGCTAGACGAATGAGTCAGAACATCTCCAAAATGGCAAATCTTGTGGGGCATTCCTGGCATGCTTTGTTTAGTAACTACCAAAAGTGGTGCAAAGAAGGAAACCAGTGAACTGGCGCCAGGTGAAGGCTAGCCCGTCTATTACACAGAACGCCTAGCTCAATTTACTGAAAAGCTTAATGCTGTTCATCAAAAAAAGGTATCAGAACACACAGTGCCTTGCAGTTTGCTGCGTATGGAGCTGTGTAGCCATAGACCGGTCAGAGTGCCCATGATGACACCTGTTCACAACCAAAAGTGCCTTCAATTGGGATGTGACCATCAGTAGTAGACCATGGAGCAATTGAAGAAAGTCGTCTGGTCTGATTAATCATGTTTTCTTTTAGATCAGGTGGATGGTGTGTGTACATTGTTTACCTGGGGATAAGATGGCAGCAGGATGCACTATGGGAAGAAGATGATGGGGCAGTGTTATGCGCTGGGCAATGTTCTGCTGGGAAACCACGAGTCCTAGCATTCATGCATGTAGATGTTATTGTGGCATGTACCACCTACCTAGAGATTGTTGCAGACCACGTACATCCCTTCATGGAAATGGTGTAACCTGATAGCAGTGGCATATTACAGCAGGATAATGCACCCTGCCACACTGCAAAGATTTTTTTAGGAATGGTTTCAGGAACATAGCAAAGAATTCACGGTGTTGGCCTTCAAATTCCCCAGATCGTAATTCAATTGAGCACCTATGGGATGTGCTGAAACAACAATTCTGATCCATTGAGGCTCCACCTTGCAATTTGCAGGACTTAAAAGATCTGCTGCTAATGTCTTGATGCCAGATACCACACCAGAGCTGTTTTGGCACTAAGAATGGGATCTAAACGATATTAGTCAAGTAGCTTTAATGTTTGCCTGATCACTGTATAGTTATTAGTTGGAACACTTCAAGGTACACATATGTTCTGCAGTGATTTTTTTTTTTCAAGGTGGAATGGACTGAGAACTTTTAGTCAATCCTGTTGCTTCCATGGTTTTCTCTTTCAGAGCTGCACATTGCTGATGAACCCCTAAACAATACAAGTGACTAATTGTGTCACATCTGGGAAATCCCTTTTGATCTACTCGGCATCCATTCTCCAAGAATCCCTCTCAGAGCTTGTGTTGGTGAGGTTGGACATTGCAAGGAACAGTGTGTGTGACTTTGTGTTAATCATTTTGGTCCTGGTTCTTTAGTATTTTATATGGGGGACTATAATCTTGTATTCTGATCTTGTATCCTTGAGTCTGAGATGTTGGATGCCAGCCCGGTTCTATACTTTGTTTCTACCTGGCTTGGTTCTGCCATAGTTCATGTCTCATGATCCATTCTTTGTGCCTGGACTAAGACCAGACATAGACAATAATTATGAACTTGTCCCCCAAGCTCATATACCTGCTACATTATGTTGTATATGTCTGTCAAAACTATGGGGCAGGTGCATGACCTGCCTTTGTAATTTGTTTGATGACTATTTGACTGTTGGACTAATATTATTGTCTGGGCTCAGAATCATTTTAAAGTAATCTGCTTAATGCTTTTAGATGTAGATAAGGTGAAAACAATCTAAATTTTGGCAGTAGCATTTCAAACAAGCTTGTATAAGTGAATCAAGAATTACACTCTAGAACAGTTTTTTCCATGTATAATTTATGGTCAAAAAAAATGGCTAATTGAAGGAAAGTGGCCAAAAGGAGGCCAACATGAATCGTGCAGAGGAATAGATATCTTATAATATATCAACTGACTACCTGGTACAACTCTGATTCTGATAGAGCTTCGAAGGAATGCA
>OW240912.1:409817725-409864423 GCA_933207985.1 Pelobates cultripes | reverse complement strand
GTATTTTACGAAATCAGGATAAATCAGTATCATTCCTGAATAAACCCTCCTTGACTGATACAGAATTGGAATCTAGATCAGGCTCCTCTTCCTCCTCTCCCTCTCCTTTTTTGGACCAAACTTGGCAAAACTCTCAAAAGCCAAAATTAAGAGACAGGAAAAAATGGGGTTACAGGGGAAACAGGAATCGTTAAAAGCAGCAGCTTTAATGGTACCCACAGAAAACAAAGTTATAAATCTATCCAAATTTCAACTAAATACTACACATCTGTCCCTTCTAAACAAAGGGCTCTCCTTTGTACCCACACCTAATACTGATAAATTTAACTGGTTAAAAGATACTAACCTATTTGGTAGAAAGTTGACATTGAGTGCTCTACATAGAGAAAAGAAACTCTACTCGCCAGGGACATTGGTGTAGCACCAGAAGACTACCCACATTTGAGAACACTAGTCACGTTACTGGATGATCAAGACAAAGACCCACCTCTCACAAATTTAAAACCACAAAGTTGGTACACTCCAAACTTCAAAGACCTTTTTATTCAAATGACATGTAATGAAATTGAACAACTCCCTCTTGACAAACCTATACAAATTAATAATCTATCACATGAAGAGACACGTGCTTTAAAAGAACTGAGATCAAACTCCAACCTCGTAATTAAACAATCTGACAAAGGAGGTAATATTGTACTAATGGAAAAAGAAAAATATATTGAAATGTGTATGGTCCACCTTTTTGACACCTCATATTATGAGAAGCTTCCAAATGATCCTACTGCTTCATACTTGAAAACTCTCAAGTTAATACTTACTGAAGCAAGAGATAGTGAGATAATCTCTCAAGATGAGTTCAAATTTATTTGTCCAAATAACACACCTATGGTAGCAACTTTTTATTGCTTACCCAAAATTCACAAAAACAAAAATAATCCACCAGGAAGACCAATAATTTCGGGTAATAACTCGCTCACAGAACAAGCGAGCAAATTCATGGAGAAAATACTCCACCCATTTGTAAGTGATCTTCCATCTTATATTCAGGACATCAAACAGACATTACTCACTCTTGAGAATCTCACTGTCCCCCCATACACTCTTCTAGCAAGCATGGATGTAGTCTCTTTATATAATAACATCCTTCACAAAGTAGGCCTTGAAGCCACCCAATATTTTTTAGAAAAATCATCCAAAATTACAGCGTCCCAAAAGGATTTCCTTATGGAACTATTGAACTTTATACTAACTCACAATTATTTTGTGTTCAACGGCACCTACTACCTGCAAACTAGGGGCACGGCCATGGGAAGTGCTTGTGCCCCTAGTTACGCTAATCTGTATTTAGGGTGGTGGAAAGCCACAATTTTGAAAAATACGTTACAGACAGGATTTGATAAATTCATCATTAGTTGGCATCGTTACATTGATGATGTCCTGGTATTTTGGACTGGCTCAGTAATACAGTTCGAGGAACTTGTCTCGATACTGAACATCAACACTATTGGCCTACAATTAACTCATGTCATCAGTGAGGACAGACTAGAATTTCTGGATTTGGTATTAATCTATCTCAAGGGGGTGAAGTAGATACCGAACTTTACAGAAAACCTACTTCGTGTAACAATTTCTTACATTGGAACAGCCATCACCCTTACAAACTCAAGGCAGGTATTCCCTACGGGCAATACCTGAGGGCAAAAAGAAACTGCTCGAAAGAAGAAAACTTTATAAAAGAAGCTAAGAACCTAAGGCTTCGCTTCAAACAGCAAGGCTATCCAAATAAAATCCTTAAAAAGGCATTCCAACGAGTCTCCAGTATGGACAGATCGACTAGTCTCAGAAATTACAAAGTGAAGGATACTAAACCTACAATTAGATGCATAGGCACTTATGATCAACTATGGAATCCCATTCGAAAAATCTATGCAGACAATTGGCCGATACTCACTCACAATAAAGAGGTGGCCAGTAATCTTTCTATATTCCCAAGTATCACAGCAAGACGAGCTAATAATCTGCGTGACCTGCTAGTTCATAGTCATCTTGAACCAAAACAATCACCTAAGACATGGCTACAAGAAACAAAGGGAATCTTTAGATGTGGGAAATGTAAGGCATGTAGGTTTATTAAACCTTCAAAATCAGTCCTATGCACCAATACGCAGAAAACATATCCGATTAATGATTTTGTTAATTGCAGCACCACAAAAGTAGTTTACATCATTACTTGTAGCTGTAAACTACAATATATAGGAAAAACCTTCCAAGAATTGAGAAGGAGAATCCTACAACATGTGAATTCAGTCTCAAACCTAAACATTTCCACTCCCGTCTCCAATCACATAAGGAACTTCCATAACTCAGATGCATCTCATCTTACGTTTCAGGTTTTAGAACGTATCCACCTGAACACTAGAAAGGGTAATTTTAATCTCACCCTATTAAGGAAAGAATCCAGATGGATACATGAATGTAAGACCTTATTTCCCTTCGGACTAAATGAAGAATTTAATTTTACCCCCTTTATTCACAAATAAATGCATAATTATTTATTATCAATATTAATTTAGGTCTATTACAAACATTCTCTTTCCTAAAATCTTAAAATCCTAAAAACTTTCATTTATGTTACATTTTAGCCAACAAGTTTAGGAATCTACTAATATATTCTGCACTAATTAGTAAACAGTTTAGCAGATAAACGTTGCTATGTTCGTTCAACTAACTATGTCACTATTGTTAATCACATATAAGTTAAAATAATGACATTATTGTCATTTTGAGAATTACTGTTACTTACACTTTTCCACCTTTTCTTTTTTATAATCAATCTTTTTAACATTCAGTAAAAAATAAAATATAAAAAAACCATAAGATTCAGGTCAACATAGGGTTAATTAGTCAATTATTTCTCAATGGTTGAGATTCCCTCCCCAAGCTACCATTGGTCAGAATCCTGAAAATCCTCCAATCAATTGAGAGCTTATGATTTAAATACTCCTATGTTTGCCAGCATCTGGTTCCCCTCTGATGAGCTTCACTGGCGAAACGTGCACGTCAGGGGCTCTGGACACTTACTGACACATTATTGGTGTCGGCATCTAACTCTCTCTGCTTATCTATTGCTAAATTACCGACATCAAGTTCATTTATGTCCAGCATTTCAGGAGTGCATATTGGAGACTCTTAACACTAATTTTGTGTACTCTGTACATACTTTATTTCTCTCTTTTTTTTCCTTTATTATGTGTATGGGGGGAGATTGATAAGACCAGGCATTTTATTAAGGGGTGCCCTCGAAGGCACAAGACTCAGGAATCTTTATTCTATATGCCTTCCTCTGTCACTGTCTGTATATTTTCTACTACCTAGGCAACCTGTTCAAAAACTGTTTGTAAACCCTCTCTTTATACTTTGACCTATTATTTAGATGCAGCTAGCATTTAGGCAACTTGTGTGATTTTTAACCGGTTAACTGCTGCCTGTCAGCAGTCCTTCACAGGTGAGCTACTACTTTGTGCTCCACTGTGGTCAAGCATAAGTTAACATCATTCAGTGCAGGCAGCTGTTGTTACACTAGAATATACTGCTAGGTATCTTGCAGGAAAAAAACTGAGCCAGGTCAGCAACCCTTATTTTACACTTTACTGCTTGACAGCAAGCTTTAATTTATTATCAAAATGCTGCTATGATCTAGGCAGCTTTTATGATATTTAACTGGCTAATCGCCGTCTGTCAGAAATCTGTCTTAGCTGAACTATTGACAGCACTGGTTTAGCAGTTGTCTTATCTCCCCCCCCCCTTTTGCTACAGCTATTAGTGATATATAATACAGTATCACTTCTATTACTTGGGAATACACTGATGTTATATTGTAGCTAAACAGTATTGCTTCAGCATTAGTGTTATTATGTATACACTTTTACAGCTTATATAAGTAGTCACAGAGTTTTACTCGCTGTATAGTCTCCATTTACTCCTGCTGTTCATATTATTATTTTTCTTTTTTATGTTCTTATTTTAGATTTATTTATTAAAAGTTACTTTTTAATCTACAATCTTCTCAGTAAATCAAACACAGGTAGAATGGCATTTGTTTCTTTTTTTGTTTATTCTCTATGATATTCACCATTTAGGGGTTACCCCCCTTTTTTGTGCCCTCTACCCTGTGATATGTAAATTTTGGCCCTAGGTTAATTCTTTTTGTTTTCCTCGTATAATGTATTGACAAGGTGCAAGAATAAAAAAAAAATTAAACTTAAAAAAATAACTTTCAGTAACAAGTGTGTTATTTGTTGCTATCTGCCCAGAGCAATTTATTTGTAAAAAGGGTGACACCATCACTATGCTTTCCTATGGAAAAAATCTGACGTTGGAGGTCCTCATGCAAAGCATGAAGACGTCCAACGTCAGATAACGGACAAAAGGTCTGTTTCAATTCTGGAAGTCTGGTAGACAGCCACTAGAGGAGGACTTAACCCTGCAAGGTAATTATTGCAGTTTCTCGGAAACTGCAATAATTACGATTGCAGGGTTAAGGGACATGGGACATTGCACCCAGACCACTTCATTAAGCTGAAGTGGTCTGGGTGCCTACAGTGTCCCTTTAATGAATAATCCTGTTAGTATATAGTTTGGTTTTACTGACAGCTGCCCTGGAATAGGATTTTTTTAACCCCTTAAGGACACAACTTCTGGAATAAAAGGGAATCATGACAGAATATTTCCATCATGTGTCCTTAAGGGGTTAACTCCTTAAGGACAGCGGGGACCTTCTATGCCGCCCTCCGGCATTTATAGCCACCCCAAAAACTCACCTGGTTGCGCTGATGGCTGTCGCGATCCTGAGGTTTGCCTGGGGCTCAGGCAGACCCCCTCCGCCCGATTCGGCCCTCCCGAGCCATGTGATCGCGGGGCCCTCGCGATCACATGGCCGGAATACACTGGCTTATGCAGTGCCTGCAGCGGTCCTGCCTGAGCTCTCAGGCTGTCCCCCAGTGCATGAAAAAAGTTTTAAAAGTTAAAATAAAGTTTTAAAACACTTTATAAATGTAATAAAAGTACCTAGATCATATATATCGAAGTACTTTTATATGCATATACACATACATAAACTATTATTCTAAGTGTTTTAATATCAATATATATATAAATACATATGAATTAATATTAAAATACACTTAGAATGACGTTAATTATATATATATATATATATATTAAATAAAAATAATTTATAAATTAAATGAAAAAAACAAATTAAAAAAAATTATATACCTGTTTAATTTTTTTCTAACTGTATTTTGATATTAATAAACATATATATTTAAATAAAAATACATTTAGAATGACGTTATAAATGCATATATGCATTTTATTCAATAAAAGAAACGGACAACATTTGTGACAGTGATTGGCAGGGATCCAAGATCGAGGCGCTCAGTACTAGCATAGAAGTTAATACAGCAGTGTGAATTTCTAATTTAATTAGAATTTTCAGATCTCACAAACACGTATTTGCTAACGATAGTGGATGAGTAAACATATTATTAAAACTCCATGGGAAGTGTCAGGTCCCCTTCAATTTACCCCGACAGGATAAAGAATTCACAAGTGTGCCACCCCCATGTAAGGCAATGTGTTAATGTACAGAACATTACTTTCTGAGCTGTTTACATTTCAACGTCTTACAGAAAAATGAATTCTGTAGGGCAGCAATGCTTCCATTTATTGTTTGCATTCTATAAGGAAAGTTCACTCTTTATATAGAGATAGTTATTAAAATGCAGCCCTGGTACATATCACAACACGTGGCTGAAGATAGATAGTTCTATATTTAGCAGCGTGGCTAGTGATGTGAAAAGGAGGCAGAGCACTTATAATGATTTTGTAGGAATATTCAGGACCAAGTGAATGCTACTATGTAACTAAGTAAGTCACTTGGACACAGAGTCCTGCTGAACCTCCCTTGTATGAGCAGAAATTACCTGGAACCTTGCAGCCTCAAGAGTTTCCTGAGAACTTTTCTTTTGTGCCCCTAGAAACAGAAAACTGAAAAGAAAAAAAGAAAAAAAGAGATTACAAGTTGCAGTACAGGAACTATCCCATTGGACACTGGACAACGCAAGGTATGTTAAACAGATTTGAAGCAGTTTACGTGCACGTTTGTTCTGGATTTCAGTGCTTCGCTGGGGTTAAGACTATGGCTGAGAGGGTTTAGGGGCAGAGGGGTGATTAGGGTTGGAAAAATTCAGGGTTATTGCTTGGGGGTCCTAGAATTAGGGGGTACCTGTCTGTGATGTGGGATAGGGCCTGGGGGTCCTAGAATTGGGAATACCTATCTATTATGTGGGTTAGGGCCTGGGGGTCCTAGAATTAGGGGGTACCTGTCTGTGATGTGGGATAGGGCCTGGGGGTCCTAGAATTGGGAATACCTATCTATTATGTGGGTTCGGGCCTGGGGGTCCTAGAATTAGGGAATACCTATCTGTAATGTGGGTTAGGGCCTGGGGGTCCTAGAATTACAGGGTACCTGTCTGTGATGTGGGATAGGGCCTGGGGGTCCTAGAATTAGGGAATACCTATCTATAATGTGGGTTAGGGCCTGGGGGTCCTAGAATTAGGGAATACCTATCTATAATGTGGGTTAGGGCCTGGGGGGCCTAGAATTAGGGGGTACTTGTCTATGATGTGGGTTAGGGCCTGGGAGACCTAGAATTAGGGAATACCTATCTGTAATGTGGGATAGGGCCTGAGGGTCCTAGAATTAGGGGGTACCTATCTATAATGTGGTTTAGGGCTTGAGGGTCCTAGAATTAGGGAATACCTATCTATAATGTGGGTTAGGGCCTGTGGGTCCTAGAATTAGGGAGTACCTATCTATAATGTGGGTTAGGGCTTGAGGGTCTTAGAATTAGGGAATACCTATCTATAATGTGGGTTAGGGCCTGGGGGTCCTAGAATTAGGGGGTACTTGTCTATGATGTGGGTTAGGGCCTGGGAGACCTAGAATTAGGGAGTACCTGTCTATGACGTGGGCTGTAATTCCATATGGAAAGTTCTGCATCTGTAACCAAAACTCAAACACTCACTGACACCGGTGTAGAGTAGGACTTGTCCCTTTAATTTCCTCTGCACTGTGGCACTGGACCTACTACTCCTTCCTATAACTAGCAAAGAATATCCGCTGCCACAGCTATGAGTCAGTTTAGGAATATGATATGTTCTGGGTGTCAGGGCTGGCACTGGGAATCTGTGTGAGAGGTGGCTGCTCCCTTGGGCTGTGACCTTATTTCATCACAGTCTCATGTTGGCTTGAGGGAGCTGTTTATTAAATATTCTGTGATTATACAGAGATACACCTATTAAATCGCACTGCTAGTTTTAAATAAAGATAGACAGGCAGGCAGACAGACGGACGGAGGGCCGGTGGATGGATGGATGGATGGATGGATAAATAATCTGTCTTTCAGTCTCTCTATATATTTATCATAAAAAGTCTATTTATTAAAGGAGTAATTGTTGAGAATGTAAACTCAAATAAATGGGAATTTTAACTTTTTTTTTTTTTAACTTTTTCGATAATGTAGTTGCTCTTGAAAAACATGTAACTCACTTTGAAATTACTCTTCATTTCCAACAATTCACAGTTTAGTGTAAAACCCTGATAGATGTAAAGCCTTTATACTAATGTTTAGCTATTTCACAGTTATCTTTCCTTTTTATTGCTTTGTAGCAGAGATTACACACGGAAACGTTCTTCATGCTCTGTCGGATAAGAAATAATGTGGTTCATTTTCCTGCGATCTGAGCACAAACTAGAAGGTATGAGAGAGCATTAATAAAACTGCCCTGTGCAAAGTGTTTCATTGTGTGTTTGTATTTGGCCTGGGTTAAGTAGTGAGTACCTTTACCAGGAGTTGATGTGATTGGTTAATGATGCAGTTTTAGAGTCTCGATTAGCAAGACATGGCTGGACCAGTAGCTGATGTGATTGGTCACACATATGTATCTACAGCAGTATTGCAAACACGGTGAATAGATCTGATTTGGGGTTCAGACAAAAACATTAATATGAAAAAGAGGGCCCTCTTAAAAGTGAATTTTTATCTAGGAGCAATTAGGGTATAAGAACAAAGTAGAAAAATGCCAGTGGAGGTAAGCTTTGATACAAAAGAATAGCTTGTAGGACATCTGTAGAGTGGAAGTTGAGGGTTGACTGGACTACAAAATGGACTACAAATGGAGCACAATTTATGTGAGGAGAGACCAGTTGTGTAGTAATGGGTGGTGGGAGACTGTTAATCTTTAGTGACACACCTGAGCTGGACCATGGCAAAGCCCCTGTATGTTACTTTGCTTGGTGGATCAGTTAGCTCAAGGTGAGTGGTGGGGACAGTTTGTCATTCCTCAGTTCTCACCACTCTCTGTAGACTGCTCGGATACTGTAGCAGCACTGACACCCTGGACAGAGGGACATGCAGAGTCTCTGCTGTTGTCCCACCTAACCATACTATAAACACTGTAGGTAGTTATATAGTATGACAACAAGGTCAGTAGGTGTTAGGTTTAGAAGACCGAGCCAACTAGGCAGCGGGAAGGTGCGTAAAATGATACCAAGATCACAATACACAGGTGTGTTAGACAAAAGCGTGGCCAGGAATGCAAAAGGTCAAATCAGGAGG
This sequence comes from Pelobates cultripes, assembly GCA_933207985.1. Lineage (NCBI taxonomy): Eukaryota > Metazoa > Chordata > Amphibia > Anura > Pelobatidae > Pelobates > Pelobates cultripes. The sequence goes on along the minus strand of OW240912.1, from coordinate 409,855,739 downwards.
CACAGTTTCTTAAACAGTGAAACCGGCAAGGGTCAAATACCAGAAATCAGTAGCACAGCAGGAAAGGAAGTTAACACCACTATAAGCACTGTATGACTGTGCAAAAGAAGAACAGGAGGACTGCTGTTAAATAGGGGAGAAGTGGCACCCCCCATCCCCCATATCACTCCTATCCTGCCAACACACCCTCTGTTTAGTTACCATCCCAGCACACTATAGGACTGATGCTGTCCCTGAGAAGCCGTGTAGGTGAAGTGTAAGCAGAGTGCAAGACAAGTCACCAACACAATAGAGAGATCAGAATTAGAGAGGAAATATAATGAGAGATGGAATAGTGTGTGCTTTGTAGGTTACCGTCAGTATTTTACTTGGATCCTAAAGAGTATTGAAAGACAATATAGGGTCTGGTAGAGGGGAGAGAGGGGCCTGCCATTACAGCTTGTAATGAGACAATGTAGTTATTGGGAAGACAAACAAAGCTTTACTTTAAGTACATACCAATAGTATAAATTAGGTGGAAACTACAACATTTTCTGAACTGCTTGTGGTTTCTAAAAGTGAAAAAATAATAATTCCAAGGCAGAAATCATTCAGGTTTTGATCAACGGGCATTCCAATGGCCTGCAGGGTAACTGTCAAAGAAGGATTATGGAGGGCGATATAAAGAGAAAACAGTTTAAAAAGGTAGTGTGAAAAGAAAGCAGAATGGGTACAAGAACCGAGCCACCAGGTAAAACAGATAGTTGGAAGTGAGGCATGAATAGACAACCGAGGTGAACCTTGGGAGTGGTAGGATGACATTAGGAAAAGAACTGAGTCACAAATACCAAGGTTGTGGAGGGTTCGATGAAAGAGTGAGAGGCCGTAATTTTGTTTGATGAGAACAGTGCAACAAGATATGTAATGAGGGCTTTCGAGAATATATCGGCACTGACTGAGAAAGACCGGATTATGAGAGGTGAACTTTGTTTCAGAAGTTATGCAAGTTTTTATTGCATTGCTTTTAATTGGTATAGTCTACGAGACGGGTGGGGGTCACCCATAAGAGACTCCATGAGAGTTGGCAAGAACAGAGTGCTTATCGAATTTTTATTTTTCTACCATCTGCACTATTGCATATGTTTTCCTTATTTTCAGGTACTTAATAAGATATTCCTCCCAGGGAACTGTGATATATTGGTAATATTTGGTGTGATTCTGACACTTCATTGGGATGTGTGGTTTTGTGCATTGAATGTGTTTTGCACATAAAAAAACAACAACACTTTATAAGGCAACATGTATATATATATATATATATTGAAAGTTGTTAAAAGTCAAATTTATATTGCACTTTATATTGCACTTTAATAAATGTTTAATGTATGAGCACTTTAAATAATATTAAAATTTTTATAGTTTTAAGTAAAAAAACTTTTTTGTATTCTTTTATGTATAAAGCAGCAGAACGATGGAGATGAATTTAAAGTTTGGACTAATGATATTTACAGCATTATACGCTAATGTTAGAATTGTCATGAATTCAAAGTGAATTCAATGTAATTTTTCAAATGACCAAAATAGCTGAACTGGAGGCATAGCAAGCTTTGAGAATTACTCCAATTGATCAATGTTGTCCTTTAGTATGGTGTAGAACTATAAATTCACTTTTTGGCCCACATCAGTACTCCCATTCTTTGAATTTAAAATTTTTTTTTACTTAACATCATCATACATGTTCTTATGTCTTAGTAATACTGGAAAACTTGGAAGGAAGAACGCACCTAATGCAATGCAAAAAATTATTTAATTAAAAAATATATAGACAGACAGATAGATAAACGGATAGATGGATGGATAGATGGATGGATAGATGATAGATAGATAAGTGGATAGATATATAATATAATTTATAGTGTACAATGAAATTAGAGAGACCAGCCCTGAGAGCAGTGTTAATTTTGTCGACTAACAATTTTAGTAAAATGTTACTTGACTAAAATTTTTGAAATTAAGTCGCCTAAAACTAAACTAAAACAAAAACAATACAGATGACTAAATAGATTCAGATGACTAAAATATGACTAAAGCTAAAATGGGTTTTTAGTCAAAAGACTACGACTAAAACTAAATAGAAACTTGCCGCCCAATGAACACTGCCTAAGAGCCAACCTTTGGTGAGTCCAGGCCAAATGTCTGGTCTTGGATCAATTGGATCTTGGATCATTTATAAAAAAAAAGGTATGTACCCTTTTTATAAAAGGGAAACTACTGACTGGCTTAGAGCATCAGCTGACCGCTCTAGCCAATCAGAGCAACCCCTACCTGGCAACTCTCCACACCTTCTGTAGCTCAGTTTCAGCAACTGGATGCCGCCTAGGGCACCTGGAGATTGGCGCTCAAGGCAATCTTTGGTAAAATCATCTGAAATAATTTAACACCTTAAAGTAAGAGAGCGCCCGGCGTCCTCATGGCACCATAACAACTTCATTTGTATGAAGTTGTTATGGGGAGTGTTCCTTTAACTCCTTACTTCCTTTTCCTGACCTGGTTTTATATTTGTTTTGTGCTTGTCCTGTGTCCTGTCTGTTATGTGTTCTGAATTGTTTTCGGCTTCTCTTGTGTTTGTTTCCAGTTTTGATTGTAATTATTATTGTACTTTTGTCAATGTGACTGCTCGGTATAAGATACTATTTGTGACAAACAATCATTATGTGAAGAATGAAGGGGGGCCCAAACTGGATCCTAGCCCAAGGCCCTGCGGGATCTTTTTTCTCTTTTCAACTCAGAGTCCAATTTATTATTGGACATCAAACATGAAAAATATCACAGCTGGGAGTAGGATACCCCCAAAATCGGCTTTTCGTGTTCACCCTACTTAAAGAGCAGCCATGAGTCTTATGATGAAGTATAGACTGGACAAAATGCATCTGCCTGAATGTTAAGGTGTTTCCTATAATCCTACTATCAAAGTTTCCTGTTTCCTTATGACTTGAATTGATTGTTTTGGAAGCTGAGCTCATGACATCTTGTCTTCGCTTATTAAGCATGCAGAATTCTCTGTGATTGTTCATTGTTTAAGCTGCAGATGACGGAAGTTGCAGTGACATATGATGTCACATGCCAGAACTCCAGAACCCTTCATTGATCATATCCCTATATTGGATACTCCATGTGACTAGGACCACACACACTGAGGTCTGTGAGTTTAATGCACAAATGTTTTAATGCTACTTCCACCCCAGATCAAAAGTTGCCAGTCCTCCCTGACGGATTCCATGATTGTGTGTTGGTTAATGACTATAATCAAAGTGTTAAAGTCATCCTGTCCACTGTCATGGAGTGCTTTACCAGATTCCACTCCCTCCTACAGGATAAGTTCCCAGGTTTATGTGGTCAATATGCTTCTGAGAAAGCAGAGGATTAAGGGATCATGTGAATTTCTCAGAGACCTTAAATGCACCAGAAAATGTTAACCTTGAAAAATCAGAAATCAACAATCAATTCAACAGTCTCAAGGGAATAAAGATCTTTATTACACATGTGCTCTGACGGACGCATTCTTGCATTATAAGTGAAGTAATTTCATGTTATGTTAATACTTTAAACTATAATATATAAATACATAAACTGATCAGCCACAACATTAAAACAACTGAAAGGTGGAGTGAATAACATTTTCATGTGTTGGAAGCAGGTAGAATGGGCAAGTGAAAAGATCTGAGAACTTTGACAAGGGCCAAATAGTGATGGCTAGACGAATGAGTCAGAACATCTCCAAAATGGCAAATCTTGTGGGGCATTCCTGGCATGCTTTGTTTAGTAACTACCAAAAGTGGTGCAAAGAAGGAAACCAGTGAACTGGCGCCAGGTGAAGGCTAGCCCGTCTATTACACAGAACGCCTAGCTCAATTTACTGAAAAGCTTAATGCTGTTCATCAAAAAAAGGTATCAGAACACACAGTGCCTTGCAGTTTGCTGCGTATGGAGCTGTGTAGCCATAGACCGGTCAGAGTGCCCATGATGACACCTGTTCACAACCAAAAGTGCCTTCAATTGGGATGTGACCATCAGTAGTAGACCATGGAGCAATTGAAGAAAGTCGTCTGGTCTGATTAATCATGTTTTCTTTTAGATCAGGTGGATGGTGTGTGTACATTGTTTACCTGGGGATAAGATGGCAGCAGGATGCACTATGGGAAGAAGATGATGGGGCAGTGTTATGCGCTGGGCAATGTTCTGCTGGGAAACCACGAGTCCTAGCATTCATGCATGTAGATGTTATTGTGGCATGTACCACCTACCTAGAGATTGTTGCAGACCACGTACATCCCTTCATGGAAATGGTGTAACCTGATAGCAGTGGCATATTACAGCAGGATAATGCACCCTGCCACACTGCAAAGATTTTTTTAGGAATGGTTTCAGGAACATAGCAAAGAATTCACGGTGTTGGCCTTCAAATTCCCCAGATCGTAATTCAATTGAGCACCTATGGGATGTGCTGAAACAACAATTCTGATCCATTGAGGCTCCACCTTGCAATTTGCAGGACTTAAAAGATCTGCTGCTAATGTCTTGATGCCAGATACCACACCAGAGCTGTTTTGGCACTAAGAATGGGATCTAAACGATATTAGTCAAGTAGCTTTAATGTTTGCCTGATCACTGTATAGTTATTAGTTGGAACACTTCAAGGTACACATATGTTCTGCAGTGATTTTTTTTTTTCAAGGTGGAATGGACTGAGAACTTTTAGTCAATCCTGTTGCTTCCATGGTTTTCTCTTTCAGAGCTGCACATTGCTGATGAACCCCTAAACAATACAAGTGACTAATTGTGTCACATCTGGGAAATCCCTTTTGATCTACTCGGCATCCATTCTCCAAGAATCCCTCTCAGAGCTTGTGTTGGTGAGGTTGGACATTGCAAGGAACAGTGTGTGTGACTTTGTGTTAATCATTTTGGTCCTGGTTCTTTAGTATTTTATATGGGGGACTATAATCTTGTATTCTGATCTTGTATCCTTGAGTCTGAGATGTTGGATGCCAGCCCGGTTCTATACTTTGTTTCTACCTGGCTTGGTTCTGCCATAGTTCATGTCTCATGATCCATTCTTTGTGCCTGGACTAAGACCAGACATAGACAATAATTATGAACTTGTCCCCCAAGCTCATATACCTGCTACATTATGTTGTATATGTCTGTCAAAACTATGGGGCAGGTGCATGACCTGCCTTTGTAATTTGTTTGATGACTATTTGACTGTTGGACTAATATTATTGTCTGGGCTCAGAATCATTTTAAAGTAATCTGCTTAATGCTTTTAGATGTAGATAAGGTGAAAACAATCTAAATTTTGGCAGTAGCATTTCAAACAAGCTTGTATAAGTGAATCAAGAATTACACTCTAGAACAGTTTTTTCCATGTATAATTTATGGTCAAAAAAAATGGCTAATTGAAGGAAAGTGGCCAAAAGGAGGCCAACATGAATCGTGCAGAGGAATAGATATCTTATAATATATCAACTGACTACCTGGTACAACTCTGATTCTGATAGAGCTTCGAAGGAATGCACATCTCAGTGTATCAGTGTCACGTATCCATGCTCTCCATGTGGAGATTATAGTGAAGGTTATCTTCCTGAGAGTGGTGGAAGTGCCGTTCAGCGGTCCTGTGGCGTGATGCCTGACTTTTGGAACATGTCGGTGGACGACGCCGGACGCTGCAGATCCATGCCATATAATAGGCCCATGTCCACCCATGGTAATGACAACGTCGGCGTGCGTGTGACGTCATGCAAAAGACCCACACACACGTTTTGGAGTCAAAGGTCAGGTATGGCCAATTGGATTTGCAGGAGGGTTATTTAAACTATTTCTTTCCTTCCACTCATTGCCCTGTCGTTGTTTCCCTTTGCTGGTTATCCGAGAGTGTATTCCTGATTGTATTGTTTCTGGTTTTTGACTTTGGCTTCCTTTTGACTTCCCTGATTTCTGGTATCCTTGACTTTTGGCTTTCCCTCATCGTTGTGTCTCATTCTGTATCCCTGACCTCGGAAAGTATTTTTACTATTCTTGGGTACATTAAGTTCGGCCATTCTAAGGTCTGGTTAGACGTTATCCTTAGTCCAAGTGTGATACTATTTCTGCGTGCTGGATCAATTAGTAATCCTGACAATCAGTGACAGGAAAAAAGGATGTCATAAAATGACAACATTCTTCTTCTTTGGGTCCTTCAAGAGATTTTCATTAGAGTGGACTAGTGGATGAAATCCCTGGAAATTAGAAGATTAGTAAAATGTTGCCTGCTGTTATTAATGTCAGTTCCTACTTTATCAAGCTAATAGTGTCACATGTTGTCATTGCAGGATGGAGTGGTGTGGTGTTGTTTTTTATGGCAGTAATGATCCCTTGAGAAAAAGATGACCTGCATTTGAATGTCACAGTATATCTTAACAAGGCTCCAAAACCAATGCATCCAGCATATCCATCAGCTGATGAATATTCTTAGCAGATTTATTCACATCACAAACCTATAATTATTATTTAGGAATCATTCTGTGAACACAACTGTGAATATAGGTTAACATGGTGACCTGGCGAGTTATCAGATCTCCTGTTAGTGGAGTATCTATTTGATTCAAGATCCACAATCATTCAACTTGACACAAGTGGTGGAATTATCCCTGTGGAACATCTTTGATCCATTTTCGAGCACATGCCTTGATGAATGGACTTGTGCATTCAGTTTCAACATTCGCCATTTGTCTGAATTTTGACCGATCAGCGACTTGTCCGAATTCTGTAACTCTGAATTACAAAACGAAATAAATGGGAAGTGGATGAGTCAATTTGTTTGTTTTGTAATTCAGAGCTACCTCTGTGGCACCAGAGAAAGGGGGAAGGAATGGAGAAGAAACTATTTTTTTAATTGCAGTACACTAATAGACATGTTTTTAAGCCATTTTAGTTTGTTCGAATTGTTTTTCCAAAAACAATTGCATGGGCAACATTTGTCTGTACCAAAATGCTACATGGCTTAAATTCAGGTAAATTGGTTCAGACTAACCAAATATTAGCCATCAACATGTCTACTGATTTATTTAGATTGTGCTAAAATAAAAAATAAAAAACTCATTAATGCATAAGAATGCAACTCTACAAAGCTGTGCCAAGTTTCCTACTGTTTTGTAGACGCAGTATATTGTACAGGTGAGGGCAAACTATTTTATCTAGCATTTCGTCTGAAGATAGAATTCTACTAATTAAGTGAAGATGACCAAATCTAACTATGTTTTCTCCATATTTCCAGTGCCATGGATGACATGATTAGAGTGTTCTGGAAGAACAGATGTATAATAAATGAAGATGTGAAGTATATACTTCTGTGTGTGTCCTATGGAGTTGTATTCTGCATTGGGTTCGTCCTTAACGTACTGACCCTCTACATCTTTTTGTTCAGGATAAAACCATGGAAGACAGTCAATGTTTTTATGTTCAACCTTGCACTATCAGACCTGCTTTATGTCTTGTCACTTCCCTTACTGGTGCACTATTATTCCAAAGAAAATGACTGGATATTTGGTATGGTTGTATGCAAATTAGTACGATTTCTCTTCTACACCAGCCTCTACTGCAGTATTTTATTCCTTCTCTGCATCAGTGTTTACCGTTTTTTAGCCGTATGCTACCCAATTCAATATCTTCGCTGGGGCCACGTTCGTTTTGCTAAGATTGCCTCTCTCATTATTTGGGTCATCATAATTGGAATGCAGTCTCCAATGCTGTATTTTGTAAACACCACCCAGTTGGAAGGTAACACCATCTGCCCTGATACCTCTAATACAGATAGGTTTCCTCAGTTTGTGGTCTTCCAAACAGTGAATCTAGTCTTGCTCTTCTGTGTTCCCTTCACTGCAATCTTCATTTGTTACTGCAACATTGTTCATGTCCTTATCAAACCAAACACAAATAGCTCACAACCATGTCAACGAAAGAAGAGTACAGTCAAAATGATCATTGTTGTGCTCATTGTATTTATTATATGCTTCTTACCTTTCCATGTGACACGTACCTTGTTCTATTACTATCGAATAACAGATCTTGATTGTTCTACCTTAAATGCTATCAACATGGCATACACAGTGACAAGACCTTTAGCTAGTTTTAACAGTTGTATTGATCCTATTTTGTACTTTTTTGTCTGGAAGTTAAGACAAAGTACTGAATAACAAAGTGACTAAGAGAATTTATACAGAGATTTTACCCATTGCTCCACTGAAAACTGATGTGTTCAACTAGATAATTTTATCTACCATGGCTTTTATTATGTATTATTTTTTTTTTTTTTTATGAAGTTTGGGTGGGCACAGATTTAACAGCTTTTAAAGTTCCTGTAAAGTATTGGTAAACGTTTTATAATGGACAACATGTATAAGGAAGGAATTTTAAGTTGAATGACAAATTGTGAGTAAAGGACAATCGTATTGGATGGAGATATTTGGCAACAAACTGGGGACTAGAAGTGTAGTCTGTCATTAGCAACGAGAAACAAACACTCCAATGTTAAAATCACACCATGTCGCAATGTAAAAAAATACCTGGAGAGATTCCTATTAAGCTGAATATGAGAAATATGCATTTTTTCACATTTGTAAAATGTTTTTTTCCTATTAAGAATTAAGGAATGAAACCAATAAGAATATTTAGAACGTTAAGTAGGTAAATGTATCAAATTATACACACAAAGCACACCAGTTTATGCTATTATTAAGTTTGTATATGTTTTACAGATAGGATTCTGATAAAAATTCACAGAGATTTTTAACTAAAGCTGATACGCTATCATGTAATCATTTAGAGAAAATACAGATTATTTAGGAAGCAGAGTTTGAACTAACCTTATGACATGAAGCTATCGACTAACTATGGCCTTGATTTTATATTTTTGGATAGGTTTTTAAAATTATTTAAAAAAACTAATATAATAAAAAAATATAAATATCACAATGTTAAAATTGTTTAGAGTGTTAAATTATTTGAAAGGCTAATACAAAAATATTAAATCAATGCCTGTGTTGCACAATATGTTTATTCTGTCCATTAATTAGATTTCTGACGTTATCATTGGATTTCTGTTTAGGTCAGGTAGTTATAAGTCTCTCGTATTTAGCAGTATTTCTTTGCTACTGGTTGTGTGTTTAGTGATTATCGTGTATGCAAGACCAGTATTATAGGTGGTGTGATGGGATGTCTTGGTCTGCTTTTGTTTGGGGTTCTGTATATATTTTATCAGATTTTCTTTTATAAATGCTTACCAAGCCACCACAATGGAATCATCAGGGTTGAATGAAGCAGAATCCTTTGGTCAACTATTTGATGGTTCCCAAGGAAATTCATAAGGACATAACATAAACAGTTGCTCAAGAGGAACAGCTAATGGGGTTGACCAGACACTCCCTGACTCTAGTCCTTCATCTCCCATAATGAAGGGGGAAAGATAAAGACTTTTTGAGGAATTGTATTTCTTGGGCTCTGAGCTATACATTTCCTTATTTCACTCAATAATGTTAAAAATAAATAATTCATAGGAAATGAACCAGGGAAAGTCATTTACCTGGAAATGAACAAAGACTATAACTAATACACGGGTTTAAATGTGGGATATTATTCAAAGCAACAGTTAAATTATTCCATCATTATTTAGATCATATTTCTTAATGTGATCTAAAAAGTCAGTTTCTGTATAGTAGTAGACCACAATATTTTCATTTGATGACAAAAAGAGGTGAAAAAGAACACTTTTCTGCCAGAAAGCTTCATAAATCTATTTATTTATGTTCAAAAATGATGGTTACGGCACAAAAACCAAACAGATGGGAAAAATAATAGATTTTATGAATTGTACCAAAATATTGCCGAAAATTAGACAGAGAGGTGTCAGACAAATCTCCTCTATTGTATTTTTCAGTGTTACAGTTTACTTGAAGTTGTATTACAAATACAGAACACAATTTGCTTATCACATATTATTTCATGTATCGTGTTGTCCTCTTTAAAAGAGGAGATTTGCATGTTACAATAAATCCAATGCAGTTTTATAAAAATATGGTTTCAGATGCATTGCTTCGTCTCCAAGCTTAATTTGAAAAAAAATAAACAACATATTATTTCATTTTGGAGGTTATTGTACTGTTTTTATCTAAAATTTCTTTCATATTGAAGTATAGTGTTTTTGTTAGAGTCTTTTGTTTTTCTGTGTTCTGTTTCCAGCTCCCCCTCCTCTCCATTTCCTGCCACTTTTTGAAAGCCTTGTTTGAGTGAGAGAAGAAAGTGTTAAATTTTTTGAAAGTGTGGACACCTCTGGGAATCGACATGGTCTTGATTGTCCAAGAGGAAGGAGATAACAAGACAGCCTGTATTATTCTGATAGGAGGGTGGGATCTTTCATCACAAGGTCGGGGAAGTTGGACTCTGCTCCTTAGATGAAGTTAGGTGCATTCCGTCATATTATCAGCTTTCATAATATGAGCTATACTAAAGTAAAACAGTCTGAAGCTATGAGTACAATAAGCTGGGTGATTCAGAATTAAGCATCCATTGAAATAATATGTAGTCTGGTTGCTAGGTGGGGTTTTCTCAGCAGAATACGACTGGACAAATTAAAGATGGAGGTACTTCAAAATATATCAGTACAAAGGTACCATGTGCTAAGAATCATTAACAAGAAACAGGGCTGTTTTTGAAGTTGAATAAATGATAAAAATGGTGTCTATGTCGAAGTCTCACTATGTGAGGCTATTGATAGGGTTTCACAGGTCTACTTTGCTTTTGGGAATAATCTGCCATGGACAGCTACTCCTGGGGAAGATTTATCCACAAAGACCTTTCCACCTAGATCTCCACTGGTGAGACTATGGGAAAAATATGCTATCCTCAGAACTTAGAAAGGATGCCATTTCCATTCTACTTACCTTGCTAAATTCTAGATGTTTCTAGATGTTGATATTGTGAAGGGCTTCAGAAAGATATTTACACAATGTTCACGTGCAGGGGAAGTATGGCTTCAATTTAAAATGGATTTTATGGCAGACATGGGAATTTATCAGGATCCTTGATGTTATCAGACATCCTCTTTTGAACTCCATCAATATTCTGCTGCATTGAGAAAACAATGAAGAGAGGATACAGGTCTTGGGAATGGTGGCTTAAGGTTACAATAGAGGATCTGAACATTTGTTGAATACAAGAAGACAGAGAATTGTATTTCCTTTTCCTGAGATGTGTCTTGCACTTCATACAAATGATTTATGAAGTCCTGCATCCCACGCAGCCTTTACATTATCATTGCCTTTATACACTTGCAAGAATCAGTGAAGGGAAACATTATCATGGTATTAATCTGTACTCTAGTTCAGCAGATTGCCATTTAGTCTGGGATTACAATAATGAAAATTGATTAGAAGCCACGCTGGCATCTGCTCAAGTATTAGTGGGGTCCATTCAGGACAGTTGGCCTTTAAGTAGAATTGAGTCAATCAGTTTGTTGCTGTTGCTATATTGACTATATTTGGGATGACCTAGATTTCACATGAATCAATGCAAAACTACCATCATGAATTTAAAAAACTGAATCCATGTGAGTTAGTGGAAACATAGAAACATAGAATGTGACGGCAGATAAGAACCATTCGGCCCATCTAGTCTGCCCAATTTTCTAAATACTTTCATTAGTCCCTAGCCTTATCTTATAGTTAGGATAGCCTTATGTCTATCCCACGCATGCTTAAACTCCTTTACTGTGTTAACCTCTACAACTTCAGCTGGAAGGCTATTCCATGCATCCACTACCCTCTCAGTAAAGTAATACTTCCTGATATTATTTTGAAACCTTTGTGCCTCTAATTTAAGACTATGACCTCTTGTTGTGGTAGTTTTTCTTCTTTTAAATTTAGTCTCCTCCTTTACTGTGTTAATTCCCTTTATATATTTAAATATTTCTATCATATCCCCCCTGTCTCGTCTTTCCTCCAAGCTATACATGTTAAGATCCTTTAACCTTTCGTGGTAAGTTTTATCCTGCAAACCATGAACCAGTTTAGTAGCACTTATCTGAACTCGCTCTAAGGTATCAATATCCTTCAGAAGATACGGTCTCCAATACTGCGTACAATACTCCAAGTGAGGTCTCACCAGTGTTCTGTACAATGGCATGAGCACTTCCCTCTTTCTACTGCTAATACCTCTCCCTATACAACCAAGCATTCTGCTAGCATTTCCTGCTGCTCTATTACATTGTCTGCCTACCTTTAAGTCATCAGAAATAATCACACCTAAATCCCTTTCCTCAGATGTTGAGGTTAGGACTCTATCAAATATTCTGTACTCTGCCCTTGGGTTTTTACGTCCAAGATGCATTTTCTTGCACTTATGCACATTAAATGTCAGTTGCCACAACTCTGACCATTTTTCTAGTTTACCTAAATCATTTGCCATTTGGCTTATCCCTTCTGGAACATCAACCCTGTTACATATCTTAGTATCATCAGCAAAAAGACATACCTTACCATCAAGACCTTCTGCAATATCACTAATAAAAATATTAAAGAGAATGGGTCCAAGTGCAGATCCCTGAGGTACCCCACTGGTGACAAGTCCAAGCTTCGAATATATTCCATTAACTACAACCCTCTGTTGCCTGTCACTCAGCCACTGCCTTACCCATTCAACAATATTGGGATCCAAACTTAAAGATTGCAGTTTATTGATAAGCCTTCTATGTGCAACAGTGTCAAAAGCCTTACTGAAATCTAGGTAAGCAATGTCTACTGCACCACCCTGATCTATAATTTTTATAATAAAACCTCTTCCTCTGTAAACTCACATGTAACAAATGACTAATTTGTCCTTTTTCCTAACTGAGGTCCCTTTCCTTCATTTTCATCTGTAAATACCGAACAAAAATATTAATTGAGGCAGTCAGCTAGACCTTTATCCTCTTCTACATACCCTCCTTCTTTTGTTTTTAATCTAACTAATCCTTGTTTTACTTTTATTTTCTCATTTATGTATCTAAAAAGTTTTGTTCCCCTTTTTTACCGACTGTGCTATTTTCTCTTCTGTGTGTGATTTGGAAGCTATTATAACTTGCTTAGCCTCTTTCTGCCTAATTTTATAGATTATTCTTTCGTCCTCACTCTGTTTTTTTTTTTTATAATTACTAAATGCTAACTTTTTGTTTTTTACTATTTTGGCCACATCTGAGGAGTATCCAGTGGCGGATCGGGGGGGGGGACCGGACAATTGCCCCCCCTGAGAAAACCGAGGGTCTCCGTCTCCCCTGCCGGCTAATGCAAGGCTGGCATTGTCTAAGTGCCGGCCTTGCAATGTGCCTTCAAGGACCGGAGGGGAGATCACAGATCTCCCTCCCTGGTCCGCAGGCACATTGCTGGCAGCCGGCAGGGGGAGGGAGAGAGAGAGGACCCAGGAACTCAGCCTGCAGCTTCTCCAGGTCCTACTCTCGCGAGCATGGAGCGTTGCCGCGGTTTCCAAGGCAACGCTCCAAATCTCGCGAGACTGAACTCTAGTCCTGGAGCTGCGGGCTAGAGTTCACTGTAACCCCCACTGGACCACCAGGGATTCCCCACCGGACCACCAGGGATCGAAATATGTCCCCCCTCCTCCTAGTAAAGGTAAGAAGGGAGGGGGACATAATGAATATATGTTTTAATTAAATTGAAATAAAAAAACAGATATAAGAAGGCTGGGGGGGCTTTTAATATTTTAATATAATATGTGTTGTTTAAAAAAAAAATTAATATGTATGTATGGGGGCAGTGTATGTGTGTGTGGGGGGGGGGGCAATACACACACACTGCCCCCCACATACACACAAACTGCCCCCATATACACACACTGCCCCACATACACATACAGTGTGTTTGATAAGAAGGTTAAGGGGCTTTTTTATAATCACACACACCTTGCTCCCCCCACACACATACACTGCCCCCCCCACACACACACTGCCCCCATACACACACTACCCCCCATACACACACTGCCCCCCATACAAACACACACACTGCCCCATATACACACTGCCCCCTATACACACACTACCCCCCATACACTGCCCCACACTCACACACACTGCAAATATCACACACAAATACTGACCCACACATACACTATCCCCCTAACACACACGCTGCACCCCTGACATATACTGCCGCCCTCACTCACACACTGAAACCTTCACACACACTGTCCCCCTCACACACACACTGCACCCCTTACACACTGCACCACTCACACACACCACTGCTCCTATGCCCTACTACAGCCCCATTTCCCATTTCTCAGTTAAGTTGTCAAACTGTTATTAAACGGTTAAACTACTTACTCTGGGAGGGGGTCCCGGCACTATTGACACCATAACTGCTACACTGAGCTGTAGTGGTTATTGTGTCTGGATTATTTCTTTAAATAATCTACAAGTGCCCCTCCCGGGATCAGGCTCTGGATCCGCCACTGGGAGTACCACAGTGGTTTCTTGAATTTTTTGCTTTTACTGACAAGCCTAATGCAATTTTCTGTTGCCTTCAGTAGTACAACTTTTAAATAATCCCATTTCTCTTAGACTCCATTTAAATTGCTCCAATCTGATAATGACTCCTTTACACATATTCAAATTTTAGAAAAGTCTGTTTTTCTAAAGTCTAAAACTTTTGTTTTTGTGTGGTGTGACTCAGTCACTGTTATATTAAACCACAGAAGAAACTTTCATCAATATTATTCTAGAGCTGGGGTAGGCAACCATCAACATTCCAGATGTTGGGGACTGCCTCTTCAAAAATGCTCTTATGGCTATAATGCTGGGGAGAGGTAGTTCACAACATCTGGTTGCCTATCCCTGTTCTAGAGGCCTGTCTTATTTACTTAGCTATTTAAACTAATAATAAATATATTAATTATGTAAATGCTACAGTTGAAATAGAAAGGAAGGCAATATCAAAATCCCTAGTAAATGTATATAACACAAGGGAATTCAGGCTTTAAAACTAGTGTGAAAGATGGTCCATCAACCTGGGTATATAATACTGATTTAAACTGATTTACTGAAGACTACTAATATTCATAATATTTTATTCATATTTCAGTGCCATGGGTACCCCGACTGAAGCATTTAATGTGACATATAAATGTATATTTCATGAAGATTTTGAATATGTGCTTCTTCCCATATCCTATGGAATTGTATTTTTTTTGGGCTTTGCATTAAATGTTCTGGCCCTCTACCTCTTCATAAGGACCCGGCCATGGAAGACCATCAACATTTTCATGTTCAATCTTGCAGTATCAGACTTGGTTTACATCTTGTCCCTCCCTATGCTTGTGTATTATTATTCTAGAGCAAACAACTGGCCATTTAGTGAGGCTCTCTGCAAACTAGTTCGATTTCTTTTTTACACCAGCATGTATTGTAGCATTTTATTCCTTCTTTGCATTAGTATTTTCCGGTTTCTCGCTATCTGTTATCCAATGAAGTTTATCAGTTGGGGTCGTATTCGTTACGCAAGGAATTTGACTCTCTTAATTTGGGTGCTCATCATTGGAATGCAGTCTCCAATATTATATTTTGTAACAACCAGTCAATTCGAAGAAAAAAATCATCTGTCACGATACCTCTAGCATTGACCTTTTTGACCAATTTGTCATCTACAGTACTGTGCACTTGGTATTACTCTTCTGTTTGCCTTTCACAATCATCATAATTTCATATTGCTACATGGTGTATATCCTCATTAAGCCAAACCCAACAATTGTACAAACACGTAAAACGAAGATAAAGTCTATCAAAATGATTATCATAGTGCTCCTTGTATTTGCCACCTGCTTCTTACCTTTCCACGTGACTTGTACGCTATATTATTACTTTCGTAAAATTAATCTTAATTGCCGTATCTTAAATACCATCAACGTGGCCTACAAAGTGACAAGACCCTTAGCAAGCTTGAACAGTTGCATTGATCCTGTTTTATATTTTCTTATTTGGAGGTTTAAAATAAACAGATGAAGAGATGTGGAACGTGTGGGGAAAGGAAAAAAAAAATTAATCTGAAAACATGATATTTCTGAATACAAGACTAAATAAAATATGCTAAATCAGTGTGTGACGAGAGCAATCTCGCCACATTGCATTGGAGAAGCCTGGTTGCTCGCCTGCTGCCTTTGGATTATGGCCCCATGTTAAAAGACATCTTTTTCCCAGCAGAATTCGTGGTTTTCTGCCTGGTGTTCGGTAGATTCAATCTATCGAACAACCACACGAATGACTAGACCACCTGGGAGCTGGAGTGTGCTGGCAATTAGCCTCCCTGAAGCTGCGGTTAACCGCAGCTTAATTGATGAATGCTGGGTGGCCGCCATTCGTATCACGAACACGAGGTCGCGGCCATTTTAAACACGTGAACGCACAGCGGTGTTCGACGCTTAATTCATGGAACTAAAAACGGACACAGTTTTGCGCGAACACCGCTGAAGCCACCGACCTCCCTTCTTGTTCGGTGAAAGTGCACGAACGGCCCGGTGTTCGGTAGGTTTACTTGACTACGTTATACCCCAGATAGGAATCCCATGGAGCCCATTCGCATGAGAACTGACTGTGTAAAGACTTTGGCTCCATGGCGATTACACTGTATTCGTGTGGTCTGAGCGCCATTCGCTTAATAATGTGCGCTCAGACCTGAGCTATCTGGGGATAGGTTAAATGTATGGTTTTATTGTAACTTGTATTTTAATAGTAATTCATGTTTTAGTATCCTCACGTGCATAATGGTGATTTGCCTTTGTCTTGGGAGATAATTGAATTACTTCTCAATTATCTCCAAGGCAGAGGGGAGGAAGCCAGGATGCATTGTGGCAATATAATGTGACTGTGTGTCCTATTTGTCTACTTGTCTGTCTTTTGTCACAGTCTCCCATTTGGTCCCCTAGGGGAGTGTCCACCAGGTGGGAGACCTGCATAAATACTGGGCAGGTAGCCCTCATTAAACCAGTTCCTGCTTAACCCTCAAAGTGAAGTGTCGTCTCATTATTGGGGGAGGATTTATTGTATGCTGTTCCAGTTTGACTGCTAGGAGTGTAAACCTATTCGCATGGTTTTTCCTATTCAGCTGTATACAACATTCATATGATTGAGAGCATTCATATGCTCCTACGGTTCTGTGGTTTTGGTGTCTGCTGCAGTGCTTGGAGTCCTCAGGAAGTGCTAGGAGCATCCTTCAACGGAGGTACCCAGTCGGGGTGAAGGTGATCCGTTACACAGTGGATTTGGGTTCAACGGCAGATTTGTGAAATTGTTCTAATGAAAATTATTACACATGAAGTTTGACCTTAATACCTAACAAATCCCTCACAATAACTAAACTATCTTTCATTATGGAATACGGGTTGACGGAACTTGGATGTTGCAATCCATTTTACCAAGATTTTTTGTTTCTATTCTCTCATTTTTCAAACATATAAAATATTTTTACAAATGGATTGTTAGTCAAAATGACTTACATTGTTTGGTGTTCACTGGGCAAATTGTATGGCATTACCACAAACTTTTATTTAACCTTTGTAAAAATGTTGTGTTAAGACACCCCTAGTGTCTTTAAGCAAAACCGCCGTTTAGTCGACCTTCCCCGTCTGTAATACAAATAATCTCCGTTCGCATAACCTGTAGTGCACGAACCAAATGCAGGGGAAGCGGCAATCTCCCGACCGGGATCCGTGAACGGCTCCAAACTCCCGAACGGCAATACACGAACTGCTGCTAGCCGCCGAACAATAACATCCACCAAGCGGCTTTCATTTCCATCCAGCAGTCTCTAAACGTGAAGAAGAAATCCCCCCAATAACGAGACAGAAGCTCCGCATTGAGGGTCAAACAGGATCTGCTTTACTGTGGGCTACCTGCCCGTATTTATGCAGGTCTCCCACTTGGTGGACACTCCCCTAGGGGACCAAATGGGAGACTTAAATGACAGACAGATATGGGGACACTCCAGACACACAGTCACAGTTTTTACCCATAATGCACTATTCCCTCCCCTCTGCCCTGGAGATAATTACCAAGTAACTCAATTATCTCCAGGACAAAGCCAGTCGCCATTTTAAATATAAAATCAGAAAAAGACATAAAAATACATAACTTTACAAAAACTGAACATTTCCCATTCGCATCACATATCCCCAGATAGCCTGGATCTGAGTGCATATTATTAGCGAATAGCGCTCAGATCCCACACACATAGTTCAATCGACATGGAGTCAAAGTTCTTACAGTCTTTCGGTATACGAATGACTCCATGGGAAGGCTATCTGGGTTAAGTCCTTTCGTTTGCTTTCCAAACTCCCGAACGGCCGGTATTCGTATGTTTTTGTGGAGGCAGCCAGGCGTTCCGTTGTTTCAGCGGTGTTTGGCAGAAAAAGTGTCAGTTTTTAGTTCCATGAAAATAGAGCCGAACACCGCTGGGCTTTCGCGTGGGTTTAAAATGGCCGCTGCCTCGTGGTCGACATACGAACAACGACCACCCTGAATTCGTTTAATTGAGAAGTGTCTGCGGTTAACCACAACTTTCTAATTGGGATCAATAGGTTAACCAGCAGCACACTTCTCTCCTGGGTGGCCGTCCGTTCTGCAGGTTTGTTCGGGAAAAAACAGTCATTAGTATGGCTGGGCTATAGAAAACAGCCATTTACACGAACAGGATAGAAACAGACGAATACACCAGCAATAAACAGACAGATGGTTCTGTCACATGTTGGTTCCATTTTCCTAGTTAGAATGATTTGGCCACAGAATGTTTGACACTGACAGGTGTTTATGACTGTAAAGGTTAATAGAGAATAAACTTTAAAAAGTACTCACTATGCAAGCAGAATGATGCTGTAATATATATTTTCAGCATTTCAAATAGACAGTGTCAGTCAAAAGGTTTGTAACTATAAGATTTGTAACTTGTGAAAATGTAAGAATAACGCTATTCTTGAAAGCTATAATAGAAACATTCTTCCCCTACATCTTCTGTTCATCAATTCCAGGTCTTTTTCTGAATTAAACTACAACTGAGATGTTTTGTCTTATAAAACATAACCTGAAAACAATGGGAAAATCAAGAATCAGAAATTTTTCAAAATGAATTTTTAGGTTTCCTTAACATTATTCCTCTTTCATTTCTGCTAGTTTCTTTTTCAGTAAACGTATTTTCCCATAGGCCCTTGTTTTGAGGTAGATCTTAATTACTATGTATTAAAGCGAAAAAGCTAAATTATGGCACACACGTGTCAATATGAAAAAGATAGGTATCTCTTTGATTTTTCGTCCTACAATTCCTCTTAATAACCTGGTCTACTTTTCCAAGGTTTACGTTTATTAATGGTAACTGACTTTTATAAACTGTTAGCTATTAAAGTCGTGGTAGACGGTAATGTTTGACATATCTAACTGTGTCTGTCTTGTAAAGCCCAATAATTATTGTATTTTGTTGTATTTATAATAAATACTATTACATATGGTTTTTGTTGAACAGGATTCAAAATGTTCATATTATTTTAGTAGTGTAGATTTTTATGACGTTTTTTCCACTGTATTTGATATACTAGCATTAAGTAATTTTCGAGAATCTATAGAATATATTAACACATCATCAGTGAGCTTATATTTTGTTACACAGCTATAAATCATTTACTATCAACATATTTACTGTCTTCTCTTCTCATCCACTCCAGTGCTGGCCCTCAACCAAGTAAGAGAATAATTATTTAGCCAGACTTCTTACCTGTTATTCTGCCTTCTGCAGTAAAACCATAAATCATGTCACCCTTTCTTCTCAAAGTGCTTTAGTAGACCTGGACCTTACTGTCATGACAGGTGAGGACCCTGACTTGCAAACTAACTAGAAACAGACAGCAAGGATATAGTGTCCGGACCCAACATTGGGGATAGGCAAATAACAAGCCAAGATCAACGGCAGGAGAAAACAGGATAAATGGTATAGGCAAGCAAAAAATCAAGAGCTGAGAAATCAGGATTGTGACCAAGTGCCCTTTGCCACTTGGTCCTGGAGAGGCCTGCTTGCCAGCGTCCTGCCCTGGGGTGTATGGTTGTATGGCCCTTTAAAAATGCTAGTTGGGCTTATGGACTTTTATTGGACTAGTACTGGCCCTTTAAGCACAGTATATGGACATATTGGGACTTTTGGGAACAATGCCCCTTTAAGACTATGTCCCCAGACTGTTAAAATCCTGTGTTAATGGCTTTTTCCCACTGTTCAGTAAATGGGGCTTACTGAACCAAGTAATGTACAGGCGGACCACACAGAAGGCTGGGAGGCTGCTGTAGGTTATCTACTGACCACTGGGTGGCCGCCGTTCGTACAGTTGAATACGTGGCGGCAGCCATTTTAATTCAGCTGAAGTTTTACCTTCTCCAGACTTCAATGCATTCGACAATTCAAACGCTGTTCGACAATTCGAACGCCGTTCGACAGTTAATTTGACAATTCTAATAGTTTTTATTCGTCTGTTTGAATTTGAACTGACTTTAACATGGGAAATAGACCCGCCGCACAGCCTGATTCTCTGGAACTGTTTTGGACATGAAAATGTGCGTGCGGTTGTTGTGGATCAGAAATGTTGATCTTTGTTATATTCAGAGGAAGCCCAAATTGTAGTTACAAGTGCACTTGGAGAAGCTAGAATTAGACACCAGACACCTGTTGGTATTCAAAATAAGCCTCTGATGTTTTATTCATCAGTTGGGTTTTATACATTAAAAAGTAAGTGCTTATGTGCAAATACTCTTAGAACAGTAATAGGAAGGGAGTAAAGATAAGACATAGGGATGGACGTCATGTACACATAACAAATAAGTTCCAAGGTAAGAAAGAGCAAAAAGATTAGAGAAGAGACATCTCAGGTGGGGGCTCTCTGCTCCCGGAACTTGACATATATGGTCTTAAGTGTTGTTTAAGCATCAAGCATTTCCTGAGTCCAAGTTAGCCAATTTTAATATAGGATATCATTATATGACACCTATAAGCTTGAGCCTTGGGATCAAGATAAATTCTATCACACAGTTGGTCAAAAAGAGACTTACATGGAACTTTTAAACCACTGGAGGGAATTGCCTGATTTTTGGATATGTTTATATTTGAAGTGTGCTGAGTTCGAATATGTAACTTTTAGTAATATTGCATGTGTACTTTTAAAGTTATAAGAATTGTATAAAAGCTGTATTTTCCTACCTGTGATAATTACATTAACCCATTGTGTACAGAAATTATATCACAGGCAGAGGGGCGGATTTTTCTGGAATGAAGGGGAGTGTTTAACTGCATTGTACGTTGTTGATTGGTTGCAAAGTGTACAGCTTCAGTGCCCCACAAGGTCCACGTGGGTGGTAACCTTGCTGGGAAACCTGTATATAAGCAGGAATAAACGCTCATTGGAGTCAGTTCTTCTTGACCCTCAACACGTAGTTTTGTCTCGTGATGGGAGGGGACAGCTATACTCACACTGGGGATTGCTATGCTCTGCATACTCCCCTGATCTTTAATCACTTAGCTCTTTTAAGAGCTTGTTCCTGATACTCTCTCCTGTAGGAGAGGTCTTTCCCACACGGTCCTGGAGGACAGAAGCTGATCCAAGGTGGTCAGAAGACGGCGAGACTCCAGTTAAGCTACGGCAGTTGTGGAGTCTGTGGTGGTTGTGGTGTCCGGTGCGGTGCTTGTGGTGCCCGGCGCAAGCTAGGAAGCGTCCATCAATGGAAGGTACTCGGTCGGAGTAAGGGAAGTTCTGTTACAAACTAGCCAAAGTAACAACCAAAAATCAGAACTACAAGGAAATGCTGTAGCTTTACGGACCTTAACCAGCCCGCACAGTCCTCCTGCTGCCACGTGACCTGACTGCTCCACGCGGCCGCAGTGGACCCAGTGAAAAAGAAATGTACTTACCCATTGGCGACAGCAAATCACTCCCCTGCGCTCACCAGCACTAAGTCGCAGACCTTCCGGTGCTGCCTGCTTTGAGGGCGTGTCCTTAAATAGAATATAGACTTGACGTCACGCCGGCCCTTAAAGTGACCACGTTAGAATTTCAACCCTAATCTGTTTTCAGTCGCAATGATGACGTGGACCAATCAGAACAAAGGTAAGCCTATTTAAGCACAAGAAAGGTAATAGGGAGGAGTCGGGCAACTATAGGCCAGTAAGCCTTACTTCAGTAGTGGGGAAAGTGATGGAAACCATGTTAAAGGATAGGATTGTTGAACATCTAAAAACACATGGATTTCAAGATCAGAGACAACATGGGTTTACTTCAGGGAGATCATGCCAAACTAATCTTATTGATTTTTTTGATTGGGTAATTAAAATTATAGATCAGGGTGGTGCAGTAGACATTGCTTACCTAGATTTCAGTAAGGCTTTTGACACTGTTGCACATAGAAGGCTTATCAATAAACTGCAATCTTTAAGTTTGGATTCCAATATTGTTGAATGGGTAAGGCAGTGGCTGAGTGACAGGCAACAGAGGGTTGTAGTTAATGGAATATATTCGAAGCTTGGACTTGTCACCAGTGGGGTACCTCAGGGATCTGTACTTGGACCCATTCTCTTTAATATTTTTATTAGTGATATTGCAGAAGGTCTTGATGGTAAGGTATGTCTTTTTGCTGATGATACTAAGATATGTAACAGGGTTGATGTTCCAGGAGGGATAAGCCAAATGACAAATGATTTAGGTAAACTAGAAAAATGGTCAGAATTGTGGCAACTGACATTTAATGTGGATAATTGCAAGATAATGCATCTTGGACGTAAAAACCCAAGGGCAGAGTACAGAATATTTGATAGAGTCCTAACCTCAACATATGAGGAAAGGGATTTAGGGGTGATTATTTCTAATGACTTAAAGGTAGGCAGACAATGTAATAGAGCAGCAGGAAATGCTTGCAGAATGCTTGGTTGTATAGGGAGAGGTATTAGCAGTAGAAAGAGGGAAGTGTTCATGCCATTGTACAGAACACTGGTGAGACCTCACTTGGAGTATTGTACGCAGTATTGGAGACTGTATCTCCAGATGGATATTGATACCTTAGAGAGAGTTCAGAGAAGGGCTACTAAACTGGTTCATGGATTGCGGGATAAAACTTACCAGGAAAGGTTAAAGGATCTTAACATGTATAGCTTGGAGGAAAGACAGGGGGGGATATGGTAGAAACATTTAAATACATAAAGTGAATCAACACAGTAAAGGAGGAGACTATATTTAAAAGAAGAAAAACTACCACAACAAGAGGACAGTGTCTTAAATTAGAGGGGCAAATGTTTAAAAATAATATCAGGAAGTATTACTTTACTGAGAGGGTAGTGGATGCATGGAATAGCCTTTCAGGTGAAGTGGTAGATGTTAACACAGTAAAGGAGTTTAAGCATGCATGGGATAGGCATAAGGCTATCCTAACTATAAGATAAGGCTAGGGACTAATGAAAGTATTTAGAAAATTGGGGCCGAATGGTTCTTATCTGCTGTCACATTCTATGTTTCTATGTTTCTAGATCCAACTATAGAGAAGTAATCAAAGAATATGCTTTCCTCCCCAGTTTCATCAATTTCAAGCCTTGCTGAACTTGTTGTATATAAATTACATCAGACTAACAAATCGGAAAGTAAGGAGCCAATGAGGGGCACAGCTCTTTCTTTATTGTTGCTCCAGGTTGGAGACCCATTTTGCCAAGAACACTGGATCCAGTTGATGTCTGCAAACACAGAACTATGACATAGAAATAATTAATATGTTATTACAGAACTCAGACAGAGATTATTATTTGAGTTGATCTAAATTTCATATGAATTGATGCAAAACTACTATCATGAATTTAAAAAGTATCAAATCCACGGGAGTTTGTGGAAATCATTATCAATATTAATGTAGAGCTGGGGTAGGCAACCATCAACATTCCAGATGTTGGGGACTGCATCTTTAATAATGCTCTTAATGCTAAAAAGTGTCAGGGGGGATGTAGTCCACAACATCTGGAGTGCTTATGGTTGACTACCCCTGTTCTAGAGGCCCATCTTATTTATTTATCTATTTAAACTAATAATAAATGTATAAATTATGAAAATGCTACAGGAGAAATAGAAAGGAAGACAACAACGAAATCCCTAGTAAATGTATATAACGCAAGTGGACTCAGGCTTTTAAACTAGTGTGAAAGATGGTCCATCAACCTGGGTATATAATACTGATTTAAACTGATTTTCTGAAGACAACTAATATTAATAATGTTTTATTCATATTTCAGTGCCATGGGTACCCTGACTGAAGCAAATAATGTGACGTATAAATGTATATTTCAAGAAGATTTTGAATATGTGCTTCTTCCCATATCCTACGGAATAGTATTCTTTTTTGGCTTTGTACTAAATGTTCTGGCCCTCTACCTCTTCATAAGGACCCGGCCATGGAAGACCATCAACATTTTCATGTTCAATCTTGCATTATCGGACTTGGTTTACATCTTGACCCTTCCTATGCTTGTGTATTATTATTCTAGAGCAAACAACTGGCCATTTAGCGAAGCTCTCTGCAAACTAGTTCGATTTCTTTTTTACACCAGCATGTATTGTAGCATTTTATTCCTTCTTTGCATTAGTATTTTCCGGTTTCTCGCTATCTGTTATCCAATGAAGTTTATCAGTTGGGGTCGTATTCGTTACGCAAGGAATTTGTCTCTCGTAATTTGGGTGTTCATCATTGGAATGCAGTCTCCAATATTATATTTTGTAACAACCAGTCAATTTGAAGAAAAAATCATCTGTCACGATACCTCTAGCATTGACCTTTTTGACCAGTTTGTCATCTTCAGTACTGTGCACTTGGTATTACTCTTCTGTGTGCCTTTCACAATCATCATTATTTCTTATTGCTACATGGTGTATATCCTCATTAAACCCAACCCAACAATTGTACAAACACGTAAAACGAAGATAAAGTCTATCAAAATGATTATCATAGTGCTCCTTGTATTTGTCACCTGCTTCTTACCTTTCCACGTGAATCGTACGCTATATTATTACTTTCGTAAAATGAATCTTGATTGCTATATCTTAAACACCATCAATGTGGCCTACAAAGTGACAAGACCCTTAGCAAGCTTGAACAGTTGCATTGATCCTGTTTTATATTTTCTTATTTGGAGGTTTAAACTAAACAGATGAAGAGATGTGGAACATGTGGGAAAAGAAAAAAAATATTAATTGGAAAACATAATTTTTCTGAATACAAGACTTTATCAACCAGGATTATAAAAAATAAAATATGCTAAGTCAGTGGATTTGGGCTCAACGGCAGATTTGTGAAATGTTCCAGAAAACTGTTCCACTGAAAATTATTACACATGAAGTTTGACCTTGATAGTTAACGAATCACCAGCATCACGGTGACCTGGAAACCCCTTAATAGTAAACATAGATCACAAACTACAAACAACAAACAGCATCACAATAACAAAACTATCTTTCTTTATGGAATACGGGTTGACGGAATTTGGATGTTGCAATCCATTTTACCAAGATTTTTAGTTTCTATTCTCTCATTTTTCGAACATATAAAATATTTTTACAAATGGATTGTTAGTCAAAATGACTTACATTGTTTGGTGTTCACTGGGCAAATTGTATGGCATTACCACAAACTTTTATTTAACCTTTGTAAAAATCTTGGTTCCATTTTCCTAGTTAGAATGATTTGGCCACAGAATGTTTGACACTGACACGTGTTTATGACTGTAAAGGTTAATAGAGAATAGACTTTAAAAAGTACTCACTATGCAAGCAGAATGATGCTGTAATATATACTTTCAGCATTTGACAGTTGCAGTCAAAAGGTTTGTAACTATCAGTTTTGTAACTTGTGAAAATGTAAGAATAACGCTATTCTTGAAAGCTATAATAGAAACATTCTTCCCCTACATCTTCTGTTCATCAATTCCAGGTCTTTTTCTGAATTAAACTACAACTGAGATGTTTTGTCTTATAAAACAACCTGAAAACAATGGGAAAATCAAGAATCTGAATTTTTTCAAAATGAATTTTTAGGTTTCCTTAACATTATTCCTCCTTTATTTATGCTAGTTTCTTTTTCAGTAAACGTATTTTCCCATAGGTCCTTGTTTTGAGGTAGATCTTAATTACTATGAATTAAAGCGAAAATGCTAAATTATGGCAGACACGTGTCAATATGAAAAAGATAGGTATCGATTTTTCGTCCTACAATTCCTCTTAATAACCTGGTCTACTTTTCCAAGGTTTACGTTCATTAATGGTAACTGACTTTTATAAACTGTGAGCTATTAAAGTCGTGGTAGACGGTAATGTTTGACATATCTAACTGTGTCTGTCTTGTAAAGCCCAATAATTATTGTATTTTGTTGTATTTATAATAAATAAATACTATTACAAATGGTTTTTGTTGAACAGGATTCAAAATGTTCATATTATTTTATTAGTGTAGATTGTTATGACATTTTTTTCCACTGCAATTGATATGCTAGGATTAAGTCATTTTTAAGAATCTATAGATTTAATATTAAAAAATATTAAAAAATTAAATTAATATTAACTCATTATCAGTGAGCTTATATTTTGTTACACAACTGCAAATTACTATCAATATATTTACTGTCTGTCTTCTCTTCTCATCCACTCCGGTGCTGGCCCTCAACCAACTAAGAGAATAATTATTTAGCCAGATGTCTTACCTGTTATTGTGCCTTCTGCAGTGAAACTGTAAGTCATGTCACCCTTTCTTCTCAAAGTGCTGTAGGAACCCTGGAGCCTACTGTCACGACAGGTGAGGAGCCTAACATGCAAACTAACTAGAAGCAGACAGCAAGGATATAGTGTCCGGACCTCACATTGGGGATAGGCAAATAACAAGCCATGGTCAACGGCAGGAGAAATCAGGATAAATGGTATAGGCAAGTCAAAAATCAGGAGCTCAAATATCAGGATATATGAGCACACTAGCCAAAGTAACAACCAAAAATCAGAACTACAAGGAAACGCTATTTACCTTAACCAGTCCACGCGACATGGCCGCAGCTACAAATAATGTACTTACCCTTTGCCACAGACAGACCTTCAGATGCTGCCAGCTGTGAGGGCACATCCTTAAATAGATTAGAGGCTTGATATCACGCCTGTCCTTAAAGTGACCATGTCATAATTTTGATCCTAATCTGTTTTGAGTCGCAATGATGACGTGGACCAATCAGAACAAAGGTCCACGTCATCATTGTTTTGGCCTTTATTCTTTGCCCTATTGTGGTTTCTGTATAGATCTTTGCTTTGTGTCCCTAGTGATTCCCTTGTATTTTCTGTGTTTGACCTTGATTCTGCATTGACCTTGTGATTTCTGGTATCCTGACCTGGATTTGTCCTGACTCTGAGTATTTCTGTTTTCTTGGCTTAGCTTGACCTTGTTTCTTGCTGTATTAATACGTCAAGTCTGGCCATTCTATGGCTCGGTAATACATTTTTTGGATCCACCTTTGTGGGTTTCCACTTTCCTGCGTGTTGGGGTAAGACTCCCATGACAAATGCACTGTTGGGTCAGCAGTATCAATAACAGGGCATCTAGCTAAAGGCAGAACAGATTTGAAGTCTATTGGTTCACATAATCGTCATTTCCAGAAGGTACCTGAGTGACTTGGTATGTTTCTGGTCACAAGTAATGCCAGAATAAAGCTACTGTTACTTAGTTTATTCTATGTTGCTATGTTGCTATGTTTCTATGTTTCTATGTTTCTATGTTTATTGATCCAACTATAGAGAAGTAATCAAGGAATATGCTTTCCTCCCCAGTTTCATCAATTTCAAGCCTAGCTGAACTTGTTGTATATAAATTACATCAGACTAACAAATCTGAAAGTAAGGAGCCAATGAGGGGCACAGCTCTTTCTTTATTGTTGCTCCATGTTGGAGACCCATTTTGCCAAGAACACTGGATCCAGTTGATGTCTGCAAACACAGAACTATGACATAGAACCTAGAATGCAGATTCAGAGTTTACTCCAAACACCCATCACCACTGATGCAAGATCTGGGGAAAAAGATTGGAGATTATTTGAACATTTGCAAGAATTAATCGAGCGATTATAGGAGAACATTGAGATAACCTAAAAATAAATAATTAATATGTTATTACAGAACTGACAGAGATTTTTAGCCAGCATAGTCAAACCAAGACAGAGATTATTAACCCACACTGGCACATGCAGAGATTAGAAAACAGATTATAATTTAAACCCAGAGAGAGATTATTAGCCCATATTGGATCACCCAGGCATATTTTATTAACCCATACCAGGGCACCCAGGCTGAGATTATTAGCCCACATCGGAGAACCGAGGCTAAAAATTTTATTCCACATTAAAGAACCCAGGCAACGATTATTAGCTCACATGAGAGAACCCTTGAAGATAATATTAGCCCACATTGGAGAACCCAGGCAGAGATTATTAGCTCACATGAGAGAACCCAGGAAGAGATTATAAGCCTACATTGGAAAACCGAAGTTAAGATCATTAGCTCACATCGCATCACCCAGGCTAAGATTATTAGCCCAGATTGGAGAACCCAGGCAGAGATTATTAGCTCACATGAGAGAACCCAGGCAGAGATTATTGACCCACATTGGAGAACCAAGACCAAGATTATTAACCCACATGGAAGAACCCAAAAAGAGATTATTAGCTTACATCGGAAAACCCAGGCAGAAATGATTATGCCACATTGTGGGACCCAGGCAAAGATAGTCCACTTCAGAGAATATTAGCCCACATCAAAGAATTTAAGCAGAGATTATTAGCCTGTTTCGGTCAACCAAAGTTCTGAAAATGAGGTAATCATCATGTAAACCAATTGACTCAGGAACCAATTGAAATAGGACAATTGTAGATGTTTCACTGTTTTATGAACCTACCTTACTGTGGATATAGAAGTCATTTAGTAATCCTTTTATACAGAATACAGCAACATATAGAAAAAAAACTTCTTAGACAGTTTATTTATTTATAGTTTAGACATCGAGTCCCCTTTCAAAACCTTTATTTTGTCTTACTTTGTCTAAGTTTTCTTTAGTCACTGGATGTCTTTTCCATATCTCTATCCATTGTATTGGCAATCCTGCCAGGATAACTATTCCCTGATGGTTAAATGTAAGAATTGCTGCACTCTTCTAGACAGCGATCTCAGATGTCCCACCTGGAATCTGCTGAAGCCACTCTCCTGGCTTGGGGGTTCCAGCCTCAAGGGCTCTTACCACCAATGGTGTTACTATTGACTTAATTTTCATATCCTTTCTAGCGCCTCTTTCAGTCCTTGGTGTTTGTCACCTTCTTCTTGATGTTATGATCGCTGGGTATTTGCCACATTTGGAGTTAAGGCGTATCTATGGAGATACTAAGTGACCACCCCCTTGTGTCCAGACCCACATCGATCCAAATGGAAACATTTGGTTCTATCTTCTCTTATGTACCTGCCACAGAAATAATAATTGCATCTAGGAATTTGCTATTATTTTCCCATCCCATAGGCATGTTGAACGCCCGATCCAATAGGACAGACATAACCATTAATGCCACATGGATTAAGTTGTGCAACTCATGTTTAGGCTTAATTAAAAAATTGGAATTGTCCCATTCCAAATATAATAAAAATGAGGCTTAATTATCAAGCTGTGGGTAAGTATTAATGTTTCTCTTGGATATGATACTGGAACACAATGGTCTTCATGAATCTAATACCATTACCATATCAAAGGATTGAACTATCACTTACAAGGCACATGTCAAATGGATGAAGAGACATTCAGACTTTTTCCAAGTGTAGAATCTCACACCTTGCAGAGCCTTGATTACTTCACATCCATATGGTAAAATCCTTTTCACATTGCTATGCCATTCATACTACCCCTTCTGTCATTTGTCCTCTGTGTGGGTCCCATCTTCAAAATATGTAACCCCTGTTGACCTTGACAATACCATCTCTGCCATTTACTACACAAATTACATTGAAGGATAATATTCCATAGTGTAATTATAAATTATGCACCCTTCTGTATCTCCCATCTACATTTAGGCAGATCCAGCCCATATTCTGTGCAGATGTTTTGGTACACAATCCCAGCAACTTGCTTGTGCCTCTCTGTGTAGGCTGTCTCTGCTGACATCTATTTATTCATGGGCAAGAGATAGATAGATCGATAGGTAGATAGATAGAGAGATAGAAAGATAGACAGAGAAAGATAGATAGATAGATAGATCGAATGGGTGAATAAGTACAAACTACATTATGTGATTTTAGTAATTTTTTGTAAATACCCAGACAATTCAGTAGAAGTCAGTTCGACTATAATACTGTTTATCTTACAGGTCCATCATGTGTTTCTTGGTACAGTAGTTACAGCTTGAAAGGTTGATGTGATATAACTGGTCAGTATGTATTTGAGATAAGTTACTGCTGTAAATAAAATTGAAGAAAACTAAACTTAACCATATTTTGTTCATCTTTCAGTGCCATGGATGACCCATATGAAGACAGTAACCTAACGTATGCATGCATATTTGATGAAGATTTCAAGTATATTCTTCTGCCTGTGAGCTATGGAATTGTGTTCTGCGTTGGTTTCATCCTGAATGTGCTGGCCCTTTACATCTTTATATTCCGTTTACGACCATGGAAGACAGTCAACGTATTTATGTTCAATCTTGCACTATCAGACTTGCTTTATGTCTTGTCTCTCCCATTGCTCATGCATTATTATTCCAAAGCGAACAACTGGCCATTTAGCGAGGTTCTCTGCAAACTAGTTCGATTTCTTTTCTACACTAGTCTGTACTGCAGTATTTTCTTCCTCCTTTGTATCAGTATTTACCGATTTCTTGCGATATGTTACCCAATTAGGTTTATTCAATGGGGCCAAATTCGTTATGCAAGAATTGTTTCTGTGATTATCTGGGTCATCATAGTTGCAATGCAGTCACCAATTTTGTATTTTGTAACAACCAGCCAGTTGGAAGACAATACCATTTGTCACGATACCTCAAACATAGAACTGTTTGACCAATTTGTCATCTTCAGTACGGTGAACTTATCTTTGCTTTTCTGTGTTCCCTTCGCCATCATTATCATTTGTTATTGCTACATGGTATATGTCCTGATCAAGCCAAAAGATAACATATCCCAAGCAGGTAATGCTAAGATGAAGTCTATTAAAATGATCATCATTGTTCTCCTTGTATTTACCACCTGCTTCTTGCCTTTCCATGTGACCCGTACTCTGTACTATTACTTCCGTAAAATCAACCTTGATTGCAATATCTTAAACGCCATCAACGTGGCCTACAAAGTGACAAGACCTATAGCTAGCCTGAATAGTTGTATTGATCCAGTTTTATACTTTTTAGTTTGGAGATTTAGATTACACAGATGAACAAACAAGGATCATACGAATTAACCTTTTTATTCATTGACTTTAAAAAGGTGAAACAATTCAGAACAAATGGCTTCAACAACCATAAATATGATTATCATGTTGACGCTACTGTATTCAGGAACGAGAAAATAATTCTGATCTTTAGTATTACTCACTGCTGTCAGACAGAGTTGTTTGACATCAAATGGAGGACAAAAAAAAATCATACTCATCATTATAGTATAGTGAAGAGTGCAAAGGGCAGTTGTGAGTGAAACACAAAAAGTATGTTTAGAGTTTTGTTACACAATTATCACGCCATCAAGCGTGTAATATGAAATTTAAAAAAGTGGAGCATAACTTATACTAAGAATCTAAATTATTTCAGATAATGAAGTATAGTATAAATCATGTGCAGTACATATAATACAAAATGAATGTTATTATCAGCAAGTCAATAAGATTATCACTCATCAACGTGTTGAAATGGAGACCAATGACACTCACATAAGGCAGAGCCTGAAAACCAGCTCTAGTATACATTGCTGCAGGTGTCTATGAAATGTTTGATCTCTGTCAGAAGAAAAGATGACCAAATGGTTCAATATTGTATTACAATGAATTTCAATTTCTTTGGTAAAGCAGTGATTTATGTACATTTTTCACACCTCGGCTAAGACCTGTATAACCTAGCGCTAGACAATATGACTTAATAGAAGAGTTAACACCTTCAGTGTAAGATGTAAGGAAATCTACATTCACATAGTGCAACTTGCAACACACAAAGAGATATTTTAAACAATCGGTAAGAACAGTCACATTTTAAAGAGCCTTTAGACCTAGCGTACACCCATAACCACCCTAAACCCACCCTATACTAGAATAGGTAATCTAGTAAAAATACTAAATGTATTAATTATTGGTATAAAACCAAAATAAAATAAGTCATCCAGCTGATATCCTTGGTCCTCTAATAAACATTTTGCTAATTTGAGCAAATTTACTCAGTATTATAGCATACTTTATTATTTTATTATTGTTATAGTATTATTAATTTATAATGTTAAATTACGTTAAATGCATTTAAGTAATCACTTAGGTTTGATGGCTAACATGAAATATTGGAGAGTAAATAATCTGGTTATACTGGAGTTAATTTATATAATAAAGAAATAAACAAAAATATAACACAGTAAAAATAGGTTATTAGCAACATGAAACCTGATGAAAAAGCAGATTCTCTTATATTTAGAATTTTTCTCTTTTTTACTTCTGCTAAGATTTTGATCCAGTGTTTCCAATAACACGATTTATGCTAAAGAGAGTTCTATAAACAATTGCTTGCATTTGAGCAACTTGTAATCCTCTCTAATCCCAGTATTTAACACAGTGAAATCAATCATTCTGTTGATAATAAAAATATTATTCCATGATTTTTGTTGAACGGCGCAAGACAAATTAATAAATGACGGTAATATAGAGCCGAGGCGCTGAGTGGGATGTAGGAAGGTTACTCACAATAACTTCAAAAATGGGAGAGGCTTTGGCCAACACCAGTCCCATGCTCTGATGTAGCGATTAGCAGAATAAACAATTGGAATGATGGATGCAGGTATAACGATCTGTAAATATAAGCTTCATTTCTGCTTATAGCCTTTTGCAGTTTTATTTGATTGGAGATACATAAAACATGTCAGGTATGCTTCCTGGTCTTTGTTCGTTCCCAGCGTCTCATATAAACAGCGACAGAGGAAGGGCTATTAGCGCCTGTAATTTCTAAGTTAACACATAATTATTTTTACATTGAGGATCCATATATACGGGTATATATTTAGCTAATGAGAGTCCCTTTGTAAACAGAATGTGTAAGGTTAAATAATTGTAACATTTATCATTAAGTTTTTGCTGAAAATTGATTTCTGTTTAGGGTTTTCTACATTTCACTGAAATGATTGCATATAAAGAGCAACATGTCTTGGGATTTCATCCAGTATAATCACGACGATTAAATGGCTGCTATTACTATTTGTTATTTCTGCTTTTTGACGATACGACCATCCTGTAATAATGTGATGTAATATGTACAACTACGTTGTAATGATTAAAATATTTATGCATTTAAACAAGCAAAGCAACAGCACAAATATTTGTTTAACCAGCAATTAAAATATTTTAAATTCTCTTCCCTGTTGTTTTATTTTACAATTTTGTTATTGATTTCAATTTACGCAAAATGTAGCTCATTCTTTTGCTGTCTGTGTTTGTTTTGTTGTAAGATTTTCTGTATACTACATGCAAGGTACTGTGTGTAAATGATGTGGCCATTACATACTGTATTTTAAACAAAACTACACGTATGAATGACTCTATGAGTAATCAATATGTTTTTTTTTAGACATTTCTTCTACCAAGCTATCTCACTGGCTTCCTTCCTGCTCAGATAGGACACAGTTGTATACCTTCTGTGTCCCTATTTGTTATCACACCCATCTGTCCCTTTTTTCTCACCCAATGCCCTTTTATTTTAGGGGCTTACGTTTTTGATGATATGATTTTATTTTTGGGATCACTAAATAGAGTAGAGACTCACTTTACTACCATTGACAGTAATGTGTCTTTAAACTATATGTGTCATAAATATGTTAAGATACTAGTCGGTGAAAATAAGATACCTAGGACTTTTTTTCTGTTCAGTAGACCATATAGTAAAATAACGTAACCTAGAATAGCCACGTCCCTGGGTAGCCCTTCAAACACAATCCCTAAAATGAAGGTATCCCTCTTTGGCCATTTGTCACATTGAAAGATGTAATTTACCAAGAAGATAAAGGAAGGTACTTGTCAGTCCAATAAATATTAATCTTTCAAAGTTTCACATTTATAATTTATACTCTGGGATATAACATTTTTATCAGACTCTGTTACCCATGGCATAAGTCATTTTCTGTTATAATTTGTTAAACTTAAAGGGAGAAGCTAACCACCAGTTGTTAATCACTCGATGACTGTGACTCAATGTTTAGATGTTATGCCCACATCTAAAACAGCAAGTGTGAGTGCAGCACTCAATAAAATAAATAAATAAATACACTTACCCTCAAAGCTAAACGTATGTCAAAAGAAAAACCAGTGTAACAGGTTTTTTGGCAGACCCCCATATACCCATGTGGTCCCTCACCCCAGTTACCTCTTTCCACTATGCAGGGAGATCCTGAGTCTCTGCTACCTGGGAGTTGGGGTACATGATTGTGACAATGCCTCCACCTAGTGGGGTATCCAAGGTGTGGATGTGGGGTCCCACTGGGAACATAACTGTCAAGGTTCTCACCGTGACATTCAGACGGCCAAATGCGGTTACCCCAGAAGTGCCCAACAAGGGATTTGAATCTGGGTACTTTGTGTCCTGGACCTACTATTTCTCCTCTGAGCCACTATACAGCTCAAGTATCAGCCTGAAGTCCGAACTTGCATTGTATCCAGCACTGGGGGCTGGAATTTACCTGAGACTGCTCCTGTCAATTATGGTCCACCTGTAGCTTACACCTCATTAGCCAGGTATAAGACACTGCCTCTCCTTGAGGGCAGTGTCAGTTCATTGACTCTGGTTCCTATGTTGGTGTTTGTGTTCCAGTGTTCTCCAGTTGGCTCCTGACCTTGGCTTTCTATTCTTGTATCCTGACTTCTGGCATCCTCTGATTTTGGCTTACCTTCATTTATCCTGACTTCTGGCACCCTCTGTCCTCTGGCTTACCCATGACGATTCTCATGCTTGTGTCCGTACCTGTACTGCGACTTGAAGCATTATCCTGCACAGCCCCCGTGCACAGACTCACAGGTCAGGTGAATTCTTACCTGACCACCAAGGGTGAGCACATATCTCTACATACAAGACTCCCACTAAGGCAAGCCGTGACAATAACTACACGAGTGATAGAAACTACCCAAAGCGACTTAAGTATAATGTTGTATTGCACAGCCAAAACACTATACAATTAAATAACAGAGAAATGAACATAATGCAGTAACCGTAATAGACAGGCAATGATCCACATAACCCTCACCCATCCAAAAACCTGCAGCCCCCCCGCCATGCTTCACCCTGGAGGCAGCTGGGTACCCTTAGTGGTGCATGTGGTTGGGTATTGTATTCCACAATTTGGCTGAAGTAAACTGCCAGTGTTTATATTACCCTCTAGGAACACCTCCAGTAGCCACTCTTCAGATAGCCACTGGAGGTGCTTCCTGGGACAGTGCTGCACAGTGTGACTGACATTCAGTGTCTCCACCCTCTGGATGAAGACACTGAACTTTCCTCATATAAATGCATAGGTATATGGGGGTCTGCCAAAAAACCTGTTACACTGGTTTTTCTTTTGACATACGTTTCGTTTTGAGGGTAAGTGTATTTATTTATTTTATTGAGTCACATTGATTCAATGCATCTCTATGAGGAGGTGCTGATTGGCTCAGCTGGTATTTGAACTTGCCCCCGTCCCACCTCCTTGCTGATTCCAGCCAATCCTACCAAAAAGCATTGGTTTGGGCGAAATAATTTAATTCTGATGATGACAGCAAGGAGGCAGATCGGGGCGGGGCAGGTAGTAGTATTCCTAGACTAGCCTATAGTTTCCCTTTAAATGGTTCCATAAAAAATGCCATAATAACAGTAGGTAAACCTGTGATGTGTACTTTATATAAGTATATACTTTTTTGTGGCAATTGTCAGGATTACAGAATGATCCAGCACGTAGAATTGTGTAACACAGAGGACTGATAGGTAACGTATACCGGACCTTAGAATGGCCGGACTAACGTACCAAAAAATAGTCAGGAATAGCCGAGGTCAATGGAAACAGAAAAAGACACGACAATAAGGAAAAGCCAGGAGTCAGGGATGCCAGAAAACAGGGAAGTCAAAAACAATGCCAAAGTCAAATAACCAGAATCAATAACGCGCTCTCGGACAACCACAAGGGAAACCACGACAGGGCACTGAGCAGGATGAGAACTGGGCCTAAATACCCCTCCTCTAGGTCTGATAGGCTGTAACCGGCCTTTGACCCCAAAGCAGTTACCAGGTTTCCATTTGCATAATTGCTGCTCAGCATTAACCCTTCTGTGGATTTGGTTGCTGCTCGGCACAACTTTTCCTGTGTGGACAGTAAATGTCATTAACCACATTTTTATAAGCGGATGAATACGTGACAGCAATTTAGTTTTCTGTGATTGCTGTTAAACGTAGAAGACAAACTTACCAAATTCTAAAGTAGTATCACATTGCAACTAATTTACTCAAACTATATTTTGTGACTGGTAATTACCAGAAATAAACTGAAAGCATAGATATATGATGTACAAATCAGGATACATAAAATAATTTATTTTGAATTACTTTTCTTAAACTGCAGCAATTATGTACACATTGTTATTGCTAAAACTGGGAAAATTGTTTTTTGAAATGTGCTTTTGCATAGTAAATGAGAATTTACATATGTATATACCACATCAAATAAAAGCCCTTTTTGTCCACGGTATATAATATGTGGCCGTACAATGAATGTGAAAGGAGGAAATTATAGTTGAACACAAACATAGCAAAAATGACTTAATTGTTTGTGTCCTGAACCTCTTAAAGACCAAATCTCTGTTCAAATGTGACACGCGGCTCACACATGGCCGGCTGGGATTAAAAATAAAAACAAAACAATATTGCGACAGGGGTGGAGCTAAACTGGCAATGGGGCGGAGCAAAAGTGCCAGGTAACTGCTGCAGGGGAAGCAGGAAATAGTCCCTGCTTCCCTCAACAACCAGTCTCCAGGAGCTGCACTACCTCCACTCCTCCATAGTGAACAGAGGTAACTCTATGTGCTTGTCTGCCTGTGTGTGTGGCTGCCTGTGTGTTTGACTGTCTGCCTGTGTGTGTGGCTGTCTTGCTGTGTGTGTGTGTGTGTGTCTGCCTCTGTGTGTGTGTGTGTGTGTGTGGCTGCCTCTGTGTGTGTGTGGGTGTCTGCCTCT
Organism: Pelobates cultripes; assembly: GCA_933207985.1. Lineage (NCBI taxonomy): Eukaryota > Metazoa > Chordata > Amphibia > Anura > Pelobatidae > Pelobates > Pelobates cultripes. The sequence goes on along the minus strand of OW240912.1, from coordinate 409,818,204 downwards.
CTGTGTGTGTGTGGTATAGTGTGTAATTGTGTGTGTGTGTGTGTGTTTATCTGCCTGTACCTGTGTGTTTCTGCCTGATCCTGTGTATGTGACTATCTGCCTGCGACTGTGTGCATGTGGTCTATTTGACAGTGCATATGTATAAGTGTGTGCATCTGACTGTGGGACTGTGTGCACATAATTATGCAAAAATATACACCTGCATTCACACATAGGCTTAAATGCATATTTTTATCTGAATTAAATACCCATCACACACAGCCTATAAACCCAGCACAAATATCACATACAACCAATACACGCATATCACACACAGTTAATACACCAATTACAAATATCACACACAGCCAACACATAGCATACATATCACACACAGTCATCACACCTATCACATACACAGACAACACAAACATTACATCATATTATAGTGAGATGTATTGCAGTGGAGCTCTGATATATAAAATGCACATTACTCTGTT
>OW240912.1:409715415-409808361 GCA_933207985.1 Pelobates cultripes | reverse complement strand
GGAGGCTGAGGGTGGTGAGGCTGGTGGGGGGAGGCTGAGGGTGAGCCTACCTTCTCTTCCCTGGTGGTCCAGTGGCCACTTCTTCCGATCTGCAGCTCCGCAGATCTGCAGACCGTGTAATATCGCGAGACCATCAGAGCGTTGCCTTGGTAACACGCAGCAACGCTCTGATTGGCCAATTCTCGCGAGACATATGGTCTGCAGCTCTGCTCACTGCGGAGCTGCAGACCTGTGTCTGTGATGGTGGCCGGGCAGCCAGGAGGGGCCTCGCACCCGGCGGCATACCGGGCAAGCCGCCGGGCCCCCTCCTGGTGTCAGGTACTTGGTCACTGACCGAGGACCTGACACAGTCTGCCATAAGGCGGTTTAGGCGGCCGCGAGGCCCCAGCCAGCGCGAGGCCTTAGGCGGCCGCCTAAACCGCCTAATTAGAGAGCCGCCTCTGTTTGCGGTGCGTTAAACGGGGAGTTTGGTCTGTCACTGTGAAGCGGGCGTAACCCTTTCACTACCTGATCGATACAACATCATACCAGATGTTTTAAAGCACGTTATTCCAAACAATTTAGGAATGTTAGGTGATTTATGCCCTTTATGGATTAAAACCAGACTCTGCATCAACTATGTAATTTTCCATAGGAGTTTTGCCATGGATCCCCCTCTGGCATGCCACAGTCCAGGTGTTAGTCCCCTTGAAACAACTTTTCCATCACTATTGTGGCCAGAAAGAGTCCCTGTGGGTTTTAAAATCTGCCTGCCTATTGAAGTCTATGGCGGTTCGCCCGGTTCGCCCGTTCGCGAATATTTGCGGAAGTTCGGGTTCGCCGTTCGCGAACTGAAAATTTTATGTTCGCGACATCACTATTTAAGTGCATTCAAAATCCATTTGGAGATAAAACTAAACACTTATTCCCTTACCCAGGCCAATACATGTTAATCATTCATTGCAATGGGAAAAAAACTGTCCAATTAGTGATTAATGTATATGCTAAAACTATAGACTGTAAGCTCGTTTGAGCAGGGTCCTCTTCAACCTATTGTTCCTGTAAGTTTTCTTGTAATTGTCCTATTTATAGTTACATCCCCCCTCTCATAATATTGTAAAGCACTACGGAATCTGTTGGCGCTATATAAATGTCAATAATAATAATAATAATAATAATAATAATAGTAAAAAAATATAAAAATATAAAAAAAATGTAAAAAAATAAAGTAAAATATGATATAAAAAATAATGAAGAAATATAATAAGAATAAAAATAGAAATAAGAATAAAAATAAAAATGAAAATAAAATAAATAATAAAAAAAAATAGAAATAAAAATGAAAATAAAATTAAAATAAAAATAAAATAAAAGATAATGAATTCTAAATAATAAAGTATGATAAATTAGAAAAAATGATAATAAAAATGAAAAAGAAAAAAGTATATATAAAAAAGAAGAAATATGAATTTAAAATATATATATTGGCACATATTTCCCAATGCATTACAAAAAGCAAATAATATCGATGTCAACATTAAGTCCTTTTGGTTCCAGTGTACACAATTGGTGTATCCAAAACGTCTCTCTTTGTGACAGCCTCTCATCCCTATTTCCCCCTCGCCAATGTGGTTTTATATGTTCTATCCCCATAAATCATAACTTCTTCCAATCAAAGACTGAACAACCATTACAATGTATGGGGACACTATGGTTTGTCATCTTTCGTTAAATATTATTCAGATGTTCCATAATTCTGATTGTAAGTTTCCTCTTAGCTTTCCCCACATGTTGTTTGCCACAAGGACACTGCAATAAATATATTCTGCAATTAATATTCTCCTTAATTTTATATCTTTTGTTAGTAGTTGTACTAACAAAATCTTTCACTATTCCCGTGTTGGTAAGCGTGGTGTTACAAGATTTACAATGTAAACTGTTGAAACCTTAAACTTATTGTCTAGTAGATGATAAATTGTTAGATTTAATACTATAGCTTGGAGCCTAAGAATTTTTTAGGTTTCTATTTTTTTTTTTATATAAATTACAGTGGGAAATTGAGGGAGGAAAGGACCCAAAATCTGATCTTCCTTCAGAATATGCCAATGTTTGGCCAGCGTTCTTTTAATTTTGTGATGATCTGTATTTAATTTAGTAAGAAAAGCATATTCAAATGTATTTGTTGGCTGATCAGTCCCACTGTTGCCTTTTTGTTTATCCATAAGTAGACTATTTCTATCTATATCCGTAACTCTTTGGATTTCTTTTTTAAACTGTTGTTTATTATACCCTTTAGAAATCAATTTATCGTTAACTATATTGGCTTGTTGATGAAAATCTGACAAATTACTACAATTACGCCGTACTCGTGTAAATTGACTCCCTGCAATACCTTGGAGCCACGGGTCATAATGGCAGCTCTGTCTATGGACATAGCTATTGCCATCTGTCTTCTTAAAATAACATTTTGAGGCAACATGGGATCCGTTGTTAGTAAGGGTCACATCTAAGAAGTTTATATTCTTTCTACTCCATTCTGATGTAAACTTAAGATTATATGTGTTCTGATTTAAATATTGTGTGAAATCCAAAAAAGAAGCTTCTGAACAACTCCAAATAATAAGTATATCATCTATATAACGCCGCCAGAGGACCAGGTCTTGCCCCCAGCCATGTCTGGACCAAACAGTTAGGTCCTCCCATCTTCTCATGTAGATGTTGGCATAGCTGGGGGCAAACCTGGTCCCCATGGCGTTCCCGTGATCTGTAAATAATAATTATCATCAAACAGAAAATAATTGTGCTCCAAAATAAATAAAAGTAACTTTAAAATGAAATCCCCTAATTGTTGTGAAATGCTGGTATCTTTTTTGAGGTGATATGCTACCGCTTCGATACCCAAATTATGTTTAATAACGGTATACAGAGATGAAACATCTAAGGTAGCCCAGTTGTAGTGTTCCTTCCATTGAATGTTTTCTAGTTCTTGTAAAATGGTCTTAGTATCTTTTAAATATGAAAGGGCTTGTTGGGCATAGCTTTGTAAAAATTAATCAATAAATGCTTATTGGTGTTTGTCATATTAGATGCATCATATTATAATTTTTATAAATGGATTTATTGAGAATATGATGATTATCAAAATAAGATTATTGATTGTTTTAATACAAATATATACAATATCAGGATGTATAGGGTATAATATGTAATGCAAGCTCCATTTCTACATTTTTACCCTCTGGTTAGTTGAGGGTTTTTCATAGATTAGGAGCGAGTGATTTCACCCACACATATACAAATGATTTCTTTTCGACAATTTGGAGTGATCTCCTTTAAATCTACGTAATTTCCACTTAACTATGTGAATGTTATTTCTGTTTATTTATATTTCCTTCAAATATTATCTAGTGGGAAAGAGGTATATCCCCGATCCAACGACATTTGCTTATTTTAGAATTATACCATTGATTATTTCAAATAATATATATGCAATATAAGGATGTATAGGGTATATGTGCAATACTAGTTCCATCTCCACATCCCTTGGTTGGGTGCAGGCGATCCATGTATTAAGATTGAAAGTTTTTGCTCATACATACACAAAGAACCCTCTTGTTAGTACATTTTTTGATAAGGTGGAGTTGCCTCCCTTTGAGTCAGGTAATCTGTATTTAACAAGTGTGAATTTTATTTCTTTGTAAACATTTATCGTTTAGTTGAAAGGGGATGTATCTACGATCCAATGGTATGGGTTTAGATTTAACATGTATCTTTTATATAGGTACCGTTTGGTATTTATTCCTTTGGGAAGAAGTAATAATTTTTAAGATGTAAAACTTAGTAATACTTAGTACCATTTAAAGTTTTTTCGTTTTACTATCAATTATTGTATTTTGCGTATCCTTTTTTTGCTCTGAATATATGATTTTTAATTGATCTTCTTAATTGATGTGCAATGACCATTTTATTTCTTAGAGGGTATATATACCCTGTCAGTAGATAGCAGATCTTTGTCTTGAGAAAGTCCTCCACAGGGGACGAAATGCGTAGACGACCTGCTATCTACCATTCTTGCTGTATTTCCAACACGGTTTCATTTAGGGTCCAGGAGTGATTTTCTGGCAGCTGATGTGATCGGATTTGCACACACAGCTTGTCTCATGGGTAGGAGTTGGCGTGCTCCCCTCACCTCACTCGAAGGTTGGGAAAACAGGGTAAGTTGCTCTGGCTTACCCCCAGAGTCTCTCCAACTCGGGAATATTTTTCATAGCAATTCCCTTAACCTAGACCTGAAATAGGACTCAGAATGTGGAGTAGAAAAATATTTTCTTCTTTATTAAAAGATGCTTACTTTGATTGTACTTTTTTATTTGTTTTTACTGCTGTTACTACTTGAATACCAGGAGGTCCCTGAGGAAGTCCATCTGGACGAAACGCGTAGGACCTGGTACCATAACAGGTTTTTTATATATATTATATTTTATATAATTTTTTTTAATAAAGATGAAAAAAAATTTCTACTCCACATTCTGAGTCCTATTTCGTCTTCCTGGGAATAGAGGCAGTGCTATCGCCCCCCATCAACATCAGGGGAGGCACCCATTGCCGTCATTTATTCGTCCATCCTGTGAGTTATATTCTACACAGGGCACATATTGTTTATTATACAGTGTTACACTATTATTTGTTTTATATTCTTTTTGTAGATCCACAGCTGTATCCTCATTTTTTTTGTACATACCTGTTCTATATTGGAGGGATTATTGCTGGGATATCCCTGGAGGAAGCTGTAACCACTGTCTATTAAGATAAGTGTTTCTCACCTTTGTGTTTATAGTGCATGAGGTGACTATTTTTCGTATTGTGTATATATATAATGTGTGTATGTGTGTATGTGTGTGTGTGTGTGTGAGGGTGATGCGTGTGAGGGTAATGTGTGTGAGGGTGATGCGTGTGTGTGTATGTTAGGAGGGATTGTGTGTTGAGGGGAAAAAAAACACAAAAAAACAGACATTATATCCCCCCCATCCTAAAATACATTTTCACTCTTTCTATGTTCTTCTGTGTCCAAAGTAAAACCACTTCCTGTAGCTCTTAGCGTTATATACCTTCAATCACTTTGCCTAAAAATTCATTAATTGAGGGGAATATTTTAATACCTGTTACAGTTACGACATTTATTGTAATAGAAAGGAGCACACCCAATAAAGTTGGAAAAGGATATAAAAAGATATCAAAATCCTTGAAAATGCCAGTCAGTATTTTTCAATATCACTTACGAAGAAGTGGAAAATTCAGGGATCTCTTGATACCAAGCCATGGTCAGTTAGACCAAGAAAGATTTCAGCCACAACTGCCAGAAGAGTTTTTCGGGATACAAAGAAAAACCCACAGGTAACCTCAAGAGAAATACAGGCTGCTCTGGAAAAAGACGGTGTGGTTGTTTCAAGGAGTACAATATGACTATACTTGAACAAAAATGAGCTGCATGGTCGAGTTGCCAGAAAGAAGCCTTTACTACACCAAAGCCACAAAAAAGCCTCACAGCTTCTTGCACACTGTAATTTGGAGTGACAAGACCAAAATAGAGCTTTATGGTCACAACCATTGTTTGGAGAGGGGTCAACGAGGCCTATACTGAAAAGAATACCATCTCCACTGTAAAGCATGGTGGTGACTCACTGATGTTTTGGGGGGATGTGAGCTCTAAAGGCATGGGGAATCTTGTGAAAATTGATGGCACGATGAATGCAGCATGTTATCAGAAAATACTGGCAGGCAATTTGCATTCTTCAACGTGAAGGCTGCGCATGGACTCTTGGACTTTCCAGCATGATAATAACCCTAAGCACAAGGCCAAGTTGACCCTCCAGTGATTACAGAAATGAATGTTCTGAAGTGGTCATCATAGTCTATCATCGAGCCATTCTGGGTAGTTCTCAAATGTGAGGTTCATGCAAGACGACCAAAGACTTTGCATGACCTGGAGGCATTTTGCGAAGACGAATGGACAGATATACCACCTGCATCAATTAGGGACCTCTTAGACAACTATTACAAAAGACTGCACATTGTCATTAATGCTAAAGGGGGCAGTACACATTATTACACCTAGGGTATGCAAACATTTGAACAGGGGTCATTGCATGTTTTTCTTTCTTGCCATGTTTTGTTTTATGATTGTGCAATTCTGTTATAACCTACAGTTGAATATGAATCCCATAAGAAATAAAAGAAATGTGTTTTTCCTGCTCACTCGTGTTTTCTTTAAAAATGGTATATATATTACCAATTCTCCAAGGGTATGCAAACTTTTGAGCGCAACTGTACCTATCCTACATTAGTCAATCAAATACACCTGAAGGAAATGGGTGGCCACCCATTGGGATAATCTCTCCAACAATGTTATCAGGGAAACCATAAACACATTAGTGATTTTCAAAAACACTTCTAGAGATATCAACCCTGAGAATATAGAAAATACCCCAAATCATCGTGAAATAAAAATCCCCCCCCAAAAATTTTCAAATATCTCAAATCCATTGGTAAATTGTATCCCGGTCAAGTCGAGGCATAATTTGCCCCTCTTAGTGGAACCACATACTCTCCACTCATAATGAACCTCTAATCTGGAAATGGTGTTGACTCTTATATTCCAGATGTGACGTTACTGCAATTGTCCGTAGCGCCCATCCAAAAACCGCACATGCGCCAAGTATAATCATGGCAAAAAAGAATCTTTGCAATAAAGTATAATCAGGGAACACAACTTTTAAAAACCTAGCATAGAGGGCAGTGTTTATGGTGTAACAGCAAGTGTTCCTCCAAGTTAGCCTAAGAGATAATTATGCAATTACAAATGTATTCCACCAAGTTTCAGCCTAAGAGATAAATATGCAATCACAAACAAAGTGCCCCCAAAAGGCAAGAAGAATAAAATACCTCATATATTAAACAAATTTGAACAAATCCTAACATAAAAAAATCAACCATAGTGAAATGTAAAAATAGTAAACATTAACAACTACAGGCCTATAGTCTATGGGAACCCTTATCTCCCCCCCCCCCCAGTACGGGGGTTATCGTACCACATCACTTTTTATTTACGCTATATAGTTCACAAATATAGTACTCAGTGATCTTCCAGTGCTCTTACTCTAACCATATTTTCCGTACCTGTTCTCCACTTGGGGGCGCACTACAACTTTTAATTTTTTTGTATAATTATACACCCCAGATGGAATCTTTGACTACCGCATGTGATCTTTTGTTATAAAATCAGTGAACTACCTATGCCATACCTGCTCAACTGTTGGTCTATGTGTATTTTGACCATTGTATTTTATGTTTTCTTTATTTCTGGACCACTGTACATCACTATGTTTACGGATTGAAACAAAAATAAAGAATTAAAAAAAAAACAGGAAACATACGTAGGGAATAAATATCAAAAAGTATAACAAAGTTGAAAACAATGAAAAAAATAGATAAGAAATAGACACAAATAAAGAAAAATGAATATAAAAAAAATTTAAGAATATGTTTATACTGAAATGTGGAATTTGTTTTTTTAGGCTTATTAAAGGACAATAGATACAATACCCTTAGGGTCCAACAAGACCAAATGCTTATTGACATAACAACATAATATGGACACATATTACAAGAGAACTTAAAAAGTCAAATCACAACCAGTCACACAAAATAAATATAAATCAAACTACGTGCATGGAACCACAATTAGGGCATTTGTAAGGACCAACATTCTGCCTATTCTTCTTGAGGTTAAGCTGAATTCCATCCTTCAATCAATGTAGAATAGCTTTGTTCCGATATGAAATCGACAGCATCCTGGAAGAATTCCAGTGGTGTGGCTTAAATAATAAGTTAAAACAATAAGGATAAATCTGTAAAAATAATATATAAGTGAGGACAAATCACTGTTGATCAAAATATATAGGTCACAAAGGCAGAGAAAAAAATCAAAACGTGAGAAAAAAAAGTCTATCAACAGAATCAGACTTCCAAAGTCATCTAAATGGATTAAGAGCACACTCATCATCCATACCATGTGGAAAAAGCATGTCAAACTCAAGCCACGCAGCCCTCTTCCTGTCGTGTGGTCCGAACGCTCCACATGGACGCACGGCATACTGAAGTGTACTCACCTCCCTCAAGCCACGCAGTCTTCCTCCTGCCACACAGTCTGACTGATCCACGTGGCTTGCAGCAGGACATCTATATATAGCAAGTAGGCGTGATGTCACTCCCGTTCTTAAAGTGACTACGTCATCATTGTGATCCTAATCTATTTTAAGTCGCAATGGTGACGTGGGCCAATCAGAACATATGTAAGCCTATCTAAGGCTTGTTTTAGCCCCCATTCATTGCCCTATCATGGTTTATTGCTAGATCCTTGTTTAGTGCTCCTGGAGATTCCCTTGTGATTTCCTGTGTTTGACCTTGACTTCGTATTTAAATTGTAATTTTCTGGTATCCTGACCCGGCTTCATATTTGACTCATGATTTTCTGGTATCCTGTCCCGGCTTTGTCTTGACTCTGTGCATTTCTGCATTCCTGACCGTGATTTATTCTTGATCTTGTATCTCGCTATATTAATACGTTAAGTCCGGCCATTCTAAGGCTTGGTAATACGTCTTTCGGATTCCATTTTATGTGGATTTCCTCTTTCCTGCGTGTTGGGGTATGACTCCTGTGACAGTGGGCTCGTCTCAGAATGAGATCTGAGGGCAATAAAAGTGATGATTTAGTCTTTCAAATGTTATGACAGTTATCTCAAAGCATGAGAAGTCTTTTTCATGGTTTGCAATAGGTACATTTTTAAATTGTATGGAATATTTTCCAGAGTTTTTTTTTTTGCAATCGGGCCTTTTTAGAAATGTTGATTAGTGACCCATCTGCAACAGTTGGGAGCCCTAATTAATTATTAAATTAGTGGGGATGTACATGTCACTGTCCATCTTCCCAAATAATAGCATCTACTCCCATGTTCACCCTCAGGTTGCTAGAAGTCCCCAATCTCCTGGCCACCACCCAAAAAGTAATTAAAGTCCCTATCTCCCCCATCACACTAATATATTTAACAATATTGGGGGGGGGAAATAAATCTAAATTATGTTAAAAAATTATAAAAAAAAAAATTATACTTCATTCTAATTATTGTATTCAGCTCTAAAAAAGGGCAACTCAAACTCCATAATAACCAATGCAACAATTCTGATGATCTCAGATAAGTTGGTGGGGCTGGTGGTGGAGTCACCCTGGCCAATCAGCATCTCCTCATAGAGATGCATTGAATCAGTGCATCTCTATGAGGAAATTTCAGCATCTCCATGTATCACGGTGCAGCACTGACCCGTCTGAGGAGTGGCCACTAGAGATGTTCCTAGCCTGTAATGTAAACACTGCCTTTTCAGAGAAAGGCAGTGTTTACAGCAAAAGATCTGCGAGGACATGGTATAGACACCAGAACAACTACAATAAACAGTTGTTCTGGTGACTATAGTGTTCCTTTAAGATATCCCTCAAAACCCATCTGTTCAGAAATGCTTATGGCCTCCCAGAGTAACTTTTATGTCACAAATCTGTCTCTCCTAAAGAGCCACTCTCCACTCTCACCTCCAGTTCTTTTTCACCTTGTTTGTTTGCTCTCCCCCTTAATGCCCTTCCTCTTGTGTCTTTATACTAAACTCTTCTATTATTATTATTATTATTATTACTAGTATTTATATAACGCCAGCATATTCTGTATTGCTTTACAATATTATCAGAGGGGGAGATTTAACAATAAATTTGACAATTACAAAAACTTACAGGAACAATAGGTTGAAGAGGACCCTGCTCAAAAGAGCTTACAGTCTATTGGAGGTGGGGTATAAAACACAACAGGACTGTATGCTTTTTGATCAGGGTCCTCGTCTACCTATTGTTTCTGTATAATTTTGTAATTGTCTCATTTATTGTTAAATATTCATAATTCCATATTCATAATATTATAAATTGCTGCAGAATAGGTTGGTGCTATATAAATACTGTAATGGAGCTACCTGTACCCCGGTTGGGTACCTCCGCTGACGGATGCTCCTAGTGCTTACCGAGGGCTCCAAGCACTTCTCCAGACACCATAAGTACTGCAGACCCTACGAACCGACGCAGCTTTGTTGGTGTCTCGCTGTCTCCTACCCACCCTGGACCTACGACAAGGCTCCAGGTTCCAGTGGGTGAAACTCTCTTCCTCCAGAGAGCGAAGCAGGAACAGCTCTTGCAAGAGCTAGTGATTATCCAAGGGAGTATAGTGATTCTAGCAATCCCTTGTAGAGACAAGACTCTAGATGGAGGGTAAATTAAGAACTGAAGATTTATTGTGGCACATTGCCTTTTATACAGTTTTCTCCACAAGGTTACCACCCAGGTGAACCTTGTGGGGCACAGGGACACAGAAACAACAAGCCAATAAAAACATAGTTTTACATTCAGTTACTCCCATACAGTGTTCACATTTCCTCCCCTCTGGTTGTGTTATAATTAATGAAGACAATGGACTAACTCAATTAACTCTAAGCAGAAAAAAAACATACATTTTTACAAAGTCTGAAAAACACCACATATCCCCACAAATGTCACATCCCCGGATAGCCCTGGTCTGGGTGAACAACATATCCAAAAATCACCCAGATCAGAGCAGGAGTTCAGGAAATTCCTGGAAGTCTCTTTTGACCCACCGTGCACATGGTCCAATGCCCAAAACAGTTCCATACACTTGACGACAAAACACAGCTGGCCGTTCACCAATTAAGATGGCTGCTGCCACGTGTTCGAATCTGTTCCAGTTAAAAGTCCAAGGGACAGAAACAGTACTTTTGAATATGGGTTATCACAAGGCCCATAGTCCCAGGGTAGGAGGATGGCAACCAGGCCCCTCCAGAAAGCAGTGTCGAGGTAATTTTCACCACAAATACCAATAATAATAAAAATGATAATACTATAAGGTAGATTACTAACCTCCCTGTGCCCCACACTTGTCATGCAGAAGATGGGGGCATATCTACTCAATATTTAATATATGTTGAATAACATGATGGGAAGGCATAGATCCCTCTTTGTTCCCACCTGTGGGAAATGGGTGGGGGACTTTAAATGTAAAAAAATAGGGGGTGGAGAGATCTCTGTGGCCAGTGACTAGGGGCTCTAATGATAAAATATAGTGGGATCTTATGGCCACACATCTGCCCCCACCCATTGGCTGCATGTTAGAGCTCTATTAACAATATAACAGAGGGGAACCTAATGTCCCCACCCATGGGTGGGGGCTCTAAATAATTATACAAGAGGAGGTGGGCCATTGATCATGCCCCCAATTCAATGACATGGGCCAGCCACCCCAAGGTGGACTAGGGGTCTCCAAGCCCCTAGCGACCCCCCTAAATGTTCAAATCTGATTTTCTCCTGCCTCTAAAAAAAAAGGCCAAATTAAAATACATTATATTTAATACAACAATAAAAAAAATCATCAATAGCCCAATGGAAAAAGTTAAAACCAGAACACAAGAAAAATAAATCCAACTTAGCTACACTAAGAATGGGTTTTCAAGGGCAGAAAAAAAGCAATTTTTTGAGCATGTGTTTAATACCTCTTGGTCTGTTTACTAATATTACCACTGCCGCTCATCTCCAACCTCCTGGATGTCTGCTAAATTCCATCTCCTTCCTATACTATATACCACACATATCCTTCTTTGAGCCTCACTGTCTTCCATTTAGTTGCAATCCATCACAACTATAAAGATTGTACCCAGGCACAAAATCAGCCCAGTGCTCTAGAAATCCCAAACCCTCTTTCTTACACCAAGACTTCAGCCACTCAATGATTTATCTAATCTCCTGCTGCCTTTCTAATGGAGCTCATGGCACAGGTAATATCTCAGAAAATATCACCTTTGAGGTCCTCTTCCTAATTCCATGTACTCATTCTGTCACGATTCGGGGAACCCAACACGCTGGCACACACACACACACACAGAAAAGGTGCCGTACCGGACCTTAGAGCGGCCGGGCTAAGCACACACAGAATAGTCAGGAGACAAGCCGAGTAAGGGGAACCAGAAGACAGAATAACGTGGAACGAGCCGAGGTCAAAGGGTAGGAGAAAGTCACAGAGTCAGATAAACAAGCCAGAGAGTACGTAACCAGAAACACAAGGTAAGTAGCAATACTAGTAAGCAAAGACCACAACAGGGCAGGGGGGAACAGGAAAGGTAAGTATTTAAACCATAAGGTTAATTCTGATTGGATAATTTCCAATCATAATTAACAATCACACGTGGGAGGTATCTAAACCTCCCACTGTGATTGAGGCACTGTGCCTTTAACGCCGGGTCAGGTGAATGACCCCGGCGTGTAATAATTTGGGCGGTCTCCCAGCGTGCAGCGTCATGTATGCTGCTGCTGGGGGACATGGAGGAAACGGCGGGCGGCATCCGAGGCTGGAAGGATGCCGCTCGCCGAGCCCACGAGGAGGAGGGGACCGCGGACGGCTGGAGGGTGAGTACCGCGAGCGGAGTGCAGCCTCCCCTCGCAGCCACCCGTGGGATCCCGACATATTCATTAGGGTCCTCCATCTTCCTCTACCTTTCTCATTGAGATTTCCCATGGTGAGGACATCGGAATGTTTAAAACTTACCTTATAGTAACATGGAGGTCTTATTGACACCCATAGGTATTTTGATTTATTTATATATTCACTTATTCTAACATTGCATCTGGCTAGCAAGCACTGGCCAGCCACCACATAGTTATCCTTCACAGCACAGAGTATTTTAATTATTTGCCTCATGGCTGCTAACACTGCAGCCGAATAGTGTTGCCCCATTTGTTATAGAACCATTTTAGTGAATGACTCTCTTTAAAAGCAAAGTGACCCCATTGTAGTGCTATCATTATGGTGCTTTTTTATACTGGACATGTGTTTGTTAATCTCTTCTCTGCTAACAATGCATGCACTTGTGCTAAAGAGGTACTCTAAGCACCATATCCACTTTAGTGATGTGTAGTGGCCAAGGGGCATGGAGTCTGAATGTGCTACAGTTCTCTCTGAAATGCTCCCCATACTGAGTTTAACCTCACTGCTGCATCAGCAGCAATTAAAGTGATTTTAATTGAGTAACTTGACTGCAAGGGCATGATCTTTACACCAAAACCACTCAATTAAGCGTAATTTGTTTTGGTGCTTATAATATGCTTTTAAGGTTCAAGATATCCCTTGTCATAAACTGGTTAATATGCAATATCTACTTTCTTATTCATTACATTGTCCTTTGCAGATAGCGTCAAATTAATCATAATCACACCGTAGCACTAACTGCTTTGTTCAAAGAACACACTCGTGCATTTTGGCCATGATGACAAAAACAATCAATACTAACAAGAATTTCATCTCTGGTCCTGGAAATAAACATGCAGAAACGTCTCCTGTAGCTATTGTTAAATTAAGCTCCTGGCACTCTAATTAATCACCAGGCAACAGAATCAGTAACGAGTCTGTTCATGGACACACAGGGGAGGGAAATCACCTGAGAAGAACTGACTGGAAAAGGTATGGTAAATGTTTTCTGAACTGCATTCAGTGAATTCCATTGGGATTTTATTATTAAATACCACTGAGAATAAAAAAAGAAAACACAAGAATTACATAGAGACTGACTGAATTTGAAATAAAGAAAAGTGATGTAATGGATAATATAACAAATTGGTCTATTCTATAGTAATTCCATAATATTTCATATTTTTTTTCCAGAGAAATTGTAGAAGAATTTAACTTTTGTCACATACAGCAGATGAGAAAAACTGATGCAACTTCTCAAATAAATAAATAAATAAATAATTGAAAAACAAAATTCCAAAATACAAGAAAATGTTGTCATAATGAGCAAATAGGCCTGGATTTAATAAACTTCCAAATGATTCAAGCTTATTAAATTGAGGCCATAGTTGTCTTAGAAGTCCCAGCATTCTCTATTACACAGGGCAGTATAGCTGCTATTCAATTTGGGATTTCCTGTTTGAGTTTAAAGTTAGACCACATGTAGAAGAAGAGATAAGAATCTCACTCAGAATGGCTTAACAAAGAGAAGTGGAGCTTAAAGCAGACCACACAGGTGAAACCTTCTTCTAGAAGACATTTTGTAGGCAAAGACAAAACTAATACTTGGAAAAAAATATATATATTAACATTAGAAATCTTATTACATTTTCTTTTCTTGGCCACATAAAGACAAAATAATAATATAAAAACATCTTCAGCGTTACTATAAAAAAACAAAACAAACCCCCCCCCTAGTGCTGGGAAAAATAAATTAATTTAAGCCCTGTGAACGTTCTATGCAAGACTGAGGTTTCAAGGTGGGAAGAGCCTTCATAAAGGTGTTCTCAAACTTTAAAATCTCAGTAGATTGCTCTGATAAGTGAGTCTCATGTTTCTCGAGTCTTGCCTGAGAATATTAGATAAGTAAAGAATAGTTGGCCAAAAAACTGTCCAAAAGGACAGACCAGGGGGTGACCCTACTGAAATTAATCGCAAAAGAGAAAAAGAGGAGGATCTGTCCAACAAAGTATAAATTAATATACGTAGATATTGAGAAAGAGCAGTTAAAAAATATATACTTTATTAAACAAAAAAATAAACTTACATATAAGGTAAAAATCACCTAAAAAGGTGAGTACTTTACACAATGATTGCCTGGGAATATTATGCTTGGCCATTGTGCATATTGGTTGGTTCATTATTCTGGGAAACATCAGCTCAGAGTATGGAAATTCGACCGATCGGCTTTTTTACCTTTTTGGTTTCATAGCACAAGCCAATAACTAAGAGGAGAAAATGTATTTTATAAGTCTTGTATATGACAATATTATATGAAGAGCATAAATAAATAAAAAAAAGAAGGGTTGGGTCAAGTATGTAATAAAAATAGGTATCGAGGGATGGATTACAGAATGGGAGAAAAAATTAAAAAATGTGAGGGAGTGAAGAAAGTAGGGAAGGGGTTACATGGGCAACCTTTGCCACTCCAGATGTGAACTACATCTCCTCTAATGCTTTTAAAGCCATAAGTCAGGCAAATCATCAGGGGAGATGTTGTCCACAACATTTGGAGTGTTGTAGGCTGTCTACCCCTGGATTATAATAAAGAGGATCAGTGTAGACATGGAAATAAGTAGGAAGAATGAATAATAATCCACCTATCCTGACCTCTGGACCATCTGACTTTGAGTACTGCCTGACCCTTGCTTAGATACATTTCCTTAGATTTTCTTTTTCTTTACAAGTCTGTTTGTGTTTCTGTTTGTGCTTCAAACTGGGGTTTTTGCCTTCTTTTGGATCAACAGCAAAAACAAATGTGAGGAATGCTGAACTTGATGGATGCAAGTCTCTTTTCAGCTATGTAACTATGTAACTAAGTCCCAGGATTCTGTATAATACAGGGCAGTATAGCTTCTACTCAATTTGGGATTTCCTGTTTGAGTTCAAGCTTTTCTATTCTATTAAAGGCACTGAACGATACTCAGTCCTGGGAGCTCTAGTCCAGGAACCGCTCCCTCCTGGAGCCGAAGGGGGAATTCGCTCTAGACATCCGGTAACCGCAAAGCCTTCATGCCAAAAATAGTTCCATGGAATCACGGCTAGGTGCCACTGGGGACCGACTGGGAACCACAAAGTCTTCATGCCGAAAATAGTTCCAGGGCATTTGTGGCTAAGTCTCCCTGAAGTCTATTCGCGGTTTTGGTCCATGCGAATGGCTGCCAGGTAGCTAGCGTTCGGTTCTATGCGCATGAATGGAAAGTGGTGACGCAGGGGAACCAGGGGGAATAAAATATGGGTCTTTACAGTCACTGACCTGGCCCATAGTCGGTGGGTTAGAGGCCAGCAGGCCCCTCTAAGAAGGCTCAGTTCATAATGCCCATCTCCCTCATAACGCCAAAAAGTAGGGACCAGACCTCCCTGTGAAAGGTCTTTTCTGCATCAATGCTTAGTGGCAAAGTAGGTGTTTTTTGTGTGTGTGATTTGTGTATTATGTTTATGATTTTTATGGTGTTATCTTTGGCCTCTCTATGTGGCTAGAGGCCGGACTGATCAGGTTGGACTTGCTCCTGGAGGTGAGGTTTAAGTCGATTGACCAATATGAGGGAGAATATCTTGACATTGTTATTAATTAACGGTATAGGTCTGTAATTGCTACAGAGTGTGTGGTCTTTATCGGGCTTGGGAATTAAGGTTATGGTGGCCTCTAAGGCTGACGGACTAAATGTTACATCATTCGTGATTGATTTAAAGGCATGTAAAATATCATCTCCTAGTTGTGAGAAGAAAAGTTTATAGTATTTGTTTGAGTAGCCAGCAGGGCCAGGGCTTTTCCCATTAGGTGCAGCTTTGATTGATTGTAGTAGCTCATCATGTGTGAATGGAGCATTAAGTGCTTCCCGAGTCATGAGGGGTAACTTATTTGTTATATTTTTTTGTATGTACTGGAGTCTGTCATTGTCAGGTATCTTAGGTAGGGACAATCCATATAAAGAAGCATAATAGTGATGAAAAGTTTGAGCAATATCTTTAGTGAGCTGTTGTGTCTTACCCTGGGAGTCTTTCATTTTGGAGATGTATGATTTAGGTAACCTTTGCTGTAACGTACATGCTAATAGTTTGCTGTTTTTGTTTCCCTGGGCGTAAAAATGAGTGTTGTGTTAGCAGTATCGCTCTTTTAGCTTTGTGGTTCAAGAGAAGTGACAATTGTTCCCTTTTAAGTCTGACTGTGAGTAGTGTGTCTGGATGCTTGTCAGCTTTATGTCTTGTCTCCAAGTCCTTTATATCTGTGATAAGTGTGTTTATTTTTTGGTCCCTTTCTTTTTTCATTCTTGTGCCTAATTGGATGGGTGAGCCTCGCAAGACACACTTGTGCGCTTCCCAAGTGTTTAATGGTGAGGTGTCATGAAAGTATGTTAGTATAGCTTCTTGTAGTTCTCCTTTCACTTGTTGATTGTCTAGCAGTAAATCATTAATTTTCCAGTTCAATGGCCTAGAAGCTACCGTTGGGAATGTCATGTATACATGCACCGGTGCGTAGTGCCTCCATGTGATTGGAAATATGTGGGATTTTTGAATGAGGTGCATGTATGTATGGCGTGTGACGATCGTATCCTATTCAGGAGTATGTGTCTTTGGCATAGGAGTAAAATGTATAGTCATTTGCTGTCGGGTTTACTAGTCTCCAACAGTCTATTAATTGATTAGAATGGATGGTTTGTATGCGTATTTTCTTTTGTAAATTCCTTGGGTGTGATTTGTTCCTAGAGAAATCTAGGTTGACATTAAAATCTCCCCCACAGATCAGAATGCCTGATTTAAATGAATTTATTTTAGAGAGAGTACATTTAAGAAAGGATCCGTGTCTATTGTTTTGGCTATAAATGTTTGTAAATGTATAGGCTTGTGCTCCAAAGGAGACTTTGAGGAATAGGAATCTTCCACAAGGGTCTATCATTTGGTCTTCCAGGCTAAATGGAATGTGGTTTGCGAACAGGATTGCCGCTCCTCTCGCTTTACCTCCAGTATAGTCGCTAAAGTACCCCACCGGGTATCTGCAACCCCGGAGAGACGGCGCCTATCCCCATCTAAAGTGAGTCTCCTGCAGAAAAGCCACATCTTCTCCCATTCTTTTTAGATCTGCAAGAAGGAGGCACCACCTCTCCGGGATATTCAACCCCCTGACATTCAGTGAGATTATATGAGAACACATATTGAACAATATTGGTGAAATATTTCTGGCTGCATGAACCGATGGGGGACCGCGACATACAGATTTATACTTGCCGTGCTGACCCAATATGATTGCTTGCCATAAATAATTAACAATGAGAAATAACAAATTAAAAAATAAACAATAAATTGTAAGAACAGAAAAAGAAAGGTTTGCATATATTCAGTGTGTGAACAATGGATTCCAGACAGAATCAGAGCAATGTAGATTTGTGTCATCCCGTGGGGAGTGGGACCTGTGTCCTGAACCCCAGGGAATAATTGTGTGCGACACAGCTCCTGGGGGGTGAATGATAGGTAGTTAAGCATAGGTGACAGTTATTAGGTGGTGTGAGTTTTCGTAGTCGGGCTAGCTTTTAGCGGACATGTATTGTCCTATAAGGGTCTCACAGCTAAAGTTAAGTGATTGGGAGGGCAATCGGTGTATTCGTTCTTAAGGCCACATGAATGCTTGAGTCAGTCATGAGCAGGGATACATTATTAAGTGAGCTGGTGATGGTGGGTCATTCAAATTACGCTGTCTCCGTTCTCATAGGGAGGGGGGCCCTTGTTGGAAAATCAGAGTATACATCTTATAGTTGGTTGGCTCTTATCGTAACTTCTAACTGATTATGTGTGTGGGCATTAGCAAAATTACTCGATCGTCTAATGGTGTGGATACAAATGAGAGAAACTAGAATATGCATAACATTGGAAATATCATACATCCCCCGGTTTGAGATTACATTCAGGTGTTCTTGTGGAGCTTATCAGAACTGGTTTGTGTTTAGGTCTAATCTACTTGAGGTCTGGCTGTTTGGTGACCCAGAAGAGCGTGCAAGTGAGGTCTTGAGTTTCCTGGGGCCATTTAAGTCCCTGTGGTTACAGATGCAGATGTCCCAGGTCTTCATACCAGTCTTGAATTTGTGCCTCTTGGATAAAGGTGGGTACGTCATCCACTGTTTGGACCATAGTGGTGATTCCGTTGTTAGAAGTCGTTAGGCTAAATGGAAACCCCTATCCTGGAATAGCTGAATCGGATGTTCCATGTAGCGTATCGCAGGTGCTGTTATTGCCTGTTTCATAAGAGCTTCTTTTAGTGTGAAGTCTTGTAAGCAACAAATTATAGCTTGAGGTGCGTCTTCTGGTCGGCCCTTAGGCCTTAAGGCTCTATGCGCCCTGTCAAATTTAATCGGTGTGTCCTTTGTACGGTCCAGTATTGATATGAACATTCCCGTCAGGATCTTCATTAAATTTTCAGGTCCCGCGTTCGATTCTAAGAGACCTCGGATTTGACGTTATTCCGTCTCCCCCTGTTATCCAGATCCTCCAGGTATCTGTGCATTGATGTTATTTTGGGGTTAATCTGTTTGATTTGTGCGGTTGCTTTAGTTAAGCGAGTGCTCTTTGTCTACAGTTGTTTCCAATTGTTGAACTCTCGTGTCTAACGAGTTGAGGCCTGCTCCCAGTTTGGAGATTTTGGCCTAGATGGATTTGTCTAGGTCGGTTAGCATGTGTATAGCATGTGTCTATATCCTCTTGTGAGAGCAGTGTGCTCAGTATGTCCCGTATATCTGTATCAGGGAGCATCAATGCCTCTGAGATAGAGTAACTGGCTTGTGAGGCCGTCGGTGACGGTGCTCATGACGCCATGCTGGATCTTGAGGCCTCCAGATCTCCATTGTTTTTTTCTGAAAAATATTTGCTTAAAGATTTAAATCTGAAACCTGAGGCCTTCCTTGGGTCTTTGGTAGGTATGGAGTCTCTCTTTTTGCTGCCTATTTTGTTGGATTGCTGCAATTTAAAGAGGATTGAGCTCGCCCGTAGTCAGAGCTGAGTGGTCACAAGTCTGCTCTCATTGTTTGGTGGACACACCCCTCCTCCCCCTGTTTTTATTATTTAACAGATTCCACACACTGATCACTGGTAGGGTGACTTGTCCATCCAAACTCTTTAATTTTCAGCCCCCACCTAATGCCTTACATTAGTGGCATGGGGATCTGTAAAAAAACAAACCAGAAGTTTCAGTAAACCAAATTCACCAGTGGAAAACAATATTAAAATGGTGATATGAATTTTCCCTTAACATGTGTAAACTGTAGATAAAATAGTTTTCCAGATCTTCAGAAATATACAAAATAACCGCTCAAATCTACAGAAACAAATACAATGCATAGCGTAATATTGTATATACACCAGTTTGTGATAATGTATACTGTACTCAATCTGTATTTTTTTGTCTTCCACTCAAGTGATTCAAATATCTAAGAGAAAACATACATTTCAAAGAAATTCACACATTTAACAAATAATTGCACTTACAACTTCTACTATAAAGAGAAACGTATCACCAGTTGCAGCAAATAATATTAAAAATAGATAGATAAAATCACCCTTCCCATTTCCTCTCATGGGATAGTCTTCCACAGGGGTACACAGCACAACCAGAATTTCACTGTACATTCCCCACCAAAGGACATTCTTTTAAACAACCCAAATACACCCCAATTAGATAAATATAAAATCCGCTATTTTACATCCCCAATTGGACAATTATCCAATCTGCTATGTCCAACAATAATTCTGTTTCACATGGATTCCATTTGCGATCATGTGTGGTTCACGCCTCGTTTCAGGATAGGTGTACAACTTCCAGATTGTGTTCCACCCCTCCTCATGTGTTTCACATAATGTTAACTTCTGGAGTTCTCATACTTTTAATTGTGTTTCAAATGTATCACCCAAATAAATAGAGTGTCAAATATATGAAAAGTTAATCTCAGCTCGGTAACAGGAATTATATATATGGCAAAGAAAAATATAAACCTTCTAAATTCCATACTAACGCACACAATAAGTGCATATCTATAGTATAATCAGTGAGGACGATTAGGCATTCTGCATATAGGATCCAAAAAAAATTACTTAAAAAACCCACAAAAAAACACAAACAACAATAAAAGGCAAAAAATAAACCCCTACAAAAATAATGTCTGTCACAGACTATCATTTACAGACAATTTGCAAAAGGATAAATATTTAAATCCTTTGTTTGGAAAAGTTTTGTTAAATGCACTACAATTTATTTTAACCCAGAATTGTATGTTTTGATGTGGAATTTTTATCGCAATCAAAGAGATAGCTATGGGCACCACGTTTGTGCTGAGTTATGCCAACATCTTTATGGATTATTAGGAAAGACCTTATATCTGTAACAACAATCCTTTCGGTGCAGACTTTGGGCTATGGTGATGTTACGTTGATAACATTTTGGCAATTTAAAGTAGACCTGAAGAAATAAAAAAATAAAAAAAGGTTTATAAATTACAACAATGAAATCTGTCAGTTAATTGTGACTCTAATACAGATAAAAAAAAAAGGATAGATTTTCTTAATTTGACTATTTATATACAAGAAAATTTAATTAAAACCAAAACCTTCTTTGAGTTGAATGACACAAGTAGAGCTAAATACTGGCCACTGTAGGCTTATTTATAGGGTAAAAATATAAAATGAATAATTTATAAAAACTATCAACATTTTTATAATTTTTAAATACCAAAAATCTTATAATATGGTGCTATAATTTTATTCAAAAAATTCCCCAATGTTAATTTATTAAGCCAGAAGGGTGCCTACTAATTTCATCTATAGCTTTTAAAAAGGTTTTTGTTTACATTTAATTTATCATTTATCAATAAATATCACAACAGGTTACCAATAATTTTATTTTTATTGTGACATAAAATAATGATCATGCGTCATATCAATTGCAATTAAAGTGTAATGAAGAATGATGTGGTACATTCGTCTGAAAATCTCCCGAACTCCCGCAAGGCTCCAGTGAATATATTCTCTCTCTATTACATATCCAAGCATCAGTCAACAGTTGATAAAGGGTACAAAAGCACTGATTTATTGTGGTCAAGTTGCCTGCTTATATACATGACCCACATCTTGGGGACCCTTTTCATACATAATGAAACCCGCCCAGGCGTCTCTGTGTCTGGGAGATAAGTGAGTTTTCTTTTGCTTAAACTAATTACCTCCCAGGCACTCAAAGTACAACATGAAAACACCCCAAAATACACATGAAACAGATAGGAACACAAGTATTATATCCCTGAATACAGCGGATCTGGGTGCCCAAGTTGTCCAAATAGCACTCAGATCCATCCAGTGTACGGGAATTGCCACTTTGGACCAGGCGCTCACGTAGATGTTGCCCAAAATAGTTCCAGGTATTGGTCTGTCATCTTTTGGGAGTTCCTATGCGAACATAAATTAAATAAATAGCGAATGTTCTTATTCAGCAGAATCTTTTACCCGAAAAGTGCTCTCCTGGCTTGTCTGTAAGAGGAGCAGGCAAGGGTACGATTTCCCGGGGATCACGAGGTAAAGTGTCCAAAAATAGTTTCATGCACTCGACGACCAGGGTGCCTGCATTCAGTATACAAAATGGACGCCGTTTACTAGAGCACATAGTTCAGTTATACGAAAGGTGAAAAGACGAAAAGCACTTGTGTTAATCACTTTTTTGAAGTTCATGAGCCAGGGAGGTGATCGGTTTTCCGTAGTATGAAAATACCGTACCAGGGGAAACAGTACATTCGGCTAAAAGGGGGAAAGTTAAATAGGGAAGTACTTCACAAATGGCAATCAGCTATGTAATCAGTTTGGTCAGACAAATCATTAGGCAATTCTCACATTAATCGCTTAATGAATATTGCAATGCAGTAATTAATCCAACTTGTTAGATCAATCAATATGCAGTTCCTACAATAATCACACCGAGTTGTCATAGAGTTTATTATTAAACAGAATTCAAACATCTCTGGCAACCATGCAATCTTAGAATCATTAGAAACTGATTATTAGCAATCTGTAAACCTCAATATTTGGTAAACATATTTTCATCCAGGGATATACCTTAAGTAATTAACCCATCAACAAGTAATTAATCCTTACCTGCCTTTAAGTAACGCTACAGGTGATTAAGAAAAATAGTTATGGAAATATCTGAGCTACAGAATAATCATTATAATTATGGCAAAGGTTTGCCTGATCTACAATATATTTTATTTGGCTGCAAAACAAAAAAAAAAATATGGGCTTAAAATTTGGTTCTAAAATATTTTCAGTTTCCTTTAAATATTGACTAACTCAGGTATTTCCATAAGATTATATATAAATATATATAGTGACCAATTCTGAAGTGGGCCTCTGTCCCTCTGCGGTGTCTCAAGCGATCACAAGAGAGTGAGGTGGCTTGTTAAAAGGTAGGATTACAGAAAGTTAATTATTCGAGAATAGAAAAATCAGTCTTTAAATAAAAAACCAACAAAAAAAACAAATAGCAAAGAAAATTAGCAAAGAGAGAGAATCAGTTTGCCGTGTCCTTCGGGCAGAGCGTTTGTGTGATCCATCTCTTTTGTCCTCATTAGCTGATTTAAAAACAAAATCCAATGATTTTAACAAGGAGCGTGAATATTAAAATGAATATATTTATATTTTATATATGCTTAATGCAATTTTAGTGTTAAATCTTTAGATGCCAGAGAGCATCCTTGATTAATGTTTAATTATTTTAGCTGACACCTCTCAGTTAATTTTACACAACTATTAACAATGGCCTGTTATCCTTGCTTATCTTAGCCTTGAAAATGTAACTATTAGCTGAGCCATAGCACTTACCATGTGTTGAGAAAGTACAAAACTAAAATGTAATTCCCTTATCACTGCAGCTGTGGCTTTTAAGACAAGGCCATTGTATTAAGCCTTGCGCAAAATGAAAACAAATTCCATTAATATGAACGTGAGAATTAGTAAAACTTTTTGCATAATTAAATGTTAGTTTAATACTATCATTTTGTTTAGTCAATACAATAATATCTGAAATTATATACATAAGCAGATTACATCTAGTCATTATAATTACTAAGGTCATAGATAACTCCTAGAAATAATATGATTTTAAAGCATTTTCTCATACATCCTTCAAATCACATTCCATTGAAGTCTGCAGAGACAGTGGGTTCTTGTATGGATACCAATTTCATTTCTACCGTGTAGATACAGTTGTGCTCAAAAGTTTGCACACCCTTGGAGAATTGGTAATAAATGTACCATTTTTAAAGAAAACACGAGTGAGCAGGAAAAACACATTTCTTTTATTTCTTATGGGATTCATATTCAACTGTAGGTTATAACAGAATGGCACAATCATAAAACAAACATGGCAACAAAGAAGAAAATGATAAGACCTCTGTTCAAAAGTCTGCATTCCCTTAGTTCTTAATACTGTGTATTGCGCCTTTAGCATCAATGACAGCATGCAGTATTTTGTAATACACGCTATAATAACTAAGGAGATAGAGGGTGTTACTTCACAGAAACCGGAGAAATCTGAGAAACCGGGTGCCGACTGGGGGGAATGGTTCCCGCCGACATCACCGGAAACTGTGCGTCGGACAGGCCCTCCTTCCCAGGCAGAATGCAGACAGAATAACGTGCAATTAAGCAATGTTAAAGATTGACAACACTGTCAGCAAATCAAGACCTTTCCACCACAGATGGTTTTTTCACAGCACATAATATAGGGAAGAAGTCTGTCTATGTGATTGGCTAATTGGACACCATGTGACCCCCAAGAGGAGGACCCACATGGACTCTCAAACATTTAAAAAGAAGAAGAATTCCTGAGGCCATCATACAGCTACTGAGGAAGCTCACAGAGTGAAACGCGTTTAGCGAATTTTTTCGGACTTTTAATTGGACTTTTTTATTTTCTAGAACGCATTTATACTGTTTTATTTTAATGTTAATAAATTTAATGCTATTACTTTATACTCTATTCCAAAGTCCTTCCTAGCCATCAGGAACTTTATTTGGGAGAGTGCTATCCCTAAAATAAGCACATTGTCTATCAACCTCAGAGCCGGGATTCCAGGGCTCTGGTGAAGGTGAGCATAACCATTACCATCTGCAATACTATTATAGTTTGTGCCATTCTACACAGCTGGTCTTGTTTTTCTTTCTCGTTGTATATCCCTGGAGGAGTGCCACCTGGTTTGCTGCCCAAAGAGCATAAGGGATCTATTACGGAGCCAATTTTACATAGGCACCCGTCCAGAGTTTCAGTCATTCATTACTATCACTTGTTTATATTTGGAAACCGTCTGCACTATATATATATTTTTTTTTCTTTCTGTTTTTCCTTTTATATGTACATCCAAGCATCAATATTTAGGACTGTTATTGTACCAAAGGGGTGAGTGTATCCCTACATTGTTCATAGCACTCCACTTGTTGGGTATAATATCTATATCTCACCTTCTAAGTATTTTGTAATAGTTGTCTATGAGGCCCCTAATTCTTGCAGGTGGTATAGCTGCCCATTCATCTTCCAGGTAATGCGAAGTCTTTGATCGTCTTGCATGAACCACACGTTTGAGATCTCCCCAGACTGGTTTGATGATTTTAGGGTTAGGAGACTGTGACGGCCATTCAAGAACCTTCAACTTTTTCTGCTGTAACCACTGGATGGTCAACTTTGTCTTGTGCTTAGGGTCATTGTCATGCTGGAATGTCCAACTGCGTCCCATGCACAGCCTTTATGCCAATTGTCTGCCAGTATTTTCTGATAACATGCTGCATTCATCTTGTCATCAAGTTTTACAAGATTCTCCATGTCTAGAGTTCACCCCCCGAAGACATCAGTGAGCCACCACCATGGTGTTCTTTTCACTAAAGGTGTTATTGACCCTTCTCCAAGCACAGCGCTTATCGTTGTTGTGGTGGACCGCCAGTATATCGCCCCACAGATTCCCTTTCCCAAAATAACGTAGCCCCAAACACTTATCAACGTAAATATCAGTGGTATCGCCTTTGCTCCCACACATTAGTCGAGACTGAATGCTAGGAGTAGATTTGTTAAATGCAGGCAAGCACTCACAATTTATGCATACAGTAAACTGCTCCCCTGTGCCTGAGAGATAATTGAGTCAGGAAACTTACAACTCAGATGTTCAAACAGCAACTAGATGAATACTTGCAAAAACAGAATATTCAAGGATATAATTTTGCAATGTAGAGTAATAGCTGCTTGATCCAAGGATAAATCTGACTGCCATTCTGGGGTCAAGAATTATTTTTTTTTCTAATTTGTTGCAAAATTAGAAGTGCTTCAAACTAGGTTTTTTTGCCTTCTTTTGGATCAACAGCAAATAACAAATGTGAGGAAGGCTGAACTTGATGGACGCAAGTCTGTTTTCAGCTATGTAACTATGTAACTCAATTATCTCTCAGGTACAGAAAACTATAACAATTTTTAAACACCCCAAAAGTAACCCCAAATCTATGGAAACCCCTCGAGAGTCCCATTCCCAGATAGCCCTGGTCTGAGTGCCTATCATATCCAAAAAGCACTCAGATTGGTTCGGTGGTTTGGATTTTCCATCGAGGTACAATTGTGTCAGGCCGTCCTCGAGGTAGAAGCCCAAAACAGTTCCAGGGAAATCGTGGCAACGGCCGGTGTCAGTTTGTGTTTTTTTTATACGAAAACCATACATACTATGTGTTTGCTTTTAGATATCAAATACTCCCCCCGTATTCGGTTTGTTCATATTTCCCGAACGCCATTCATATAGTTGGTCGGGAACTTGAATGGGCAGCAGTTCCATATTCACCGGTGTTTGCGGGAATGCCTAGCTGAAATAATTTTCAGGCACTCGATGCCCAGGTACCGCTGCCTGTGTTCGGGAGACAAGATATCCACCATCCATTCTGTAGACCACGTGCGTTTGATGCATGAAATGGCGGCCACCAGGGGAGCCTTTTAGTAATAGTTTCAGTTGCCGTTTCACGCTGGATACTTTGTATTCCACATTCTAATTAGATGTTGGGGATGGTCTTCATTCGGGAACCGAACCAGGGAAATTTCGTATGAACAAACGAACAGGGGAAAATGATAACAGCCGAACCAAGTGATGGGGCATTCCTTCACAGTTGTGACCATAAAGCTCTATTTTGGTCTCATCGCTCCAAATTATCATGTGCCAGAAGCTGTGAGGTGTGCAAGGTGTTGTCAGGCATATTGTAACTGGGCTTTTTTTGTGGCATTGGCAGAGTAAAGGCTTCTTTCTGGCTATTCGACAATGCAGCTCATTTTTGTTCAAGTATCGTCGCATTGTGCTTCTTGAAACAACCACAGCATATTTTTCCAGAGCTGCCTGCATTTCTCCTGATATTACCTGTGGGTTTTTCTTTGTATCCCGAACTATTCTTCTGGCAGTTGTGGCTGAACTCTTTCTTGGTCTACCTGACCATGGCTTGGTATCAAGAGATCCCTGAATTTTCCACTTCTTAATGAGTGATTAAACAATACTGACTGGCATTTTCAAGGCTTTGGATATTGTTTTATATCCTTTTACATCTTTATAAAGTCCCACTACCTTTATGCTCAGGTCTTTTGACTGTTCTTTTCTGCTCTCCATGGCTCAGTATCTAGTCTGCTCAGTGCATCCACGTGAGAGCTAACAAACTCATTGAGTATTTATACACAGACACTAATTGCAATTTTAAAAGCCACAGGTGTGTGTCACCTTGTGTGTCTGTAAGAAGGCCAAACATTTAAGGGTATGTAAACTTTTTATTAGGGCCATTTGGGTGATTTCTGTTATCATTATTATTTAAAAAGGAGCCAAACAACTGTGTGATAATAAGTGGCTTCATATGATCACTATCCTTCAATAAAATTCATTTTTTTTTTTTTTTTGCATGATCAGTCATATTTTTCAACTCAATGCCAAAATTTCACAATTTCTGCCAGGGTATGCAAACTTTTGAGCACAACTGTATATATATAAGAAACCAGGGGGCTGCACTCACCTGAACATGCATAAATGGAGTGCTGCTGGGGATAAGTGAGTGCGCTGAATCTTGTGTAACATTAGGCTGTCAGAGTAGGACCTGCCAAAGATGGGGTACATTGATGTTGTGGCAGGCTTATGCAATGTATAATCATATATTGTAAGTAAACCCCCATTATTTTTGCCTAAATTAGGTGGTTTTTAAAAACACTAATAAAATCTGTCAACATTGAAGTTGCTGTTTAGTAGATAGGTGAGTGCGCTGGATCTTGAAAAGTGTGTATGTGTGTATATATATAGATATATATATATACGCACTATATGTTTCCAAATTCCTTTCTAGGTTTTCATTTATATTCCAGCTGATGGGAAACAGAATATCACCTCATCAAGATGGCAGAAACAGGACCACAGAAGTATGGTGGAGAAGCTGCTGATATAAGAGAACAACTGGACACCAGTTGGAAACTTGAGGAGCAACTAACTCTTACCCCGATATACCGGGAGCAGTGGTGCAGGGAATAGCAATAGTTTTCAGCA
This sequence comes from Pelobates cultripes, assembly GCA_933207985.1. NCBI lineage: Eukaryota > Metazoa > Chordata > Amphibia > Anura > Pelobatidae > Pelobates > Pelobates cultripes. Next base: position 409,780,163 of record OW240912.1, on the reverse strand, counting down.
GATTAGAGAAATGCTGTAGGCTTACTCCAACAACTATAGTTGTACTAACAAGTAGCCACAGTTGCCCCAGCACAGTGTGAAGGTGAACTCCTTTCAAATCAAAATAATAAATACGTGATAAACGTGATACACTAGCTTTAGTGTACATATAATCTTAATTTTATTAATGACAGGAGGCAAATATTTTCCTTAATTCTCTTTACTAAACTCCACAGCAGCACAAGTTTACTTTACAGAACAACCACTCAGAAAAAAACCCAACAGAGACAACAAAACGTCCTTCCTTTGTGGGCTACTCCTCTCTCTAGCTGCAAACGAATATAAACAGGAACGGAGCATAAATAGCCAACCAAAGAAACCAGAATGGAACAGGCCATGACGGTAGAGTTGAGAGGGATCCACAACCAAACAGATAATCCACTTCAAGCTCGGCATCTGCAGAGAACTTTAAACCTGAAATAAGAGTCAAAAAAATCTAATTAATTGAGGAAATGGCATGTAAACCGTACAGGATTAAGCACACTATGTTCGTAACAATGGGGGCTTAGCAAAATAATATACCAGAATTATTGCAAGATTGAAATGATAAGAAAGAAACAATTTATATAGATATCCACCGTAGCGGAGCTCCCTGTACCCTGGCTAAGTTCTCCAAATAGCTCTCAGATCCATGCAGTGTAGGGGAAACGTCACCTTGTTAAAGTTATGACCAGTCACACACATGGTCCTATGCCCAAAATAGTTCCAGGGTGTTTTGTGATGTTGCTGGTCAACTTTCGGGAGCTCCTGTGGCTGCAATATGGGGTGCTCCGCTTGGCTTTCAGGTAGCGTTTGTTCCCCTTATCCTCAGACACCTTCCCTCTAAATAGAGCTCTCCTGGCGGATTTCAAAGTGGTTCTTCACTTCCACTTAACTTAATCATCACCACCCCCACTGGTATACAAAAATGGAGAACAGGATAAAGTTCATTAATAGCAATTGCACTTTATAATGTATATTAACCTATAAGGTGTATTTTTTTATCAAGAATATTTTTCTTTACTATTATAGATTTCTATTACAGGTTATAATTTTAATTAGAACATTTATTCACTCTTCACCATTTTAAACACATTGTTGGTAATGTTAATATGGGCAATGCTAATTTTCTGCTAGTTTTCAGTTATAAGGAATATATTAAGAAATTTCATACATTGTATATTTTTTTCTTTAAATATACTAGATGTTATATCTGGAAAAAGTCTGCTAATTTCTTTCTCCACCTCCCTCCGGTCTAAAATTAATTATGGACATTTGGAGAACAAACTAAATAAACTAAGAATAAAGTCATAATGCTATAGATGGCAAGGTAAAGATGGAACGCAAGGATGCATTCCAATCTGATTCCGCAAACACAAGAGACCAACATAACGATGCATTTCAGCATGGACACAGTGCGTCCAAACATCGATGCAACGCAAGATTCTGACATCACAGTAAGGAGACGGAAGTCAGAAAGCAGATGGAAAGTAATTAAGGACAGATATAAAAATCAGAAAAGAGAGGAGACTTGGTATACAGCAACTGAAGAAGCCTCAGCAAGAGGTGAAACGCGGTTTGCACAAAGAACTGTAAGGACTTTTTTTTTCTCTCTTGTTGTTTATATTCTCCTCCTTGTGGGTACGGGTGCTGCTGAGCTAATCAAGGGGAGTGCCCCTTAATTTCCACCTGTGTGGGATTTGTATTACCAATATAAACCCACTACTGACTCACAGAGTTTGCTCACTGGAGTTTGCTTAAAAAGTAGGCTATTTAAAGTAATCTCCTTTAAGTAGGAGTTAAAAGAACAGGAGTTTGTTGGAGAACTGGTGGACTGTGGTTGGTATTGGTTAACACCAAGTGAAAAAGCAGGTTTAATTTTTACTTTTTAATTTTTATTTTTTATTTATTTTTAACTAAAACTTTTTTCCATCTTTTTATAGATATTTTGAATCTTTGCTGATTTTATTTATAACTTGTCCCTTTTTTTAAATTTATTTTTTTTCGTAACTGGGTATGAGTGCTAGCAAGATTGCTAGTTTTACTCCGTGCACATAATGCTGCATGTAAGTCCATACCTCTGTGTTGGGTGTGAGCAAGTGGCTTTTCTGGAAGCTCAGATTAGAGATCCGGAGAGGCAAATTGTAACACTGAGGGAGATTGACAATCTTGAGAGGAGTCTGCTAGTAGGGACAGGTAGTGGAGAGGGAGGAGATAAGACAGATGGGGAACAGGCACATAGCTGGGTGACAGTGAGGCGAGGAAGTGGGGGGGGGGAGGGAAGAGGAAAGGTTTAGCTAGTCCTGATCTTGTGCAGCCTAACAGATTTGCCTGTTTGAGTGAAGATGTTGGGAGCATGAGCACAGGAGTAGCTGTACTGCAGGAAGCTGTTCCTTCTAACAACTGTGGGAACAGCCTGTCAGGATACTGACAGGGATCCAATACGCAGAGTGCGGACAGAAGGAGGTACGTATACCGGACCTTAGAATGGCCGGACTAACGTAGGGACAAAGCAAGAATAGTCAAAAGGTAAGCCGAGGTCGAGGGAGCCGGAGGACAGGTAAGCGAGATACAAGCCGAGTCAAAGGAGAGGAGAGGACAACAGGACAAAAGACAAGCAAGGGTCAAAACCGGAAACACAAGATAAAGAACGCGCTGAGTGACTAGCAAGCTAGAACCACGACAGGGCAATGAGCAGTAGTAAAGGTTTCCTTTAAATACCCTGTTACCTAAATAGAGACCACGCCCCCAAAAGGTCCGGAATAGCGGTTCCCGGCACTTTATGCAAATGCCGACGTCATGACGTCGACGCTAGCCGTCGCGTCATAAAAGGGGGAGGAGCTAGCGCGGCCGGCGCGAAAACGGCCGGAATATGCCGAAATGCTAGGGGCAGGGAGCCCCTAAACAGAGAGGATGTCTTCCCTGGATTCAGCACCAACAGGTACCCTGACAGTACCCCCCCTTCTAGAAACGCCCACCGGGCGGATGGGACCGGGCTTAGAAGGAAAACGAACGTGGAAGGCCCGAAGAAGACGAGGAGCATGCACGTCTATACCAGGAACCCAAGACCTCTCTTCTGGACCATAACCTTTCCAGTCTATGAGGTATTGCAGCTTCCCCCTAGAAATACGAGAATCAAGGATGGACTTGATGATATATTCCTCCTGACCATCCACACGGACCGAGGATGGAGGAGCAGAGCGGGAGGAAAATCTGTTACAAACAAGAGGTTTCAATAAAGACACATGAAAAGAGTTAGGGATGCGTAGAGTAGGAGGTAGATCCAGCAAATAAGAAACCGGGTTGATCCTCCTCAGCACCCTGTAAGGACCAATGTAACGAGGAGCAAACTTCAAGGAAGGAACTTTCAGGCGAATGTGTCTGGTACACAACCAGACCCTATCACCCGGAGAAAAAATAGGAGCAGGCCGCCTACGCCTATCAGCATGTGACTTAAACACCGCGGAACTACGTTCAAGAATTTGTCGAGTCTGATCCCACAACTTTCTCAGGTTGGCTATATGAATATCAACCGACGGTATACCCTGGGAAGGAGACACCGACGGAAGAACAGTAGGGTTAAAGCCATAGTTCAAGAAAAAGGGGCTATTACGAGTGGAACCACAAACAAGGTTGTTGTGAGCAAACTCCGCCCAAGGAATCAGACCGACCCAGTCATCCTGGTGTTCAGAAACAAAACAACGTAGATATTGCTCAATTTTTTGGTTAGTGCGTTCGGCTGCTCCGTTAGATTGAGGATGATAGGCCGAAGAAAAATTCAGTTTGATGCCCAACTGGGAACAGAAGGATCTCCAAAAACGGGAAATAAATTGGGAACCCCTGTCTGACACAATCTCATTGGGAATACCATGTAAACGGAAAATTTCTCTAGCAAATATCACGGCCAGTTCAGGAGAGGACGGAAGTTTAGGCAAGGGAATGAAATGAGCCATTTTAGTAAACCTGTCAAGGACCGTGAGGATAACCGTATGCCTACTGGAAGCTGGTAGATCAACAATAAAATCCATAGCCAAACAAGCCCAAGGTTTGTTGGGAACGACTAAGGGCTGCAATAAACCACAAGGGAGATCCCGCGGAAGTTTATTCCTGACACAAACATTGCAAGCCTTGACAAAGTCTTCCACATCCCTACGTAAACCGGGCCACCAGAAGTCTTTGGAGATCAGGCAGTAAGTTTTGTGGATGCCGGGGTGACCAGCGAACTTGCTATCGTGAAAACAGCGAATAATGTCCACTTGGAATTTGGGAGACACGAACAAGCGGCCCACAGGAGTACGTTCGGGAGCAAGAGATTGTTCGTTCATAATATCAGCGAGCAATGGAGAGTGTATTTTGACATTGGTGTTGGCGATAATATTGACTTCAGGAATAATAGGGAACAAAGTGTCCTCTGTAGAGGTGATAGGTTCGTGCTGACGTGACAAAGCGTCTGCCTTAGTGTTCTTAGAACCAGGCCTGTAAGTAAGCATATAATTAAAGTGTGTAAGGAACATAGACCAACGTGCCTGCCTGGCAGATAATCTTTTGGCCTCCCCCATATACGATAAATTTTTGTGGTCAGTCAAGATAGTAACTGGGAGGACAGTGCCCTCTAACAAATGTCTCCATTCCTTTAATGCCATAATGATAGCTAAAAGTTCTCTATCACCAATGTCATATCTCCTTTCAGTGTGTGATAGTTTCTTGGAAAAAAAACCGCAAGGGTGCAGCGGCTTATCTAAACTTTGTCTTTGGGACAACACTGCGCCTATCCCTGTTTCAGACGCATCAACTTCAAGTAAAAAGGGTAGAGAGGTATCAGGATGAACTAATACAGGTGCTGAGGCAAAAGACTGTTTGAGCGTTTCGAAAGCAGATAAAGCCTCAGTAGACCAGGTTTTGGTATCGGCTCCTTGTTTGGTCATATTAGTGATAGGAGCGATAACAGAGGAGTACCCTTTAATAAAACGTCTGTAATAATTAGAAAATCCAAGAAATCTTTGTATGGCTTTGAGTCCCTTAGGTAAAGGCCAATCTAAAATCGATTTTAGTTTGGTCGGGTCCATCATAAACCCGTCTTTGGAAATTACGTAACCTAAGAAAGTTACCTGAGACTGGTCAAAGCTACATTTTTCCAATTTACAATACAATCCATGTTGTAAAAGTTTCTGTAATACCTTTCTGACTTGTCTATGATGTGAATTAATGTCTCTAGAATGGATTAGTATATCATCCAAATATACAATTACACATTCATGTTGGAATTCTCTAAGAACTTCATTGATCAAGTCTTGGAAGACGGCCGGGGCGTTACAAAGCCCAAACGGCATTACGGTATACTCATAATGCCCGTAACGGGTATTAAATGCTGTCATCCATTCATCTCCTTGTTTAATTCGCACTAAGTTATATGCTCCTCTCAAGTCAAGTTTGGTAAAAATACTCGAGCCCTTTAGTCTGTCAAAGAGTTCAGTAATCAAAGGAATAGGGTAAGCATTCCTGATAGTAATTTTGTTCAATCCCCGATAGTCTATACAAGGACGTAAGGTACCGTCTTTCTTTTCTACAAAAAAGAAACCCGCCCCCGCCGGAGAAGAAGACTTTCTAATAAATCCTTTGTCTAAATTCTCCTTGATGTATTCCTCTAAAACTAAGTTTTCCTTGGTGGATAGAGGGTATACCGTACCCCTGGGAGGCATAGTACCAGGGAAAAGTTTAATAGAACAGTCATAAGACCGGTGGGGAGGTAAAGTATCCGCCTTACCCTTGTCAAATACAGATTTGAGGTCTAGATATTGTAATGGTATCTGAACGTCTGTGGATTGGGAAGTGTTAGCATAAGAGTTTACGGGGCAAACAGAAGTAACTCTCTGCAGACATTCTTTCCTACAACCCATACCCCAAGAAACGATTTCTCCACCCTCCCAGTCAATCTGAGGGTTGTGTCTCTTGAGCCAAGAATATCCTAGTACCACTGGGACTGCCGGGGAGGAAATTAACAGGAGGGAAATCAACTCCTCGTGGAAAATACCAACAGTAAGCTTAACGGGTTCGGTCTCATGGAATATTACTGGTTCAGATAAAGGTCTACCATCTATGGCCTCAACGGCCAAGGGTGTATCTCTCAATTGGAATGGGATACAATGCTTATTAGCGAAAGTTTGGTCTATAAAGCTTTCTGCTGCTCCAGAATCTAATAATGCCATCGTAGAAATAAACCCCTTTTCCCAAGCTAGAGAGACAGGAATCAGAAGCCTATGGTCTTTTTTATTATGCATAGAGGACAGTAATGAAACACCCAAGGCCCGTCCTCTAAGGGAACTTAGGTGCGAGCGTTTCCCGGACGATTAGGGCAACTAAGACGTAGGTGACCTCTCGCCCGCAGTATAAACAGAGACCCTCCCTTCTTCTGTACTGTCTCTCAGCCTCAGATAAGCAAGTATTACCTATTTGCATAGGTTCTGGTGGAGTAGGATTATAGGAGTCAGGGTTCTGAAATGAGGGAGCGAGTCTTACAGGAAGTCTAGTAACTCTTTCCCGAGTGTTCTGCCTCTGTCTCATGCGTTCATCTATTCTGGAAATGAAGGATACTAAATCCTCTAAATTTTCCGGAAGTTCTCTTGTGGCAATTTCATCTAGAATTTCATCAGACAACCCATTCAAGAATACATCCATAAAAGCTTGTTCGTTCCATTTCACTTCTGCTGCCAATGATCTAAACTCTAGAGCATATTCTACAAGGGTCCTATTCTGTTGTTTAAGGCGTAACAGGGATCTGGCCGCATTAATCTTCCTTCCTGGGGGGTCAAAGGTTCTTCTAAAAGCCGTGACAAAAGCAGTGTAGTTGTAGACTAAAGGATTGTCATTCTCCCAAAGGGGATTGGCCCATCTAAGTGCTTTATCTATTAGCAGGGTTATAATAAAGCCTACCTTAGCCCTGTCAGTGGGGTAAGCCCGGGGTTGAAGTTCGAAATGTATGCTTATCTGGTTTAAAAAACCACGACAAGCATCAGGCGAACCCCCATATCGTAACGGTGAAGTGACATGGGAAGATGCGCCTACAGTGGCTACTTCCAAACCAGTACTTAGCGAGTGGCTAGCAGTGGAACGTATTTCTTCAGACTGGGTATTGGAGCGTGTTAACAAAGTTTGTAATGCTAAAGCCATTTGGTCCATTCTATGGTCCATGGCCTCAAATCTGGGGTCAGGAGGACTAGCACCTGCAGGATCCATCTGGCCCTGTCGTAATGTCAGGATACTGACAGGGATCCAATACGCAGAGTGCGGACAGAAGGAGGTACGTATACCGGACCTTAGAATGGCCGGACTAACGTAGGGACAAAGCAAGAATAGTCAAAAGGTAAGCCGAGGTCGAGGGAGCCGGAGGACAGGTAAGCGAGATACAAGCCGAGTCAAAGGAGAGGAGAGGACAACAGGACAAAAGACAAGCAAGGGTCAAAACCGGAAACACAAGATAAAGAACGCGCTGAGTGACTAGCAAGCTAGAACCACGACAGGGCAATGAGCAGTAGTAAAGGTTTCCTTTAAATACCCTGTTACCTAAATAGAGACCACGCCCCCAAAAGGTCCGGAATAGCGGTTCCCGGCACTTTATGTAAATGCCGACGTCATGACGTCGACGCTAGCCGTCGCGTCATAAAAGGGGGAGGAGCTAGCGCGGCCGGCGCGAAAACGGCCGGAATATGCCGAAATGCTAGGGGCAGGGAGCCCCTAAACAGAGAGGATGTCTTCCCTGGATTCAGCACCAACAGGTACCCTGACACAGCCCCTCTAGTACTGGTGGGGTTGAGAGGGTAAGGAAGGCTAGAAAGTTGTGGTGGAAGGGGACTCTATTATTAAGAGAGTAGATACGGTAATCTACTGCTCTGATAGTCTCAACCGGATAGTTTGCTGTCTCCCGGCTACTCGGGTCCGGCATGTTGCCGACAGAGTGGAGGGATTATTGGGAGGGGCTGGGGATGACCCAGCTGTCATGGTCCATATTGGAACCAATGACAAAGGCAGAGGAAAATGAGTTCAGGGATCTACGAAGTAAGCTAAAGAAAAAGACCTCCAAGGTAATATTTTCAGAAATTTTTCCTGTGCTACAGCAGAAAGGCAGCAGGAGATTAGAGAGGTCAATGCGTGGCTGAAGTCTTGGTGCAGGAAAGAGGGTTTGGGGTTTTTAGAGCACTTGGCTGATTTTGCATTTGGGTACAACCTGTATAGTCCTGATGGATTGCGCCTAAACAGAAGAGGGTGGATAGGATGGCTAGAAGGTTGGGAGAGATTTTAAACTAGTAGTGGGGGGGGGGTTAGGGTCAAAGCAATCTAGAAAATGGAGATAGCATAGAAAGGAAATGGGCTTTAGCTCAGTGTGAGGGTGGTGGAGATGGGGGGATGGGAAAGCTCAGAACAGAGGAGGTATGTAATATTGATGAAAATTCACAAAAAGTACAAATTACTCATGACAATATTAAATGTATGCTTACTAATGCATGGAGCCTATATAACAAAATGGGGGAACTAGAGGCAATAGCATACACTAAACAATATGATATAATAGGCATAACAGAAACATGGTGGGATGAGGCACATGGCTGGGCAGTTAACTTAAATGGGTACACGTTATTTAGGAAGGATAGGAAAAACAAGAAGGGCCATGGGGTATGTTTGTATGTCAACCATGAGTTAATGTCAAATCTTAGGCATGTGGAGTGTGATGAGGAAAATGTGGAAGCTTTATGGGTAGATATCTGCTTGGGGCAAACAAAGGGAAATCAATTATTGGTTGGGATAACCACCTAATGTAAATATTAATGAGGAAGAACAGCTGTTAGAGCAAATTGAGAAAGCTGCAAATTGGGGTAACATGTTAATTATTGGAGATTTTAATTACCCAGACGTAAATTGGAATAGAATGACTATTACTTCAGCAAGGGGAATCAGGTTTTTGAATGTGTTGAATGACACCTTTATGTCACAACTGGTACAAGCACCAACTAGAAAGGATGCTTGTCTGGATCTCGTTATAACAAACAATGTTGATATTTTGACCAACATTCAAGTAGGGGAACATTTGGGAAATTGTGATCACAATATGGTAATTTTTTAAATAAACAAAAAAAAAAAAAAAACTTATAATGTTAAAAAAGCTAATTTCAATAAGATTAGGGCAACTCTACAACATATCAACTGGCATAAACTCCTTAGTGAAAAAAACGCTGAGGATAAATGTAAACTATTCAAACAAATATTAGAAAGGTTTAAAAATAAAAACAATAAGAAAACCCGACGCGTGTTTCGGTGCGTGTGCCCTTGATGAAGGTGCAGTCACACGCACCAAAATGCGCATCATGTTTTCTTATTATTTTTATTTTTAAACCACTCATGGTGGCACTAGGTGTTTAGCACTTTATTCATTTTTCTCTACGTTTTGTTTGTAGTGAGGCATCTTGGGAGGCTTTAGTCTGTATCTTACAGATTTTAGAAACAGCTCAGAACACCCTCAAGGTGTTGCTTTGAGGGTGTTCTGAGCAGCAGGGTTCCTCAAGTAGAGATTTTTCAACTTTTGTTGCAGATTTATTATAGCTTGCCAATCCTATGGGACAATTTAGCATTTATTTTCAATTGCCTGCTCTTCAATACTCTACCTTTCTCCTCTACTCTATATGATTTTCCATTATGGAAGACTATTCTGCTCTTTAGCTGTTATATTTGTCCCTCTGTCTTTAAGCAGTTTATTTCTGCCATTGTAACAGAACTCCTAAACCCTTTATGTACCTGATCTACCACTATTTAGTGGACTTCCCATAGCAGTTGATATTGATTTTTGCTTGGGTTTAGTTATTTCCTTTGAGGTTCATTGTAGTGCCTTATTTTAAGGGCACACTTGATCATCTTGTGATCTGGGTACACTTGATCTCTCAGCAGTTGTTCCATTTATATTGTTTATTGTATTGCATAAATTAATAAAGCATTCATTATTTTCATTGGATATTTTGGAACTATACATGGCAGAACTCTGATAACTTTTCCCCACTTACCTTAACTCTGAGCTTATTATTTACTAGTCACAGTCTTTATTTTCCCCTATTTTTTTAAATACCAGTATTGGGTCCCACTTTGTTTTGGGACTCAATTTTCTTTTTTTCTCTATGAAGGGATAATATTCAGGAATTTATTGGGAATAACTTTGTTATTAGCAATAATCAGCATGGTTTTATGAAACATAGGTCATGTCAAACTAACCTAATTGCATTCTACAAAGAAATAAGTAGAAGTATAGATCAGGGTATTACAGTGGATGTGATCTACTTGGATTTTGCCAAGGCATTTGATACGGTTCCTATCAATAGGTTAGTCTTGAAACTAAAATAAATTGATCTAGATGATTATTCTTGTTCTTGGTTAGGACTTTGGCTTAAGGATAGAGTACAATGAGTTATCATTAATGGTAAATGTTCAGGGTGAACAAAAGTGTTAAGTGGTGTCCCTCAGGGTTCTGTTTTAGGACCGATTATTTTTAACATATTTATAAAATCTTGAAATGGGCATTGAAAGCCATGTTTCTGTGTTTGCAGATGACACAAAACTCTGTAAAGTGTTGTGGATCAGAAATGTTGATCTTTGTTATATTCAGAGGAAGCCCAAATTGTTGTTACAAGGGCACTTGGAGAAGCGAGAATTAGACACCAGACACCTGTTGGTATTCAAAATAAGCTTCTGACGTTTTATTCATCAGCTGGGTTTTATAGAGTAAAAAGTAAGTGCTTACGTGCAAATACTCTTATAAATATAAATAGAACAGTAATAGGAAGGGAGCACAGATAAGACATAGGGATGAGCGTTATGTAAACATAACAAATAAGTTTCAAGGTAAGAGAGAACAAAATGATTAGAGCAGAGACATCTTAGGTGGGGGCTCTCTGCTCCCGGAACTTAGACATATATGGTCTTAAGTGTTGTTTAAGCATCAAGCATTTCCTGAGTCCAAGTTAGCCAATTTTAATAGAGGATATCATTATATGACACCTACAAGCTTGAGCCTTGGAATCAAGATAACTTCTATCACAAAAGTAATATAATGTGAGCAGGATATTGCTTTGCTGCAGAGGGATTTGGATAGATTGGGGGATTGGGCACTAAAATGTCAGATCAAATTTAACGTAGAGAAATGAAAACTTATGCACTTCGGGGTCAAGCATGCACAAGCAACTTACACCCTAAATGGTAGTGAATTAGAGATAACCACACACGAGAAGGATTTGGGAATTGACAACAAATTAGGCAGCAATATGTAATGTCAATCTGCAGTTGCTAAAGCCAGTAAGGTTTTGTCATGTTTAAATAGGAGCATAAATTCTCGGGATGAAAATATAATTTTGCCTCTTTATAAATGGCTGGTACGACCACACCTTGAATATGCTGTGCAATTTTGGGCACCTGTTCTAAAGAAAGATATCATGGCACTAGAAAAAGTGCAGAGATGAGCTGCAAAATTGATAAAAGGAATGGAGTATTTTAGTTATGAAGAAAGGTTAACAAATGTAAATCTCTTTAATTCCGAAACAAATGGCGCCTAAGAGGGGATATGATAACATTATACAAATATATTCGGGGCCAGTACAAACCATTATCTGGAAATCTATTCAGAAAAAGGGCTATACATAGGACACAAGGTCACACATTTAGGCTGGAAGAAAGGAGATTTCATCTAAGGCAAAGAAAAGTATTTTTACAGTAAGAGTAATAAGGATATGGAATTCTCTGCCTGAAGAGGTGGTTTTATCAGAGTCCATACAGATGTTTAAACTGAAATTGGATAAATACTTGCAAAAACATAACATACAGGGATATAATTTCTAATTAGTGAGGTAATAGCTGCTTCATCCAAGGAGACATCTGACTGCTATTCTGGGGTCAAGAAGGAATTTTTTTCTAGTTTGTTGCAAAATTGAAAGCGCTGCAGACTAGGTTTTCTGCCTTCTTTTGGATCAACAACAAAAATATATGTGAGGAAGGCTGAACTTGATGGACGCAAGTCTCTTTTCAGCTATGTAACTATGTAGCTATATGACTTTTTATTTTAACTAATTTTATTGATTTCTCTGTGTCTCCATCTCCAGCAGTTCGGCAGTCAGCTCTCTTTTCTTTCAGTTGTTACCGGTACGGCCACAGCTCTCCAACAGATCCTTTAGTGTAGATCTCTTAAGCTGCTCGTACCATTTCTCCATCCATTCCTTCCATCGTCAGATCTCTTTGTAGCTTCCCTTCTGGGGGAAAAGAACCATCCCGCCGCTTACCACCAATTGTAGTGGTCACCCCAATAGAGTGAGGGGTTTTCGCCGCCAAGAGATGTCCTTTCTCTCCTGTTGTGAGAGGGAAGCCGTAGAGCAGAGCAGGAACAGCTCTTAGAAGAGCTAGTGATTATAATACTCCAAAGAGCAATTGCAAGAGCAGGTATTATCGCAGGTATGAGGCTCTGTGTTGAGGGTAAATCAGGAACTGAATTTTAATGGAGGCACGCTGGCCTTTTATGCAGGTTTCCCAACAAGGGTGACATCCAGGTGGACCTTGTTGGGCACAGGGACACAAGTGTAACAAGCCAATAAAAACAGAGTTTTACATTGAGACACTCCAATACAGTATACACAATCCCTCCCCTCTGCTTGGGAGATAATTGGGTTAATTACTGTATCAACTCAATTATCTCCAAACGAAAAAGAGACAAGTTTTTATACATTTTTGGAAATACCCCCAAAACATAGGAGAACCCCATAAAACATACATCCCCTGATAGCCCCGATCTGGGGGAACAACATACTTAAAAATCATCCATATCGGTTCGGGGTTCGAAAGTTATCTGGAAGCCCCATTTTTGCACAGCCGCCCGCGAGGCTCCTGCCCAGAATAGTTCCATGAATACAACTGGTGCGGCCGGTCTCTTTCGGGAATTTTGAAAACATGTTAAAATAGTGAAATAACCGCTCGTGCCTGTGATTCCCCAGTGTCTCTTGTTCGGATGATTAGATATACCGAATGCAGCTGCTTTCGTTCAACAGAAAGTTGAATCAATGGAAATCTGGAAGTCCCAGCGGTGTTTGTGCAGTCGAGTGCTTGAAAACAGTTGCATACACTCAACAACAAAATACCGCTGGCCATTCGACAGTTTAAGATGCCGGCCGCCACGTGTTCGCACATAAAAATGACGACCACCCAGCCAACCGCTCAGAATGTTGAAGTGTTTGCGGTTTCCCAAGGTGTTAAAAAGGTTAAAGGGATCAATAGGCAGCACACTCCACTACTGGGTGGTCAGTTGTTCGGTAGTTGGTTCGGTTTTTAAACGAAATCACAATATACAAGTTTGGATTACCGAACAAAAAGACAAATTAAGGAATAAAACATAAAATCCAGGGACAGAGAGGTCTGTCACACTCTGGTTTTTATTTTGTACCAAGAAACTGATACTTTGACTATACCTGGCATCCGGTGGATCCATACGGGGAGGCAAAGGAACAATCACAAGTACACAGAGAAAGGAATGGGATCCCTGTAAATATCCCAGCACACCTATAAATTGAGCCTAAAACGTTCGGGCTCTAGACTTGTGAGTAGATTCTCAAAGATTTACATTGTGTTATTTACCAAAACTTACAATGCTGCACTAGGATATGCTTATTTTGTGTTTCAGTAACAAATACGTACATCTCTGCTCAGAGCAATTATACGCATATATTGCCTTGAAACAACACGCTCCACCTACTGTAAGTATTCAGTGTTCACTTGTGCATTAAACTGCCACACACAGTTTATTAATTGAGGGAAGAAGCTTGCAATGTGCTAAACACAAGCAGTGGCACTGAAGCACACTGCAAATCACAAATCAGTAAAACAATTCTAAATTAGTGAATCAAAGGTGGCGGAAGTGGCTCTAGCAGTAATTATGGAAGAAGAACTTTTAAACATTTTTTACTATTAATAATTTTTCTGGCCTGAGCCTTTACGCTATTGGTTAAGTAAAGCATTGATAAGTCACAAGGTGGTGCCTTTGGTGGTAGTGGTGGTAATTGTGGTGGTGTTAGTGTTGCTGGTGGTGGTGAATAGTACCACTCTACAGTGAAAGCTTGTTTGAGCAGTGCCCTCAACACTTTCTTGCAGATACTTGTCTTTTAGTCCACTTATTGAACGGTGCTGAGGAATTTGTTGGCGCTTTATAAATATTATAACATTATAAGGAAGCAGTGGCTTTGGTACCAGATGATTTTACAGTTATGCCCATCGGATGAAACAGTTCAAAACCTGACAAAGGTGGACTTAACCAAGGTAGAGAAGATTAAGCATGAGCTGGAAGAAATAATTGTGGAGTACTGCGTGTCTTCCCAAGATTTACCTCCTGTAATTCATCTTGCTCAACTAGCTCCTGGGCCAGAGATAAAGAAACTATGTTTCCAGTGTTGGGTGGTGACGTATATCTTCCCTACATTAATTCTTGAAAAAAGAGAAATAGACTCTTTTTCATTTGCTTAAACTTTAGGACTGTTGAACCATATATTAAATATATTTTAGGCAATGGACAATTGCTTTATCCCAATGCACATGTTTGTTTCTAAATACATTCGGCTCTACAGTGTATTAAGCTGTAACGGATAAAAGAATGAGCTTTATCAGAACATCTGACTGAGACAGGATACATAGATCCCGGATGGTGAAAAATACTAACAAATTCTACAGACACTTTGGATTTGAACATGCTTTTATATATTTAATCTGACAGAGCAATGTCACCATTTATATCTGCAGTGCCTGTCTCGGTGCAAGTTCTGGTGTTTGTGCTGGCTCTGCAAACAATGCTACTCAGATTTTTTGCCCATAACTCAACTACAATGTGTAATCTCCAAATAATATCATCTTTTGAGAACTATGAATATTATCAGGAAGGAGACATCATTATTGGAGGGATATTTACTGTACATTCAGCAGGACTGGATTATACATTAACAGGCAAAAGGTTTAGTGAGATTATTTGTTTTGGGTAAGTCAGACTTTGAAATATCCCTTTTGTAGGGTTTTACAGTCAAAATTGTATTTTTATTTTTTTTTGTTGTAAAATTTTTTATTCAATTTATCACAAAACACATAGTATTCACAAGACAAACATTAAAATACATATATTCATCTTCTTATGTTAGCATTAAGTACACCTCTCCCCAAAAAAAGCATCAGACAACATCCATCATTTAAAAATGTGTGGAGCAGTTCATTATTTCATATATTTGACCAATTCCACCAGAAACCCCAGAATATCTCAGCGTCCTCAGCTCTAACTCATGTACAGAGGAGCAATGTTGTCTCTGTAACCTGTGTACTCTGTAGTAAAAGCACATCTATCTATAAGAGAATTAAAACACAGAAGAAAAAAAAAAGCATTCTACACACAGTTCCAATAATTGAGACGGCCGTGGGGGGAGCAATTTTCTTTATTACTATAAATCTGTAGGTCCAGGGTTTAATAAGTATTTATCCCATATCATCTATTTATATTTCGAGACATTATATATCCCCTCATTCTAATAATTTAGTTCTGAAGCTCTGTTTTTCTGCATAACAGTTTCAATATCTGACCATAGGGACATTCTTTCTCCCTTCCACTTTAACGCTACAAGCCATTTAGCTACCATTAAAGCCTCTAGTAAAAAAAAAACTCAACAGCCATTTAAATATTTTCAGGAAGAACATGAAACAGAGCTAATTCTGGGTCCATTTAATTTTTTCCCCCTAATATCCGGGATATCCAAGTATGGACCTTGTTCTAATAAATTTGAATTAGAGGGCAAAACCACCACATATGTAAAGCTGACCCAATTTGTTTACAGCCCCTCAAGCAATACTTCTGAATGTTGTATTTTTTAATTTTCAATAATTTGATTGTGTCAGGATTACATTACGGACTTATGATAAGTGTTTTGGACTACTGCTAACTACTTATTTTATATTAATATTTTATATTAAATTCTATATATTTTATATGTTTAATATATATTTTAGGCGCACCCTTATTTTACTGTTCTGTTTTGTATTTCTTTTGATCCAGCACGTAGAACTGTATAGCACGGATGACAAATAAGTAACGTATTACCGGTCCTTAGAATGGCCGGATTTAACGTACATAGAATAGTCAAAAATACTAGCCGAGGTCAGGGAACATAGAAAGGGACGCAGCGATGAGGAAAGCCAGGAGTCAGGATACCAGAATATAGAGAAGTCAATAAACAAAGCCAAAGTCAAAAACCAGGTGCGTACATACACACATATGATCCTATATTTTGGATCTTTATGTTATGTGATATTTTTATAGAGTATACCCACTTAATAAAGATTGTTTTATTACTATTGATGGTTGTGCTCCTTACTCCATTGTTTTTTATATGTATTCGGGCTTTTGGGGATAAAGCCTTATGTGAGTGAGCACCCCATATTGTATTTTCATAGAGCTCCACTTGGGAGCCTGAATATATTTCATATTGAGTGTGCCTACCTTATTTAATTTTTAATTAGCAGATTATGTTACAACATAGCCAAGTTGGAGAAGATGCAAAACACACCCATTTTCTAAGTTCCTTTTCCCTTCTATGTAAAATTTAAAAGGTTATTTGTGCCAACTGTCTCTTTAAATAACCCCCAATTTTTACCAACAAGGTCAGAGTATAACTGTTTCTGTCCACACCAGTACATGTTACCTATCCCTGTCTTAGCTGTAATCACTACAGGTGACCCTGGTACACACTACATGATAGAGGAGCTTATAAAATTATTTTTTTTTACATGTCAAACATACTTTGTGATGCATCTGCTGAAGTGTCCATACAACTTGGTGTATGTTAGCAAAAGCATTCTTTCCCTGAAGTAACATGTATCCCTGCAGCAGACTTCTATTTGTAATATCAGATCTTATAAAGCAGTTGCATGGCATTTCAGAGAGATGCACCAAAATGTATTCCAACGTTGGTACCAGAAACTAGAACACGTACCGCCTTTGACTAAGGGAAAAGATTTTACCGCAAATGGAGATTAAATAATTGTAAAGATTGGACACAGCATCCCCACATAGCGTGCAAGAATTCAGCTCTGCAGGGATCGCAACATTTGGTAAAGGTGAGTATGTCTGCACACTAGTGGGGACCAGGCTAACCCCTTCTCGCCAAAAGGGGGAGGATGGGAGTAGAATGATTGGTCCACTCTGTCAACCCTAGAACGGGCAAAGCATCCATCCAGGCCCGGACTGGCCATCGGGCATACCAGGCAAATGCCCGGTGGGCCGCGATGTCCGTGGGGCCGAGGCCGGCAGGGGATCTCCCCGGCCGGCCCCTGCCGGGCCAGCGCTATCCGAGCGCCGGCCCTGCTGTGTGCCTCCGTGGGCCGGTGGGGAGATCCAAGATCTCCCTCACCGGCCCAGAGGCAGGGAGATGCGGCCGCCGGCTGGGTGAGGGAGGGAGGGAGGAGAGTGGACCGGCGGAGCTCTAACAAGCAGCTCCGCCGGGTCCTCTCACGGGATTCTGAGCGTTGCCGCGGCAACCCTCAGATCTCGCGAGAGTGAACTCTAACCTGCAGGCTAGAGTTCACTCTCACCACTGGACCACCAGGGAAGGATGGCAGCATGGCTCCACCCCACCCCCCAGGCACAACGGATCTCCTCCTCCCCCCCCTCCCAGGATAAAGGTAATAAGGGAGGGGGGATACAATTTTTTTTTTTATTAGTAAAAAAAATATATTTAAATAAAAAATACATTCACTCACACACACAGAACCCCCCAGACACACACTGCACCCAGACACACACTGCACCCCCAGACCGACACAGCACCCCCAGACACACACAGCACCCAGACACACACACAGCCCCAGACACAAACACAGCACCCCCAGACACACACAGCACCCCAGACACACACACTGCACCCCCAGACACACACAGCATCCCCCAGACACACACCACCCCCAGACACACACTGCGCCCATACACACTGCACCCCCCAGGCACACACTGCACCCCCAGACACACACAGCACCCCCAGACACACACAGCACCCAGACACACACACAGCCCCCCAGACACACACAGCACCCAGACACAGCACCCCCAGGCACACCTGAACCCAGACACACCCTGCACCCAGACACACACTGCCAGACACACACACTGCACCCAGACACACACTGCACCCAGACACACAGCCCCCAGACACACACAGCGCACCCAGACACACAGACAGCGCACCCAGACCCAGACACAGCACCCCCCAGACACACAGCACCCAGACACACACAGCACCCTCACTCACACACAGCACACTCCCACACATATACAGCACACACATATATATATATAAAATATCCTCAGTGAGTTAACAGACAAAGAAAATTAGAAACCTAGAATGTGACAGCAGATAAAAACACCCTCACACACAGCACCCCTCTTACATACACACACTGCGCCCCTCACACATACAATAAGTCCAAATATATATATATATATATATATATATACATACATACACACACACACACACACACACACACTACAGCACCCCTCACACTGCACCACTACACACATTACGCTCCAGATACACACTAGATCCCTTACTCTATATGCACTCTTTATCCTCTACACACACACACACACACACACACACACACACTGGGTCCTTTACACAGTAGATCTCCTACACACACACTACATTCCTTGTCAGCAAACACTTACAACATTCTCTAAACACACCCTGTCTGCAACCCCTACACACACTACGTCACCTATACACACACACACTTCAGCCCGTATGCACACACTCGCTGCATCCCCTATAAAACTATGCCCCCTATACACACACTCTCTACAGCCCCTAGCCACACATATTACACCACAAACACAAATTAAATTGACCTATTTATACAATACCACACCACACTCTACACACACGCAATCCCACAAGCAGGCTCCAAACACATGCACCATGCACTTTCCTGGCCTTTTTGTCCTCTGGTATTCCACTTGTGGAGACACCAGAGACAATTTAAAAGCAAACACAGCGCAAGCATGTTATTAAATTTGCTTGCGCTGCACAGAACAAATTCAGGGACTTTTTCTAATGCCAGAGCTCTTCAGCAGGGCTCTGGGCATTGAACCAACATGCTCACTTTGAGAGGGGGCGTGTTGTCATTAGTGATGACAAAACACACACTCTCTGGCCCGGCTGCCTTCTTAGGGGGCGCTCTGATTGAAAAATGCCCTGGCCTAATTTTTTTCCCAGTCCGGCCCTGCATCCATCTCTCCCTGCACCTGTCTCCAGTAGGCCGTATCCATGCCCTGACTTATTACCACTGAACACTGTAAAATCAACTCAGGAGTAGAGCCACAGGAGTGCACATGACTTTTCTAGCCAGATACGGATCATCATTTTCTGGTGAAATAGGCGATTTCAGGGAAATGCTCCCAGAGCTCAGCAGTCAGCCTCCGCTCCATACTATCATTTTCTTTTTCTAAATTAATCAATATGTGTTCCTTTCTTTCTTCTGTGAGGTTGTAGAGCTAATTACATAGACTGCCTGATAGTGAGGGGATGGTTCTATTTATACTAACGTAATAATTATATTTTCTGTTCTTTCTGCTGGGAAGGGATGAGCTTACCCATTGGTCAATGCTGCCATGGTTTGATTAGTGCTACTACGATTATTTAGCAGGAAAATATTCTAAATAACATTTTGAACTAACCAAAGTATATGGTTTAAATCTCACTTTATTTTATTTTTGTGCTTAGCTGTTGTATTTTAAAATCCGTCTTGCTTTTTGGTCATGTGAGCTCCCTCTCCCATGTCAATGTTATAGTGAGTTACACATTGGTGTCTAAGTCAGACCTTGAAATGCTTTTATTCTTCTGTTTTTGTTGTGCATAAGGAGAGTTAGTCAAACCCAGACAAAAGCAGACAACCAGTTATGATTGAGATGGGGGATTTTTATAGTTGTCAACAAACTGTACATTACGTTTTGTATTATGTTGTGTATCACATCTCCTCTGTCTCTTTTAAAAATAAATCTTAATATTTCTACTTTACAGGCCCTCTGTGCGACATTATGTGAATGTTCTAATGTTTCTTGTTGCCATTGAACAGTATAACAATAATCCAGATATATTACCGAACGTTACGCTGGGATATCATATTTTTGACTCGTGCTTAAATACGAGGAAAGCTTTAAAGAATATTTTCCAGATAGTATCTGGATTTAAGAAAAATATCCCTAATTATTCATGTATGAAATATGGGAAGCTGGCCGGTTTTGTTGGAGATCATTATTCAACCACTACAGTACCCATGGCACAAATACTCAGTCTTCTTGGATATTCACAAGTAAGTAAACAGTGTTCCTATAAAACTGTCTACAGTAATGTCTTCCGTGGTCAGGATTTGTTTTTTGTTTTTTAGAAAGGAAGCCAACGTAACTGACACAAGTGGCTTCTCACTGTAAAAAAAAAACCCAAACCTATTGCCCCCACCCCTGTGCGACGGGTGGGGGCCCTAAATAAGAATGTGGAGGGGGGGACCTACTGTCCTCTCCCCCAGCCCCCACCCCTGAGCGGCAGGTTGGGGCCCTAAATAACAATAAGGGGGGGGACCTACTGTCCTCTCCCCAGGCCCCCACCCCTGAGTGGTGGGTGGGGGCCATAAATAAGAATGTAGGGGGGGGACCTACTGTCCTCCCCCAGCCCCCAGCCCTGAGCGGTGGGTGGGGGCCATATATAAAAATTGGGGGGGGGACCTACTGTCCTCCCCCCTGGCTCCCACCCCTGTGCGGCAGGTGGGGGCCCTAAATAACAATAAGGGGGGCCTACTGTCCTCCCCCCCCAGCCCCCAACCCTGAGCGGCGGGTGGGGGACCTAAATAAAAATGTAACTCCCCCAGGTGACTATGGGTCCCCAAACCCCTAGTCACCCCCCTCCCACCCCAAAAAAACCCCTACCTACCCCCATCATCCTAAAAATAATGTATAGCGAGTAGGGGCATAATTTAATAGTACGAAGAAACCAGCTTATATAGAGGCTGGGTCACATGCTGCACTGGCCAGTCACAGCCATGCCATTAGTAAGCATGGCTGTGATGGCTTCTAAGTGCACACAAGTCAAACGCTTGTTGATTGGCTGCCCTGCAGCCCTTCAAAACGCGTCAATAAGTCGCAGAACACCGTGTGTATCTGTGTATGGATATGTCAGTGTGTGTATATGTGTATCAGTGTGTGTATGTTAGTGTGTGTATCTGTGTATGTGTTTGTGCCTGTGTGTGTTTGTGTGTTAGTGTGTGTATCTGTGTGTAAGTGTGTGTATCTATGCGTAGATGTGCCAGTGTGTGTATCTGTATGTCAGCATGTGCATCTTTGTGTGTATATGTGTGTCATTGTGTATATCAGTGTTTGGATGTGCCAATGTGTGTATCTCTGTGTGTGTATCAACGTGTGTACCTGTGTGTCAGTGTATATCTGTGTGTATTTGTCAGTGTATGTATCTGTGTATCAAGGTGTGTGTATGTGTCACTGCGTGTATCTGAGTTTGTGTATGTGCCAATATGTGTATCTGTATGTCAGTGTGTGTATCTGTATGTCAAGGCATATGTATGTGTCAAGGTGTGTGTATGTATTAAGGTGTGTGCATGTGTCCATATATGTATGTGTCAGTATTTGTATGTGTGTATGTGTGTTACTGTGTATGTATATAGTGTAAGTATGTATGTGCTTACATCCCCGCAATCAAATAACTTGCAAACACACGCCTGTGAACACAAACAATACATAAATACCCAGCACTGAAATCAAACTCCAAAATTATTATCCAACACACCCACTACATCCAAACACACATAACCACTACATTCAAACACACACACACTCTAGCATGCAAATGTAAAAATTACATACAAACACACCCCATATTAAAACACTAAAATGATATACAAACAACAACTCTACACTCAAAAGCACACTTGCATTTAAAAACCAACACATTCAGTTGCAAACACTACACAAAAGTACACCACTGCATTCCAATGGTAACAGTACACACAAATACACCCCGACCCCTAACTAACATAGCATTGTGGTAGTTGAACGTCAGATGGGGAACTATCTTTACACCACTCTTGTGCTGGAGGGGAGGGGCAGCAAACAATTTTGCAGCCCACTCTGGCACCAGGGCTTTCTCTACATTGGTTTTGCCACTGGGTTGGGTTGAAGGGCGCGATTGCATGAAAGTGGACAGGGGACAGGTCCAGCGGGCCGAAGCAAATGCTTTCCCAGAGTCCAATTAATATTAAAGACAGCCCTGTTTTAGTGTTGTCCATCTCTATAGATGATGGGATTACCACATATACTAAAAAATTACATTTTTGCGTTTGTCCAATTTAGCATATAAACTGTGGGTGCAAAGTATGGAGAGTACATTCCTAACATGCTTTTATATACTCTGGCAGAATGGGGAAGTAGATAAGGATGGCATCTACATGGACAGCCTATAAAGATATTATATCTAGGATACATTTTTGACAGGCCGAATGGCATCCCCATGTCTTCATAGGGCCTGTAACAGGTACGAAATAGGCTTCTTTTAATCTATTTTAGTGAATATTTTAGTGATCTCAACCGTTCCACAAGCTCAGGGATAAATGGAAGGTGGTGCAGTTTTTTTAACAGTAATCTTGTTTAAGTCTCGGTTGTCTTCAATGAGACAGAGTAACCCAATCTTTTAAGCAACAAGAAGATAAAAAATAAGCTGAACAACTTTTTTTAGGTTCTCACTTAAGTATTCTTTCAGGCTCGGAGAGAGGGAATAGTCACTTATGGGGTACTTCAGTTCTTTCTAGAAATCTATGGGACCGTCATAGGGGTGGTGGGGAGGGAAACACATTGTTCTGAATTGAAGAAAATGTTCTGGTGGTGCCAGTCTATGATTAGATCATGTGTGGAGATGCAGGGTAACCCTAGGGCTAGGTGGTATATGGATTCTGGAATAATGATAAGGTTATTGTCTCAACATGAGAGTTATTTGGACAGGTAGAGTATTGGTTTTGACGGGCCCAGAGCTTAAGGGATTTCCATTGGAGAGGAGGGGATGCATGAGGGCTGGTTTGGGAACCACTGGTTTAATTATTTAACATTGAGATCTTAGACTGAGCAATATTGTCTAGTCTGGCACAATATTGTCTAGTCTGGCACTCAACAGTGAGCATGGGGTGCACATCTGGATTAACCTTTTGAACGTATGGGAGAGCCAAGTTAATACATTACAACACAAACAGACAATATGAGAAATCTTAAAATAGACACAAGCTTAGAGGAACTTTTTGCCCTTCGGACAATCTTGCTCAGGTCTCAAAATAGTTTCCATATATAGAAACTAGTATGGGTCTCAGAGTTGTAATATTCATTGTTTTTGTTGCACTAATTTGACTCTCCACAAGTTAGATGTTCAGATGTGGACTCCATGCTCACTGTGCCTAGAGGAATATCAGCTACACCTCACTGTTAGGCCAGTAGAAGGCCGAATGGGGTTGCTGTGTCTTGTGCAGAAAGAATTTGCCAGCATTTTGGTACTGGACTGCCTTTATGGGTGGTAATAATCTAAAATGTCTTGGAACTAGTTCTCTCTGTAATGGCCCAAAACAGGATCAAGAAAGCTGCTCCTAGGTCAGCAGTCTGGTAGGTAAGCAGTCTAAGTAAGTTGAGAGCTACTCTTCTTATTTGATTTGCCTTCTTTTGCACATCGCTCTTTCCATGCTGCCTAATCCCGGTTCTGCACAATCCAGCCTTCCAAGGGGGGCTTTCTTTATTTTCCATTCCTATTTGGGAGGTACCCCATCCCCTCCCATATTGAAGCTACTGTCTGGGGAGTTAGCGAGCTTGTCTGCCTAACCAGCCAGCCCACCCCCACAGCTATATCCCAGTTCTACTACCTGCAGTTGCACCATTTCATTAATTCTTTCTCCTGTCAGGAAAACCTTCACAGGCCTTTAATGGCTTTTGAACAATGGTGCACTATAGGAGAGCACTTTCATCAAGGTATTTGTGAGCTATACAAGCTGTCCCTGGCAAATTATTCTCTTCTGCCACCAAAGCACATATGTCCCTGGGAGGACTTGCTGCGATGAATGATTGCCAAAATAGTTTTTTTTTTTAACCTTCAGAACACAATTTCCATGAAAATACAGTAGGCAAACTCCTAGCTCCTCTGGTTGTGGTATAGGATCCAGACATTTTTACACCCCATTTTCAGAAATCAGCCAAACTCTTGGCACTAGGACATGAAAGTAC
Organism: Pelobates cultripes; assembly: GCA_933207985.1. Taxonomy (NCBI): domain Eukaryota; kingdom Metazoa; phylum Chordata; class Amphibia; order Anura; family Pelobatidae; genus Pelobates; species Pelobates cultripes. The sequence goes on along the minus strand of OW240912.1, from coordinate 409,755,796 downwards.
TCTGCTGCATATCTGGAGTGTTCAGAAATAGTGCAGTACTTCTTCTGCTTTTGGGAGAGTCCTCCCTTTTTCTTTCCTGCAGAATATCTACTGCATGATACTAAATTGCCTATCTCCATCTGTAAAAAAATCTCTGCTCAAACACCTCCCCCAAGCCTAGGATCCCGGTTCTCTGGAGGAGCACTCGCCCTCTGACATTCCAACAATGGGTTACAAACAGGGCCGTCTTTAGCGTGGGGCAAACGGGACAGCTGCCCCTGCCCATTTGCTCCTGGGGGGGCCCCAGAGCAGCTGCCCCGTGGGCCCCGCGATTTCAGCAGCCCACATGTATACCCGGCGGCCGGCGGTGTGGCCCATGCACTAAGGGCCACCCTGTGGGCATGTGGCAGAAGGGGCCCGGTCGGGCGCTGTGACGCTTAAACAGCGCGACCGGGCCCCTTCCTGTACAGGCTGGGAGGAAGTGAGTACCGCGTGTCACTTCCTCCCATCGGAGGGTGGCTAAATGTATGTCAGTATGTGTGTGTGTTAGTATGTCTGTGTGTGTGTGTGTGTGTTAGTATGTCTGTGTGTGTTTAAATAAATATAAAGATATGATATATGACAAGAAAATAATTCTTCCTCCTGTATGGGCTTCTAATAGTTATATATTTTATTTTAAGGTAAAAGCATTGTATTATAGCTTGGCTCTAGATTTTTTTCCAATCTTTATTCCAGGAATTGAAGATTTTTTTGACAATGTTCACCTTTCAAGGTTTCCAAATGACACACTACTTCATCATTTGTGGATGTCACATTTTTCATGTTTATTGACAAATAGCCCTAAAAATATTTTTTATGGATCTTTTTGGAAATATGATGGGAGAAACTGCACAGGGCTTGAACATGTGCCATCTTTTAAAAGTTACATTTTCACAGGAGTTTCTCCACGAGTGTATCATACAGTGTGTGTGTGTTAGTATGTCTGTGTGTGTGTGTTAGTATGTCAGTATGTGTGTGTTAGTATGTCTGTGTGTGTGTTTTAGTATGTGTGTGTGTTAGTATGTCTGTGTGTGTGTGTGTATTAGTGTGTTAGTATGTGTTTGTGTGTTAGTATGTGTGTGTGTTAGTATGTCTGTGTCAGTATGTCTGTGTCAGTATGTCTGTTTGTGTATGTATGTCGGTATGTCTGTGTGTGTCTATGACAGACATACTGACATACACACACACACAGACATACTGACACACTGACATACACACACACATACTGACATACACACATACAGACATATACACACACAAACATACTGACATACACACACAGACATACTAACACACACAGACATACTGACATACACACACAGACATGCTGACATACACAGACATACTGACATACACACACAGACATACTAACACACCACACAGACATACTAACACACACAGACATACTGTGTGTATGTCTGTGTGTTTGTATGTCAGTATGTCTGTGTGTGTATGTCAGTATGTCTCACTGTGTTCCAGTGTGTGTGTGTGTATGTCAGTATCTCTGTGTATGTCAATACGCCTGTCAGTGTATGTGTCTGTGTGTGTCTGTGTCAATATATCTGTCAGTGTATGTGTCTGTGAGTATGTATGTGTCTGTGTGTGTATCAGTATGTCTGAATGTGTGTCAATGTTTGCCAGTATATATTTTTGTGTCAGTGTATGTGTGTGTCAGTATGTATCTGCAAATGTTTTAATGTGTCTGTCTGTGTGTGTATGTGTCAGTATGTCTGTCAGTGTGATTGCGGGTTGGGCGTAATGGGGAAGGAGGGTGCAGTGACAGGGCCCAGGGGGCCCAAGAAAAGGCTTTGCCCGGGGTCCTATTCATATTATAGACGGCCCTGGTTTCAAAGGTTGAGGAAATTAGAACCATGGAGAAGATGACAGCTTATCTATATCAAATACAGGAGTTTTATCACGCCATTCAGGTCCCATGGCTGGATTTCTTGGCTGAGGGACACCCGGGGAATGGTGCGATGGGTTCTGGAGGCAGTGAGTAGCCCCTTTTCTCTCTCTTTATCTCTCTTATTCTCTGCATTTTCTGTCTTTTCCCCCTGTTTTTCTTTTCTTTTGAGTGCACTATCCTATGCAGGGAGTCTGCCATTTGCCCTACCTACCGCTCTTTTGTTCATTATTCATAGTTTCCTTCCAAAACACACCAGGCTCTAGATTTAGTCACATTATCTCACATTTTGCGTCTACTTTTTGAATACTTATTTATCTTTCCCATCATTCTTTTAGGGACGTATCTATTATATTCCTAGGATTCCTACCTCTTGGTAACCATTTTTATGTTTTCTTTCCTTCCCTGCGTGGGTCATTTTCTCCTAATGTGTTTGTGTTCTTGTTTGTGAATTGATCAGAAACATCTTAAAGATTGACCAAAAACAAACAACCAACTGACCCATTGATTAAAGAAACTGAAATTCACATTATCAATGCTTCACATTCACTGGTTAAAACCTGTACACAAAATGACATTTCATAGTAAGAAATTATACAACAAAAAATCTTCTTATTTAAATATTTAGGTTGAATTAATTTTCATTTTTATTTTTTTAGATCAGTTATGGAGCTACAGACTACCTTCTGGGAGATAGAAGTATCTACCCATACTTTCTAAGGATGGTACAAAATGACTATGCGCATTACTTGATATTGTGCAAAATGTTTAAACATTTTGGATGGAACTGGGTTGGGATTATTTTCGCAGACGATCACTCAGGGGAGCAAGAAAGTCATGTTATTTTAAAATTAATGGCCACCTACGGAATTTGTGCAGCTTACATAATAAGAGCTAGTGAAGCATCGATAAACAAGAATAGCATTAGTCTACAGGTTGCTAAAAAGTCATCCGCTCAAGTTATTTTACTCTGTGGATCATTTTCACTATCAGTTATGTATTTAATAAATAAATATAAAGATATGATATATGACAAGAAAATAATTCTTCCTCCTGTATGGGCTTCTAATAGTTACATATTTTATTTTAAGGTAAAAGCATTGTATTATAGCTTGGCTCTAGATTTTTTTCCAATCTTTATTCCAGGAATTGAAGATTTTTTTGACAATGTTCACCTTTCAAGGTTTCCAAATGACACACTACTTCATCATTTGTGGATGTCACATTTTTCATGTTTATTGACAAATAGCCCTAAAAATATTTTTTATGGATCTTTTTGGAAATATGATGGGAGAAACTGCACAGGGCTTGAACATGTGCCATCTTTTAAAAGTTACATTTTCACAGGAGTTTCTCCACGAGTGTATCATGCAGCACAAATCATGGCTCTTGCTTTGAATGATATGAACTCATTGTTAAATACTAATTTTCCTGATCGAAACATACAAGGCTATAGTTACAAATTTAAGGTAATATACTTTTTATATTTTTCTTATAACACTTAGAATTCTGATATCATAAACCATATTAACATATATAAACCATTAAATGTTTAGTTTGAATAGCACTATAATTTCCATACATTTCTAAAATAACATTACATTTGTTGAGACAAGCTCTGTGAGTTTTCTAAAAGCTGATGTGAAAAAATCTTGAAAAAAAAGCTTTAATCAGCATCATCCAATCAATATTTGCTTTTTAACTTCAGGTTGACATTTTACCTGAAGCCTGCCAGGTGCTGCTACCTGCCTTCACTACCATCTCTTGAGATCTGGAAAAAAGACCGTCTGAGACAACTTCAAGATGTCGATGAACAAGTTGCACATTCGCCATCTTCCAATGTTCCCTTGGAGTAAGAACTTTTTAGGCTGACTTTCACCAATCAGCAAATTACCTCCTCAAAGAGATCGTGGATTTGGGCGGCAGAACATCTCATCTAGAACAAAAAACGGAGTATCTTTGCACAGCCCATATTGAAGTGGCAGACAAATTTCAACAATTGGAAGAAGAGCAGACAATACTCAAACATAAGCTATCTGATATAGAGGATAGACCACGTCGTAACAACTTGTGATTGACGGTAGTCACCATCACTGGGATGGAAGACAGACACTATGGGTGGGCTCCCAAATTCCTTTTGTGTTTTGTCACATTGTGCCTATTATTTGTGCAGGGTATGTTGAATGTATTGCTAGTCTGTGCATCTCCCCCTCCCCCCTTTTTCCTGTCCTATTGTTTCCCCAGCAGGGCGTTGTCCCAGTTTAATCTAGCTGCTCTGTCCCTCCTCAATCTCCCATCAGCCCTTGCTATTGTCTGACCCCACCCTTCCTTGTACTATAGTAATCTATGTAACCTATTGTATGTAAATGAGACTGTTGGGGGCTTAAACTATGTGTGCTGTATTCATTAAAGAGTTGCTGTTTAACCTTCACCATGTGTCATCTGGTGTTTGGTCCAGGGTGGAAAAGGCCCTAAGTGATCCCAGTCAAGCCTCGGCGTCTGGGTCTGAAGTGTTTCAGGGTTCCTGATAGCTACAAGGAAGCAGACTTGGTGGAGGTACTCGGTTGAAGTACTGGAGCTCCGTTACATTGGTTGGCAGCGGGGGGATAGCTTCCTAGCAGCTGGAGAAACATCCCTGGACACCGGTACCTCTACTGGGATCCCACTGTGCTTTCTAGAATTCCTGGAAATGGACAGAGCTAGCACCCGTGCAGCATCCCCATCTGAGAAGTAGTTACATCGGAGGCTACAAGCAGCTCTGTCCCAGTACGATTGCCCTTTCTTAACAAAGGGTGAACTGGTCCGGCGGAACTCGATCCATGGGGATCTCTGGAATAATGTTCTTGAGGAGGTTTGTTGTCTCCGGGGAGAACCCCTCCCAACCATTATGCAATGATTTTGGGATCAAGTTGATTTGCGGATGCAATTCTTGGTAGAGCAGCCCCTGGCAGAATGGGTGTTTAAATTAGAGGAGCTGGTACAGAAAGAATTGTCAAATGCAAAAGAATAATAAGCGCTCTCTTCTCAGGGGTGAGCAGCAGTTCACCAACAAGGTGTTCCTCTACCTTGTGATAAATAGACAGATAAAATAGAAAGGTGAACAGCGCTAAAAATCAGAAAATGTACATACGTTTTGTAGAAATACTGGCCAGCAGAGTAACTTAAAAAAAAGAGAAACAAAAATACAAATAATGGTACAGTATGTATGAACGATATAATTCCACAAGAACAAAGGTGTTATATTCACACTCACACTTTGAGGAGCTATATCAGCTCGGTGTTAAGAGCCTGGACGGAATAATCCCCGTCTATGGATTTCTTGAGGTTCAAGACCGTTGGTGAATTTATAGGTGTAAATATTCGTTACATGAAAAACAAGAGTAAAATACACCACATGGTATAGTACGTAAATATAAAATATTGTGAAAAAAAAAGTGGATGATCCTATTTACATATACTAGAGCAACGACCTGCTCTAGTTTGGAGAATTTCAGGTGGAATAATCCCCACCTTGGGATATAGTGGACCCAGGTATAGCAGCAAAGCAGTATTGGATAGGAAGGAGGACAAAAGGAATGACTGGATAGTTTAAAAAATATATATACTTTAATACAATAAGTAAAAAGTGAATAATAAACTATAAAACCAGTCCTGTTTAAAAGTCCAAAATTCTTCCTCACTTGACGCGTTTCGCCGAAGCTTTCTCAAAAGTGAATGCTTGCTGCTTGGGGTCCTTGAGATTATATACCTTCTCTGATGATGAAAATCGATTCTGCTGTGCATATTTCCTCATTTCCTGTTTTCAGCAAGATAGCATAGACAGGAAGTTCTCCGGACACCCAGCTATGCCAACCTATTCATGACGGAATGGGAAAACAGATGGATATGGGAGGGGCATAGCTGGTGCGCGAACCTGGTCTCATATCATCGCTATATCGATGATCTCCTCTTTATATGGGAAGGACCCATGTCTTCAGCGGAATCCTTCATTAATTACTTAAACCAGAATAATGAAGGTATAATTTTAACTTCCGTTTTTAGTAATCATACAGTAACCTTTTTAGATTTAGAACTCTATGTTAAAGAGAACACACTTTGCACTAAAACACATTTTAAGGAAGTACATACTAATACCTTTATCAGCTATGATAGCTGCCACAACTCCATATGGCTCAATGGAATACCCAAAAGCCAATTCCTCAGACTGAAAAGAAACTGCTCAGAAGCATCAGTATTTCACACTCAAGCAACTAACATGAAACAAAAGTTCATACAAAAAGGCTACAACCCCAAAACAATAGACAAAACTATAATATCAATAGATGAGACACAGAGAGAATCACTATTGCTCCAAAAACCACCTAAGGACCCTCAAACCAACAGATTCACCCTTCCTTTGATATTCGACTATAATAATAAAAGCAAACATATCAAAAAGATTATTAACAAAAATTGGCATTTACTTAAAGAGGATCCAATACTAAGTGAAGCCCTACCAGATAAACCCACTATAATATATAGAGGTGCACCTAATCTAAAATTACAACTTACAAATAATTTCACTAGAAATCAAAACATACAAAAAAACAATTTTTTAACTATCAATAAAGGTTTTTTTAGATGTAATACGTGCATATCATGTAGAAAAACACACAAAATGGAAAAATGCACATCAGAGTTTAAGTTTAACAGAAACAAAAAGCTCTTTAACATTAATGAAATTTTAACGTGTAATAGTAATAACGTAATCTACATGTTAGAGTGTCCATGTGGACTACAATACGTCGGCAGAACAATAAGGCCATTGAAAGTAAGAATTAGTGAACACTGCCGTAATATTGAAAAAGGCTACAAAAATCACTCTGTATCTGCGCACTTTTTACAGCACAACAAAGACCCCAGCCTATTAAAATTTTTGGGTATTGCTAAATATAAACCACATTGGAGAGGGGGCGACACCACCAGAAACATAGGCAAGTTAGAAATGGAGTGGGTCTATCGTTTAGATACCCTCCACCCAAATGGACTTAATATAGAATTCGATTTGGTTCATTTTTTATAACTCATTTTGTAAAATGTATTTTTTATCACTCGTTCTATAACCCATTTTTAATGGGTGTTTATAATTTCTTTTACACCCTTTTATGCAGATACTACTGTGTTTTTATACTATTTATATTTCCCCTAGCTGTATATACATGTCCCCTTTCCATTTAAAGTATGTTCTTTTTCGATATGGCATTCTTTGAGCTCAATTTCTATCACTAGCCCATATTTAAAATGGCGGCCGGAACAGTTTCGTTTATGACACTATCAAGTAATTAATTATTATATCTTTTATGTCACTTATATGCTCTATGTGTATCCATTTCTGTAATTATTCAAGTTATTAGCTGATTCAATATGTTATTATGTTATTGTATACTTTTGATTCCTATTTTTGAACTTTCCACAAATTGCCCATATCCAAGATGGCGTCCGGAGAACTTCCTGTCTATGCTATCTTGCTGAAAACAGGAAATGAGGAAATACACATAGTAGAATCGATTTCCACTATCATATACTCTATGTGTGTCCACATCTGTAATTATTCACGTTTTTATCTGATTCAATATGTTATTATGTTATTGTATACCTTTGATTCCTATTTTTGAACTTTCCCACAAATTGCCCACATCCAAGATGGTGTCCGGAGAACTTCCTGTCTATGCTATCTTGCTGAAAACAGGAAATGAGGAAATATGCACAGCAGAATCGATTTTCATCATCAGAGAGGGTATATAATCTCAAGGACCCCAAGCAGCAAGCATTCACTTTTGAGAAAGCTTCGGCGAAACGCGTCAAGTGAGGAAGAATTTTGGACTTTTATACAGGACTGGTTTTATAGTTTATTATTCACTTTTTACCTATTGTATTAAAGTATATATATATTTTTAAACTATCCAGTCATTCCTTTTGTCCTCCTTCCTATCCAATACTGCTTTGCTGCTATACCTGGGTCCACTATATCCCAAGGTGGGGATTATTCCACCTGAAATTCTCCAAACTAGAGCAGGTCGTTGCTCTAGTATATGTAAGTAGGATCATCCACTTTTTTTTCACAATATTTTATATTTACGTACTATACCATGTGGTGTATTTTACTCTTGTTTTTCATGTAACGAATATTTACACCTATAAATTCACCAACGGTCTTGAACCTCAAGAAATCCATAGACGGGGATTATTCCGTCCAGGCTCTTAACACCGAGCTGATATAGCTCCTCAAAGTGTGAGTGTGAATATAACACCTTTGTTCTTGTGGAATTATATCGTTCATACATACTGTACCATTATTTGTATTTTTGTTTCTCTTTTTTTTTTAAGTTACTCTGCTGGCCAGTATTATTACAAAACGTATGTACATTTTCTGATTTTTAGCGCTGTTCACCTTTCTATTTTAACAGAAAGAATTGTGGCTGGATGATTCTTACCGGGCCTTAAGGTGGTATGCAGTCCAGCAGTACCCATTTCTAGCAGATGATGACCCTCCAGAGGGTGAGGACTATGATGGCCATGGCCTATTGTGGGAGGCCTTTGAGGATAAAATTGAATTGGGAAGTCCTGAGAGGTCCCGGCTTTATGACATTAGGGAAAATAGGGAACACCTACTGGATCTCTCAGAAGCAACTGACCTGGAACCTGATTTGACCCACCTGACCACCATGGAGTGGGAGCTTGAACTGGATTGCAAGCAATTGTTTGACTCTGCACAGCAGCAGGTCCCAGAGACTGGGGATTTAATTGACCAATGAGAATATGTTGGTCAGGTAGATGTGGAAGGAACCGTATTCTCCACACCTGAATCACGGGGATACTGGGCAGCCATCCCAGATCTCCCACCTCCTGGCATGGAAACTCATGCAGCAGAGGAAGAGGTTGTCGGTCCCCCCCTTCAGCAGCAGATTGAGTTACTAGGAATAGAGGTAGTTGATCCCTCTCCAGCTGAAGTTTGCGTTACAGGAAGAGGAGGCAGTTGGTCTTTTTCCCCAGCGGCAAAGTGTAACCCCAGCAAAAGAGCTGGCATCAGAACAGAGGACCACTGGCCTCTGCCCCCAACTTGCAGCAACGCCAGAAGTTGAGAGCAGGGAGGACAGCCTTTTGGTGATGGTGGAACTTGAGGAGTACACCACCACCCCAGCAGAAGCACTGGCATTGAGTCAGAGCACTGCTAGCCTCTGTGCCCAACTTGCAATGACGCTGGAGTTGAAGAGCAGAGAGATCAACCTTCTAGTGAAGGTGGAGTTCAAGAAGTGCACAACTCCCCCAGCTGAAGTGCTGGCATCGGGGCAGAGCTCCACTTGCCTCTGCCCAAACCCACTGGTAACCCGCGAGCCTCAGGCATTAGACACTGCTGGTCCCACGGAAAAGTGGATCCCAGAGCAAAGCACGGCTAACCTCAGCCCTTTGCCACAAGCACTGCGGGATCTCTATCCAATACAAATGGATGGGACTCTGGTCTCTACCTGTAGTCCCCAGGAAGGCTGGACAATGAGCTCCTATCCCCAACCCCATGTCAGAGGGGGCTCAGCCACCCTGCCTTCCCTCCAGCGGCTGAGAGAGATCCAGGGAGACAGGACAGTGAGCATGCATCGCCAGGTATATGCTTTAGTAGATGCAGAGGTCGGCTGGGTAAGTGCTGCCGTTCCATGGGCAATTTGTTTGGGGTACCGATTCGGTGATGGCCTTGATGATCTGGATGCAGTCACTAACTTCAGAGTCAACTCGTCTGGGGTCTCCTGTATTGGTCTCCTTCTGAAGGGGGAGAAATATGCTGGAAACTATTCTGATGTGGAGATACAGTGTTCCAGAATTGCTATTGGGGTCTATGGGGGTCACAGTGGCCCCCTAATAGTGGAGTCATATGGTGATAGGTTTGAGTTTGGGAAGGGGGCCATGGCAGATTCACTGGGAACTCCCTTTCTCCACTTCCAAGTCCCCTCTTATGTCTAAGTCACCCTGTGCTTATTAGAGGCACAGGGTGACCAAGAAGCCCAGTCTGGCCTGCCCAAACCAGACTTCCACAGACTCTTGGCTATGAGGGCTCCAAACTATGTGGAACTTTGTCGAGAAGGCTGCCAGGATGGATGGACTTTTTGGGACTTATTACCCGACTAACTCAGGCACAGACCGATTGGAGGTCTGGTACCTGGTTAGTCTACCTTTGGTGGGGAAGATATTTGACGGTAGTCACCATCACTGGGATGGAAGACAGACACTATGGGTGGGCTCCCAAATTCCTTTTGTGTTTTGTCACATTGTGCCTATTATTTGTGCAGGGTATGTTGAATGTATTGCTAGTCTGTGCCTCTCCCCCTCCTCCTTTTTCTGTCCTATTGTTTCCCCAGCACAGCGTTGTCCCAGGGACACTGCCAGACCAGTTTAATCTAGCTGCTCTGTCCCTCCTCAATCTCCCATCAGCCCTTGCTATTGACTGACCCCACCCTTCCTTGTACTATAGTAATCTATGCAACCTATTGTATGTAAATGAGGCTGTTGGGGGCTTAAACTATGTTTACTGGATTCATTAAAGAGTTGCTGTTTAACCTTCACCATGTGTCATCTGGTGTTTGGTCCAGGGTGGAAAAGGCCCTAAGTGATCCCAGTCAAGTCTCGGCATCTGGGTCTGAAGTGTTTCAGGGTCCCTGATAGCTACAAGGAAGCAGACTTAGTGGAGGTACTCGGTTGAAGTACTGGAGCTCCGTTACATTGTGCTTCCGTGGTGTTGTTGAGTCCATCTCGAATGATGCCTTACCAACTGTTAGGCTGGAAATCACTACAGGGTCTGGAAATCCTTACGCTGCCATGGACTTATGCACTAACAAATAAGTTTCTGCTTTCCTTTATCTCTGTAATCAGCTGTGTTGGAATATTCAATGAAGTCACTCCATTTAGATGTAGTATCAATAAGCATTCAAAGCTTTTAATGCGTAGTACATCGTATATATAAAACACCGTTTGTCTAGGGGTGCGTACATCAACGGCAACATTAACCAATCATGGGAGTCTCAGAAACGAAAATATAACTTTTTATATAACTTTTTGTAATGCTGTTAGTTAGGCCCTCCTGTTCACTGATGCAAGTGACAGTATAAGATTGGGAACCCAATTGAAAATTGTAGGTGCTAGAAAGAATGCTACGTTTTTCAAGTGCAGGATGTTTCTAAAAGATAGCGAAAGCTGGTGTCTGGCGCAAGAACACAAGAACAGAAAAATATTGTATGTTTAAAGAAATGCGAGTTTAACCCTTTCAAAGCATGAGTATCTTGTATTATAATTAGGCCTACCAACCATTCAGTCTTTCAAGCTATGTATACAATAATACTTTAGCTACGTAATAAGAAATACAGAAGTAGAAAGCAGGACATGAGACATAAAATATATAGCGCTGTATGTCTAGGAGAATATTCACTTAGCATTGCATAGGTATAAAAATGTTTCCAACACCAACATACCTTAAGGCTTTATGCAAAATTCTCATACCACAACTGGATGACTCAGCATGGGTCTTCGACTGTGTACACCAGCTACGAACACCCCTAAAAATACCATAGTCCGATTTCACTACTATCACTCCAAAGATCTATTGCTCACAACATCTAGAAGATGTCCTGCTCTGCAAGACCCATACAAAAAAAAATATATTTGCAGACTTGTCATTGACCATGATGGCCAGGAGATGGGAGTTTATCAATGTCATTAAGACACTCCACAATAACAACGTACCTTACAGGTGGGGTTACCTCACAAAGTTGATTGTGTGGTGTGGAGGCAGATCAGTGTCAATGCTGGAGCCTGAGGTCGGTTTAGCGAAGCTGAAGGAGTGGGGCCTATTCTGCACAACAGACTAAAGCTCTACTCAAAGGTCCTCACCTAGAAAGCTGCAACCCAAATGCCAGAAAGCGGATCCGTATCGAGTCTGGGTTGCTCCACACACTCCTCTGTCAAGCCTCTTACTAAATCCTGAGTATGCATTAAGTTTTCTTTACTCATATCAGTTGTGTTAAAATTTTGTTTGTTATTTAACTACTCTAGTAATATCCTCTACTCGTTACTAGCAATAGCACTTTATTGATGTATAGTTGGAAAACTGATATCACTAATGCAAGGCAATGGGCCACAAAAACTGGGCTTTTAGTAACTATAGCTATTGCCCTGTTCTGAACAGATAATCACTGGGGATTATGACATGGTATCCTTCTGTTATGGGCGCTGTACATCTGGGGTGATCTGTGTATTACTGTGCACACACAGTTTGCATGTTTGTACGGAATCTAACACAATATTATACATTAATTCCAGAAAGCAGTGTGTAGCTAAGTGGCGGTGATCCATTTGCTTACACGGACTACTGCCAAGTCAATTCATTAATGCTGTGACACACCATTTTGCTCTACCCTTAAACAAAACATGACAATCTCAATTGACATTCATGTTTGTTTCTCCCATAAAAATCACACACCCATACTCTAGTATGCTCCAATATACTTACATATGGTGAGTTATAGCATTATAAGCAAATACCACATTTTGAAAGTTAAGCGTTCTCTGCAACACATAACTAGTTGCTATCAATGTAGAGTGGCCTAATTCAGCTCTATAAGTCTAATAATAAAAATCTAATAATATATACATGCTTATCCATACAATAGAAAAAAAAGGCATGAACTCAAAGCGCACTTCGCCCAACTAAATGTTAAAGGACCACTATAGGCACTCAGAGAAACTGCTATGTTTACATTAGGGTTAATCCAGCCTCTAGTGGCTGTCTCATTGACAGCCGCTAGAGGCGCTTCCGCGCTTCTCACTATGAATATCACAGTGAGAAGATGCTGATGTCCATATGAATAAAATTGAGAAATGCTTTCCTATGGACTGATTGAATGCGTGCGCGGCTGTTGCCCCGTATGCGCATTCGGCGGTTGACTTTGGAAGAGGGAGGAGAGTCCACAGCGCTGAGGGAGCCAGAAAGGTAAGGGTTTAACCACTTCCTCCCCCTTCAGTCTGGCGGGAGGGGGGCCATGAGGGTGAGGGGGATGCAAAGACCCTATAGAGCCAGGAAAACAAGTTTGTTTTCCTGGCACTATAGTGGCCATTTAAAAATGGGGGGGGGAAGCAAGCACTTCACCATTGTTGTGTTAGCGAGTGGATCAAAACCTAGCAATGTTATTTACAACTGGTAATATATCCTTTTCTATCCATAAAAAAAGCTATACTAGAGGACAACTTTGATGTTTAGTATTTCTGTTTTCGCTCGTAGCGAGAATATTGGATTTTGTGTACCACTTTCACGGTTACTAATCAATATCAACACACGTTTCTTTGACTTTCGGACAATGGTACACGCACGATATAAAAAATACACTGGCTTATGGGCTTATATTTATAACCACAAATTATAGTTAAATTGGGCAGTAAAGGGAAAAATAATTTTTTTATTTTTTTTGGTGGTTACGTCTCCCACCCCCATGACCGCACGCATGGGTTGCACGAACCAACGCTCTCTCTGCCGTCAACTTTTTTGCCTGAAAGGCAAGGCTTTTTTCTTTATACTTTGTTTTTCTCCACAATAGGGTCCTCTCTTCCATCCCTCTTAACCTTCTCACAATGTCCACATCCTATTTCTCTCCATGCAAATGAGTCGTGGCTGGCAGTCAAGTTATGTTACAATTGCTTTGCCTCGACTCAGAGTTGCTAATACAGGTCTTTGTATATTCTCTGAAAAAAATATCAGTGGTTTCATTGACTAACATCATTTCACACAGATCCCATGACTCCCATAAATGGCAGTACACACATTTAAAGTTTTTTCTCTAAATGTAAAAGGCCTTAATAGTCCTCACAAGTGCTGTCTTGTTGTTAGAGAGATGAATAAATCTAAACCTGCAATAATATGATTTCATTTTTGTGCCAAGCAGCCATATCATCTCAAATCTAAAAAATATCCTCAAACCTCAAGAGTTTTTCTATATTTTTTCCATGCAGACTGGGTCTTTCAATTACTTAAACAATATACAGATGAGTTTGGTAGGCTTCTAATTGTGGCGGATTTATATTTGGTCTAAATGTAACTTTAGCTTCTCTATATGCTCCAAATACCTGCCAGTTACCATTCATACGCAAAGCCATACAAAGACAGTCTCTCTAAACTATAGTCATACCTGTGACAGAACCATCTGTCTGCCTATTGTGGTGGATTCGTCTATTTCTGCCCCCTTTCGTGTAAATGGCTGTTTGTATAGCCCAGCCATACGAATGACTGTTTTCACCGAACAAATCTACCGAACGGATGGCCACCCAGGATAGAAGTGTGCTGCTGGTTAACCTCTTGATCCCAATTAGAACGTTGTGGTTAACCGCAGACACTTCTCAATTGAACCGAATTCAGGGTGGCCGTCGTTCGTATGTCGACCACGAGGCAGCGGCCATTTTAAAACACACGAAAGCCCAGCGGTGTTTGGCACTGATTTCATGGAACTAAAAATGGACACTTTTTCTGCCGAACACCGCTGAAACAACGGGTCGCCTGGCTGCCTCGACGAAAGCGTACGAACACCGGCCGTTCGGGAGTTTTACAACACACGAAAGGACTTAACCCAGATAGCCCTCCCATGGAGTCAATCGCATACCGAAAGACTGTAAGGACTTTGACTCCATGGCGATTGAACTATGTGTGTGGGATCTGAGCGCTATTCGCCAATAATATGCACTCAGATCCAGGCTATCTGGGGATATGTGATGCGAATGGGAAATGTTCGGTTATTATAAAGTTATGTATTTTTATGTATTTTCTGGTATTGTATTTAAGATGGCGATTTGTCTTTGTCCTGGAGATAATTGAATTACTTCTCAATTACCTCCAGGGCAGAGGGGAGAAAACCATACTTCATTGTGGGAAAAGCTTGTGACTGTATGTCTGAAACGTCCCCATGTCTATCTGTAATTCCAGTCTCCCATTTGGTCCCCTAGGGGAGTGTCCACCAAGTGGGAGACCAGCATAAATACGGGCAGGTAGCCCACAGTAAAGCCAGATCCTGTTTGACCCTCAATGTGGAGCTTCTGTCTCGTTATTGGGGAGGATTTCTTATTTGCGCTTAGAGACTGCTTATTGGAACCGAAAGCCGCTTGGTGGATATCGTTGTTCGGCGGCTAGCAGCAGTTCATGGATTTCCGTTCGGGAGTTTGGAGCCTTTTGCGGATCCCAGTCGGGAGATTGCCGCTTCCCCTGATGTTGGTTCGTATACTACAGTCTATGCGAAGGGAGTTATTGGTATTGTGAAAGTGGAAGGCTAACTAAACGGCAGTTTCTCTTAAAGACACCAGGGGTGTCTTAACAATACCATACATGACTTTAACTGAATGCTGGACCCTATGTTAGATATACAATGAGAACACGCTAAATGGCCAACCTCATGGTCTATGTGTCATAATCAAGATCTATCCAACTTACTGTATGTATATGATTTTTATGACACATGACACAATCTATACCCATATGCTATAGACTATACATACTATTCTCCAGTACACTTGCCTTACTCATGCATAGACCTATGTATTGTGGACAAAGTAACACTGGCTAATATAGATGAGGTCTCAATAGGTTTCTAGATCTCAAAGAGATTGCAGATATGGGTGGCAGAACATCTCACCTAGATCAATAAATGGAGCATCTTTGCACAGCCCATAATGAAGTGGCAGACAATATCTGTTAGATGACGAGACCATCTGCCCCCACAGTCAATAAGGCTATATCAGATTACTTCTCTGAAAATTCAGCAGATAAACTCTCCATTCTCTTGTAATGATTAGCTCATAAAGCTGTCCTTAGAGAATCTTAATCCAGTAGGGCTCGCATAAAAATTTTTTAACTTCTAACAGAAAACACTGATTGGGCAGGGACCTGATAGCCTAGAATCGCAAAATAAAATTAAACTGACTAAAATATTCTCAAAACAGATCAGTGCCCTCCAAAATGAGTTCCCCTTTTCTTACAAATAACAGAAAACCAACTAAGATCTCTCAAGTTATGTCACTACACTCATGGTAATAGAGCTGGTAATGACTAGTTAGCAAGCTTAAAACTAAATACCTACAATCCAAAATACCATTATTAATTATTCTCGTACCCCTTCGACTGGGGTATGTCCTCCCTAAAATATGTTGGTATCAATCTAACAAAGTCTCATAACCTTTTGATACAAGAAAACTATATGGCTCTTTCCCATAAACATGAAACACAACTAGACAACTGGAGAGATTTGGACATTTCATAGCTAGGACATATACACACTATAAAGATGGTGTCTCTGCCCAATATACTATACATCTTTAGAACAATCTCCATAGCCATACCTAGTAGCATCCTACAAAAATTCCAATCTATTTTAAATGTATATATTTGGAAAAAGAAACCACCAATGAAAGCAATAAAACTGCTTATCCTGGCTTCCTTTCTACAAAGGTGGTTTAGATATTTCTAATGTTTAAACTTACTATAGGGTCACAGTTTTATCACAAGGCATAATGGCCTTGATCCATTCACTCCCTTCTATCTGGCTCCCACTGGAGGATGCCTACATCTACCCACATAAAATGAAAAACGTACTTTTGCTTCAAAGTTGGAGAAGTCGGGCCCAAATCTGGTGGGTCCAACGAGTCTGCTCTTTATGGCCTCCATTAAGTCTTTGGCATTCCTATCTCATGATATACCCTTAAATAAATTGGTTCAGGGAGGGGGATATACTATTGGATTTCTTTTCGACAATATTAGGCTAAATGCCTTCCCAACCTTACAAGAAGAGTTTTCCCTACCACAAAGTGTGTTTGCTAGTCATTCAAACCACAAAATCCTCATCAGCAGTTGATCGCACTGGGGGTCATTTTATTAGATTTTGATGCAATGGTACTGGGTCCCATCCAAACTAGCTAAATTCTATGAAGGTTTCTCTCCTACATGCTGGAGATGCAACCAGGACATATGTACTATCAAACACATATTCTGGGAATGCACAGCCCTGAAACACTTTTGGTATCCGATTCAAGAAGACATACATACACTCACGAAATTATATGTTCCCTTCATGCCAGAATGCTCTCTTTTACATATAGCACCAACGATTCTCGCTTCACCACACAAATTCATCATCATCATGTCACAAACTTACCTGTACCTGGCGTGCGTGCAGCTCCCCTCTTCAGGCAATGCGGGCAGAATGCACCACGTGGCCGCATTACCACAGTCCTCAGGCCGTGGGTCCTGAATGCTCCATGTGGCCAAACTCCCTGAATAGATATTACTTACCTTCGGTCCCACGATTGGCTCCCTCTGCTGGTTCGCGGGATGAACTGCAGCCCCTGTAAACAAAATATTTTGCCATGATGTCAAGACCTTAAAAGGACCACACCATCTAGGCGACCAAATGCTGTTTAGGTTCGTAGAGATGACCTGGGCCTATGGGAACTCTTTTGTGCCTATTTCAAGCTTGTTTTAGCCTCCATTCATTGCTCTATCCTGGTTTCTATATAGATCCTTACTTTGTGCTCCTAGTGATTCCCTAATGATTCCATAATGAAGTGGCAGACAATCAGCTTCGTATGGACTTTATGATTTCTGGTATCCTGACCCAGCTTCATATTGACCTTGTGATTTTCTGGTATCCTGACCTGACTTTGTCTTCACTCTGAGTATTTCTGTAGTCCTGACCTTAATTTATCTTGACCTTGTTTCTTGGTGTATTAATACGTTAAGTCCAGCCATTCTAAGGCTTGGTAATATGTCTTTTGGATCCACCTTTTTTTGGGTTTCCACTTTCCTGCTTGTTGGGGTAAGACTCCCGTAACAAATCAACATGATAATCGCTGCCACAGTCAGCATTGCAAGCCAGTGGAGAAGCATGAACCCTTCCGCTTGTTGTGAGGTTTGGAACAGGGTAGATGCTTGTTTTTCCACTATGAGAATTTTTTTTATAGACTTATGGGCAAGTAAACTGATCTCACCACAATGTGGCAAAGCTGGTTGAAACATGTTGACCTTGGATGGTCTTAAGACCACCTTAATCTCTTGTACATTATGATAAGGGGCTGACACTGCTGACAACACAAAAAATAAAAACACTTGTAATAAATAGACTCAAAAACATGACCCTGGGATGAAAAACCCATGGTGTTGGGTTTGGGGTACTGTAGGGTGAGCTCTTGGCAAAACAATATTACACTGCTATAATTTACATCAGGCACTCATTCTCCTTCCATCTTCCTTTCCTTCTCTTTTCATCCTTTTTCTTACTTGTCCTATTGTCTCAATTTATGTAGTGTTACCTAGGTGCACATTCTAAGTCTATTGAAAGGTACAAAAAATAGATATCAACTCTGCAGACATTGAGATGTAACATTGTCACCACATCTATGATATAAGATCTTTATACATCCTGAGTTATGAATTCACATAAAGTTCACACTTGGTTGCTTGAAAATACTACGATCTATGTACTTATTGCTATTGTTTAACTACGTGAAATTATGTAAAATGTACCTCAAATATACCTTGTTTTCATCCATGTAACATTCATACAATTGTACTTTTTAAAATTCTTTCAATAAAAATTAGATATTGAAATACTTAGGCTAATTTTTTGAGATTTACAGATGTTGCTGCAAGTTTAGAAAGTACCTGTCTGTGATTGATTCTCTGCCGTTGCGTTTCACATATTATTGCTGCTTTTGACACACTTTGATTTCTTTATGCCAAGATGTTACAATACTTCAGTGATTCCACTGTCTTTCTCCTATGTAGTGTTGCAATAGCCTTGTACTGTTATTTTTGAACCCTTAATTAAAAAAAGGAATTATTTTTTCATGTACAGTATGTCTTTAATGCTAGCAACAAAATGTGAGATCCCATTCACTCCTTCCTCCTTCACTGTAGAATTAGTATGACCCCTGAAACCTCCTTTACTGTGCGGCAGGAGGAGTTGAGCTGCCATTTTCAGCACACTTACTGACATTTAATAGGCAGCTGGTGACTCTTGGCAAGTAGATTTGTTCTTCTACGGGCTGGAAATAATTCCTGGGGTACATGTGAGGGTGAGTAAGACTTTATGGACTACATTTCATTTGCAAAGTAGATAAAAGTAGGAAGAGTGTGTGATATGGTCTGGGGGAAGTGAAAAGGCCAGACTTAAAAAAAATAAAAAAAATAATGACACTTTAATATTAAAGGCAGCTGAATGCTATATAATGTGTCATGGATTTTACAAGCTCATCTGTAAAGAAATATTTATGGAAATGGCTTTGATAAACACTGGAGCAGAATATGAATGTCATAAATAAAAGCTCAGTGCCCTTATCAGCCTCGTTTCCATTGGACTTGAAATAAACTAAAGGACAAGAGATGCATATTTAAGATGTTCCAAATGAACATGCCGGTCTACATTGTTTAATATCATTATTCTGATCAGAAAACAGAATAGACAGAATAAATTCACATACTCTGATTTAACAGTGTAGGGATAACTTTATTTTAAGAAAAGGGTCTAGGCTCTATATATAATATATATATATAATATATGGCGAATGGCAGAGGTAAATCACCAAGGATTTCCAAAAACCTTGTATAAAATGCAATACCAAAAAACAATAGGTGATAAACCGCACCCAAAAACTAAATAAAACAATATTTTTAAATTCCCCCAATTTATATAATATATATGTATACATACTTTTATGCCTTTAACTTGAGTAAACAGTAGTTTTAAAATGTGTTTTTGTAAGGTTTTTACCAATACTTCTACCTGGCTATACTACACAAGGGGTTTCCAATAATTTTTTCCCATGGAACACTTTGACATAGCGTATCAACGTCGTGGAACCCCCTTGCCCCATTGCATAAACCTTTATTTTTTTTGTATGTGCCAGTGTGTGTTAAGGTGTGTGTATCTGTGTTTGTATGTGCCAGTGTGTGCATCTGTGTGTCAGTGTGTATCTGTGTGTGTATGTACCTGACACACAGATACACACACAGTGGCACACACCTACACACACTGACACACAGATACACACCTTGACACACAGTGTGTATATGTGTGTGTGTACGTATGTATCTGTGTGTCAAGGTGTGTGTATCTGTGTGTCAAGGTGAAACATACATAGAAACATAAAACATTGAATGTGATGGCAGATAAGAACCATTCGGCCCATCCAGGTGTGTGTATCTGTGTTTGTATGTGCCAGTGTGTCTGTGTATCAAAGTGTGTATCTGTGTTTGTATGTAACAGTGTGTGTATCTGTGTGTCAGTGTGTATGAATACATACACTGTCACGTAGTGGCACACAGATACACACACCTTAACACACAGATACACACACCTTGGCACACAGTGTGTATCTGTGTGTGTGTGTGTGTATCTGTGTGTGTATATCTGTGTGTCAGAGTGTGTATATCTGTGATTGTATGTGCAAGTGTGTATATCTGTGTGTGTGTGTGTGTGACCTATAGATACACACACACTGGCACACCGAAACACACACCTTGACACAGTGTGTATCTGTGTGTGTGTGTGTGTACATATTTGTGTGTATATATTTGTCAAAGTGTGTGTATCGGTGTTTGTATGTGCCACTGTGTGTATCTGTGTGTCACTGTGTATCTGTGTGCGTATGTATCTGACAAACACAGATAAACACACTGACACACAGACACACACCTTTACCCACATACACTTAGATACACATACACATACTCAGATGCACACAGTGACACATACACACATCTTGACTCACAAATGCACACTCACATTCAGATACACACAGTGACATATACACACACTTGCACCCACAGATACACACACTGGCACATACACACACTCAGATATACACATTGACACATACACGCAGTCATATACACACTGACACACACTGACATACACACACACATAGGCACATACAAACACACTGTAAACACACTCCTTGACACACAGATCCACACACACACACTGGCACACAGAGTGACACACACACACACACACACACACAATATGACATACATCAGAGCCACCCTCCTGTTAACTTACCTTGTGTGTCCAGGAGGGTGGCTTGCTTGTGGTCCTGGTGATGTTGGCTGAGGCTGATGGGAGTGAGCTGCACCATGCAGTCATTCATGCTGCTCACTCTCTGGGCGGCCATCTCCTGCCTCCTCTCTCTCTACCGCACGGCAGCAACTCCATGAGGCTGGGAGGGGCCCGGTCGTGCTCTAAAAGGGTCGCGGAGCTGATTTGCGATAAAATGGCAGTGGCCATTTTGTTTGGGGGAAATCATGGCGGAACCACATTTCTGTTCTTGCGGAACCTCAGGGTTCCGCGGTACACCGAATGGGAAATGCTGTACTACACAATCAGAATTTTTAGGTGATCACTCTCTGCCAATAAGCTAAGCCTTGCCCTGCACCGCTTGTCTTTTTGCTCTTTCATTTGTTTTGTGATAAAGTCATTGTCCATTTAGAAGATTGGAATTTCAGACAAAACACAGACTCGCCCACAATTCTGAAATCAAATGCACAAGATAGATGTGTTTGTAAGTGCTTGTGCTTGTAAGTGTGTTGGAAGATGTGTCACTCATGTATGACTCTTCAACGTGTTTTATTTTTAAAGCTCCATCGGTATATTAAGAATATTAAATATGTAATTGATTCAAGGAATTCAATCCCATACTTTGATCAAAATGGAGAATTTGTCTTTTATCACATGATTATAAATTGGGTGCTTTCAAAAAATAACATTTTGAAAGATATTAATGTGGGTAACTACACACCATGGGCACCAGAAAGTCAGCAGTTAATTATTAATGAACAAGCCATATCATGGAAAACTGCAGGAAATAAGGTATAACATTTTATTTTTAATTTTGCTATTTGGCATGTTAGAGTGTATTAATTAAACAATCAATTATAGTGAATTAAAAACTGAATGCTAAAATTGCCTAATTAGACAAAATGTAAAAACATAGGATAAACTGAATTAACCAATTAGTTGAATCTATTTTACCAGGGGCTGAAGGGAAGGGGTTAACAGTAGGTAGTTTGGTGGGCTGACAAGGGCTGGAGGGGAAGGAGTTATGCATTTTTTAACCTATACAGTTCTTTAAATGTGGACCAGACTTTAACTTCAGAGTTCAAAATTATTATTTTTTTTATTAAAATAAAGTTCAAAATCTCTTGAGATCTCAGCATGTACCACTGGGTCATTTAAGATATTCTCTATACAACTGCACACAATTCGATACTACCTGCCCTAGTACTTTCTTGTTCTGCTTCTTACCTCAGTAATACACACATGTGGTATAGTTGTACATGTTGCTTCATGATGGCACTGGTGAGATGACCATTCACTCACTCCATACTAACTTCCTTCCCACACAATTATTTTTTTTTCATTTCTATATCTATTTTTATTCTTAGTTTTACTTTTTATCACACTTATTTATTTTCTTTTTATTTAGATTTTTTCTTACATTTTACTCTCTTTACTCCATTTATTATTCATTTATCCATGCATTCATCTTTTACATAATTTCAGATATATATTTTCATGTTACATTTCACTACACCTTCTTTATATACATGTATCTCTCTTGATGTGACAAATAGGTTCCATTCCCATTATAAATTGTTAAAGGACCACTATAGGCACCGAGAACACTTCAGCTTAATGAAGTGGTCTGGGTGCCAGGTCCAGCTAGGTTTAACCCTTTTTTCTATAAACATAGCAGTTTCAGAGAAACTGCTATGTTTATAATAGGGTTAATCCAGCCTCTAGTAGCTGTCTCATTGACAGCCGCTAGAGGGTTTCCGCGCTTCTCACTGTGATTTTCACAGTGAGAAGATGCCAGCGTCCATAGGAAAGCATTGTGAATGTACGCTGTACGGTGCTCACATATTTGCAAAGACACACTGGAATAACTTTTAACAATAGTATATTAGTGAACTAGTTTAACATTAGGATCAATGACAAAATGCCTGAAAATCTCCTATCTCCAACTCAAAGTTGGTTCTAATGCTCCTGGCAGTAGCTTCTAGCTAGATAAAGCATAACGCTAGACTTAGTCTCACACAAAAATCAATGACCCAGGCTGTCTTACACTTCAACACTGGCACAGTAAGGGTAAACACACTTTGTCATTGCTGGTCTGTCTCCGTTAGTAGATGAAGTCTCCTGCTTGAAAGTATAGTCGTTTTATTGCTTCTCTGTTTTTTCCCCTCTATTGATCACTTCACTTGATCTGTCAATATTGTAGCAGACTTCTTTCCCTTTTATTTGGTTGTCCGTACCCCATTATTCATCTTCGGAATGGATAGTGTGTGGCCCCCCTTTTTATACCTCCCTATTCACTCTCTAAAAGCCAGGGGGAGCATTTGTCGGTGTTAGCACAGAAACCCCCGAAAGTAGACCAGCCATTGCCCTCAATTCAGTGGATATGTTTTAGGCTATCACTTCATGGGCGGCCGGTCAGAACATTACCTAATGGTGATTCTGTTTTACCAAATGGATATGAGCACTATTGTTACAGCTTGGGCGCTCAGATCCGGGCTAATTGGGGATACAAGACTTGTGGGGTTCCTGTAAAATATGATAATGTTTTTGGGGTGTTTTATGTACGTTTCATGTATTTCCCTGTGACTGAGAGATAATTGAGTTCCTCAGTTTGGACTCAATTATCTCCCAGACACAGGGATGTATGGCTTGTGAATATTTTGAATGCAGACCCCATGCTGGGGGGTCTGTGCATAAAAGGCTGAGTTTTGGCTGAATAAATCAGTTGTACTCCCAAAACTGTGTCGTCCAGTTACTGGGGAGGAATAGAGCTATTCACATTTCAGTGCCTTGTTCCTGAGTTCCAGTCTACGCAGATCAAGTGGAGGAAGAGTCCTTGTCAGGGCTTGTGCTCTGCTACAAATGTAATCAGCATTTAGTGGTTGGCCCCTAACCATGAATCATCTTTTTTTTTGCCACCTCTTGATTGGACAGGAGATGCAGCCCACGTGATTGGTCATACCTCTTGTTCATCATGGATGCATTAGCTGCTTATTTTCTTCCTTTACATTCCATCCTCGTTTTTTCTGGTACCAGGAATGCACTTCAAAACATGTGACACATTTTTCCTCCATGCTTGTTTCCTGACAGTTTAGTCCTAAGCTTCTGGCTTACCAGATCGGGTCAAATTCGACCAAATTGGAGTTTTTTCTGAAATTAGTCTCCAAGTCTAGAAGACCATAATGTGTAACATTTAGTATTTAATGTCCTTAGATTTTGCAGTTATAATATATTTCAATATTGTTGACTAGATTTCTTACTAAAAGAAAAAAAACAAAACCTTTATTACAGATTCCAGTTTCTCAATGCTCTAAACCATGTTTACCTGGCTATAGAAAAGTCCTGACTTCTAGCATACATCCCTGCTGCCATGAGTGTGTACAGTGTTCAGAAGGAGAGATATCATATTCAATAAGTACGTATAGCAGAAGGTATTCAATTACATAAGAAAACCATGTTCTTTGTACTTTTCTTTGCTTGTCTTAATTGATTGGAGATGACCACTTCTGATGTCTGCTTTAGGATTTGAAGCCCGCAAAACCCAGAAAGCACATATCTCACAAGACAAACAAACAAAAGAACAAAAATCACAATAACCACTTGTAAAAAATGATAAACCTTATGAAAATATATCTATAAAGATGTGCAAAAAACACACATTTGTATTTGGTGCCCCTACACAGTAGGAAACTCTTTGCAGCTGCCTACTCTACTGAAAACCTCAGTTTGTCACTAGTGAACCAAAGACGTTTTAATCCTCTACTGAAAGACTGGCAATCATCTTGTTGAATATTAACACTCTGAAAAATAACCCATTCCGTGGCATCCCACTTGTTGTTAGCAATACAATCAAAATGAAATAATCTAAATTGCACTGAAAACGCTTTTTGGAACTCATAGTTATGGGAAAAGCAAAGCAGAATGCAGCTAGCAGAACCTGATTTAAGACCAAGGACCCTAGCTAGGATGCCGGATGGCAGTATGTGTAACTGAGTATTGTATGTGGGTCAAGGAGAGTGGCAGGATTATTCACTAAAGTGAGAATTTAAAGTGAATTTCAAATTTAAAGCCAGGGCAGCCAAACTAAACACATAGGTCTTAGTGTATTGGGAGGAGGGAAGCTTTTCTTTTGTCCCATCCGGTCTACCTTTTGGCAGGGGGTTTTGTTATCCAGTAGAGTCCTTTCTTTGCTGGAATCCTGGTGATCTGGTAGGGGACAACAATGGAGCTCTTAAATTAATCTGCACCTTATACAGGCGCAATCCACGAAGCTGCCCTAAGGTAGAGGCAGGGTGGTGGTGGTGGGGAGGCCAGACCACAGATATGTTTGGATTCTCTTGCCAGCTCTAGGAGGGCCACCTCAAAGCCAAAGCTGGAGCTCCAGGCCTCTGTCTGTGCCCAGCACTAGGTCACCTATGAAGTCTTATGGATAAGCTGGCTTTAGCGGCAAACTTCTTCTAAACTAATCTTATGGCCAATTAAAAACAAGAAGGAATAATTATGACATATCAGATTATTTGTATGCAGAACACATGACACATTAGACACTACATTACAGTGTGTACTGTATATTATAGATTCAAAGAAAACTAATTTGGAGTTTCTCATTTCTTCAAATGTAGACTTGTCTGCAGCAATTTTGCATTTGGTGACTGCTATTAATCTGGAAGTACACACAGATTTAAAATATGCAACCATTTTAATTTAATATGGTAATTTCATCCCTGCGCTATTTGACTTATTTGCTAAACATTGATTGGAATTCTAAGCATCTATGGTTTTCTCCAATGAATGACACATACATTAATACATCTTGATTATTTTTTTCAGCTGTACTAGTTGTGAAGACATTATTGTAAAGAAAATTGAAAAAAATAATACTTTTTTCTGTTTGCCCTATTTGTATATAAGTGACAATTAAAAAAAAATATACAGTATAATACAAATGTATTGACAAAAAGGGCAAGTAAACATCAGTCATGAAGAGGTTTATATACATTGACATAATTTTTAGAATCTGGTTGCATTGTTAGGAGTGTATTGTCCCAGAAATGGCTTTAGGTTCTTTATAAATCCCCATAAATACACTGCAAATCTCAGAACTGGCAATTCTTCTTTTATTGTATATATTTATGACCCCATCTTATACATTGCAAGGTAAAGGCCTACATAGGCCGGGTATAATGAGATTTCACAATGATTCCATATTGTTAGAAAACTTTCTAAATTATTTATCTACAGAAGACACTATTAAAGTTTATGGGAATTTTTGTAGATAAATCAGTTGGATTTTTTTTTAGCAGTATCAAATTACTTGTAAGTAGAGTTGAGCGGACACCTGGATGTTCGGGTCTGGCGGGTTCGGCCGAACTTTGAAAAAAAGTCCGGGTTCGGGATCGAACTTGACCCCGAACCCCATTGAAGTCAATGGGGACCCAAACTTTTGGGCACAAAAATGCCTCTAAACAAATCTTGGAAAGGGCTAGAGAGCTGCAAAAGGAAGTAAAATGGGGGCAAGAGTAGGATAAGTGCCCTGCAAACAAATGTGGATAGGGAAATCACTTAAAATAACATAAAATACCTAAAAATTTAAAATACAGCTGAGCCATAAAATAGCACTAGATGGAATCTTTGATTTTAGCTTTGGAAGAACATAAATCAAAATCTAAAGCATGGCTGTCAGGAGGATCACCAGAATTATCCATTTGAGAGAGGGTTGGAATGCAGGGTATTCTCTTTCATTATTCAAACTGAGCTCAACTCCTGATGCATGGAGAAAAGGCCTTCACAAGCCTCTGCTATTGTGTACAGCAGCAGCAGGGTGAGAATGCCGAAAGCGCGCACAGATGGCCGCACTTTCTGCAGCAGCTCTGATATATCTGGGTATACACCGTTGTGGTGTAGGTGGAAGCGGCGGTGGAGGAGGAGGAGGAGGAAGCCAACACTGTTTTTTATTTGTTTTTTTTTATTGGGGTAGCCCCCCAAAATATTGGGACATAAAGAAAAGAAAACAAAGAATAAGTGCACTTGAGTATAACAATAGCTGGGTGAGGCTGGTATAAATGTCTATGCTGCACAAGGTGCAGACAAGTCTGGTGGGATCCATGCCTGGTTCATTTTAATAAACATGAGCTTGTCCACGTTGGCTGTGGACAGGCGGCTGCGCTTGTCTGTGATAATGCCCACTGCCGTGCTAAACACACGTTCAGACAATACACTGGCTGCAGGGCAGGCCAGCACCTTCAATGTATAAAGGGCAAGCTCAGGCCATGTGCCCAATTTGGAGACCCAGAAGTTGAATGGGGCAGACCCGTCAGTCAGTACGTGTAGGCGTGTGCACACGTACTGTTCAACTTTGTTGCTGAAATGCTGCCTCCTGCTAAGACGTTCCATATCAGATGGTGGTGCTGGTTGTTGTGGCATGCTGACAAAGGTTTTCCACATTTCGACCTTGTGGGCATGTCGCATATGAGGCGGTGAGCGGGAAGGCCAAAGTTACGCTGCAGCACAGACAGGCAAGCAGCAGCAGGGTGAGAACGCCAAAAGTGCGCACAGACAGCCTGCACTTTCTGCAGCACCCAGCACTATCTGGGTAGTTTTTCAGGAATTTCTGCACCACCAAATTCAGCACATGCACCAGGCAAGGGATGTGCGGCAAGGCCCAGAGCTTCTACAAGATTTCCCCCATTATCGCACACCACCAGGCCGGGCTTGAGGCTCAGTGGCAACAACCACTCATCGGTCTGTTGTTCCATGTCCGTCCACAGCTCCTGCGCGATGTGGGGTTGTTCCCCCAAACATATGAGTTTTAAAACAGCCTGCTGTTGTTTCCCCTTGGCTGTGCTGAAGTTGGTGGTGAAGGTGTTACGCTGCCTGGATGAGGTGGTGGTAGAGGAGGAGGAAGCGGAGTAGTAGGAGGAGGCAACAGGAGGCAAAGAGAAATGCCCTCAATCCTCGGTGGCGGAAGGACATGCGCCAAACTGCTATACGCCTCAGGCCCAGCTGCCACTACATTTACCCATTGTGCAGTTAGGGAGATATAGCGTCCTTGCCCATGCTTATTGGTCCACGTATCTGTGGTTATATGGACCTTGCCACAGATGGAGTTGTGCAGTGCACACCTGATTTTGTCCGCCAATTGGTTGTGCAGGGAAGGGATGGCTAGCCTGGAAAAGTAGTGGCGGCTGGGAACCACATACTGTGGGACAGCCACCGCCAACAGGTTTTTAAAACTGTCCGTCTCCACCAGACAGAATGACAGCATTTCAAAGGCCATGAATTTTGAAATGCTGGCATTCAGGGCCAGGGATCGCGGGTGGCTAGGGGGGTACTTCCTCTTTCTCTCCAGTGTTTGGGAGATGGACAGCTGAACGCTTCAATGGGACAGTGTGGAGATGATTGGGGACAGTGGCGGACGTGGTGGTGTTGCTGCCACATCCTCTGTTTGTGGGGTGGCAGGTGGAGGAAGAGGCCGAGACAGCAGCAGAAGAGGAAGCAGGAGAAGCCTGAGACCTTTCTTGGTTTTTGAGGTGCTTACTCCACTGCAGCTCGTGCTTTGCATGTAGATGCCTGGTCATGCAGGTTGTGTTCAGGTTTAGCATGTTTATGCCTCGCTTCAGGCTCTGATTGCACAGCGTGCAAACCACTCGTGTTTTGTCGTCAGCACATTATCTGAAGAACTACCATGCCAGGGAACTCCTTGGAGCTGGCTTTGGTGTGCTCGGTCCCTGGGTGCTGTGGGCAGTAGCAGGCGTACCGTCTAGGGGATGGCTGCTCTGCTTTTGCACCCTGCTCCCTCTTATGCTGTGCTGGTGCCTCTGTGTGACCACCGCCTCTTCCTCCAAACTGGACACGTCACTCGCATGACCTTCATTCCATGTGGGGTCTAGGACCTCATCATCCTCCACATCATCTTCCACTCACTCCTCAACCCTGCCCTCCTTGCCGGTCTGCACACTGCCGAAAGCCACAACAGTTGTCACCTGTGTTTCGTCATCATCAGAGACGTGCTGTGGTGGTCCTTGCATGTCCACATCCTGACACATAAGTGGTTGTGCATCAGTGCACTAAATCTCTTCCACTTTTGGTACAGGGCTAGGTGGATGGCCCACGGAAACCCGCCAGCAGAGTCATCAAAAAGCATAAGAGACTGCTGCATGACTTGTGGCTCAGACTGCTTGGCTGATTTGCAAGGGGGTGAGGTGAAAGACAGATGGCCATGGGCTGCAGGTGCCAACTCTGAGCTTTCAGCAGGGCACCAGGTGGGAGACAATGTGCAGGAACTGGAGGCACAGTCAGCCATCCAATCTACTATCGCCTGTACTTGGTCTGGCCTCACCATTTGTAGAGCAGCATTCGGGCCTACCAAATAACGCTGAAGGTTCTGCCACGTACTCGTACATGAGGAAGGTGTTTCACTTGTGCGTGTAGCTGGCACAGATCGACCACGTCCTATCCTTGCAACAGGAGCTCCACCAACACCAGCAGCATCACGACCAGGGCCACGTCCCTTATTTGACATTCTCCTCATTATATGCATTCACCCACCAAACTAACAGATGATCTATGTCAGGCGACAATGTAACTGCCAATAGTAAACACATTTTTTTTTTTTAAAACATTTTTTAGTTTATTGGACTGCAAGAAATGCACCGCAGGCCTCAAATGTACTATTTAGCACCCAAAAAAATTGAATTTTTGAAAGTGCGATGTAACCACAGTATTTGACGGTTCTATTTGACTCTCAGATATGAAGTGCAGGCACCAAATGGACATTTTAGCACCTAAAGAGCATCATAAGAGGTGTGGAGATGGACAATGGTGGTCTTGTGAGGTGTCTTCCCGGAGCTACTGCACACAGAGACAGGAGACGTATCTGTAATATTGTTAAGCAAGCAAAGCAGGAAGGGGAATTGAATGTACTTGTCCATCTAGGGACAACTGACTTGGCTTGTAATGAGGTTTCAGAGGTTAAGGAAGTTTTTAGTGTTTTGGCCAATGATATACGGCAGGTTGCTTCCACACTGTCATTCTCTGAAGTTCTGCCTGTGCATAACACTCAGAACGACAGGCCGATGCGTATTAGGGACTTTCATTTGTGGCTTGGTGAATGGTGTCAGGAGCAAGGATTTGGCTTTATTTCTCAAGGTAGCTCTGTTTGGAATGGAAATAACCTGTACAAAAAAGATGGTTTGCATCTTTCTCAAAAGGGAACAAATGTTCTCAGTGAGCAGTTCAGAGGTTTTGCTAGGATGTATTTAAACTAGGAGGGGGGGCAAAAGGGTGATAAAACATCAATCCAATTGTCCCCCAAAACAAGGACAGAAGGTGCCTGTAGCAAGTGTGTTAAAAAATAAGCTTAGAGTCATGTCTACAAATGCTCACAGTTTAGGGAATAAGATCCATGAACTTG
Source organism: Pelobates cultripes (assembly GCA_933207985.1). Classification (NCBI taxonomy): domain Eukaryota; kingdom Metazoa; phylum Chordata; class Amphibia; order Anura; family Pelobatidae; genus Pelobates; species Pelobates cultripes. The sequence goes on along the minus strand of OW240912.1, from coordinate 409,725,339 downwards.
TGGCAATAATGGCAACTGATAGTGTAGATTTAGTCGCTGTTACTGAGACATGGTATAATGAGAAAAATGACTGAGACATAGCAATACCAGGGTACTCTTTATATAGAAAAGATAGGGAAGGCAAGAAAGGGGGAGGGGTGGCCCTGTATGTGAAGGATAGCATAAAATCTAGCCTAATAAAAGTTAGTGAGGTGAACATAGAGTCCGTTTGGGTTACGTTAGAATTTGGTAAGCACACAGTAACTCGTGTAGTTGTGATTTATAGGCCCCCAGGACAAATTGAAGAGTTAGATAATCTACTAGTTGAGGAAATAGCTAAAATGACAATGAAGGGGGAAATTATCATCATGGGTGACTTTAATCTTCCTGATGTAAATTGGAAAACAAAATTAGCTACTTGTGCCAGGAGCACACAAATTCTAAACTCCCTACTGGTATTGTCTCTAAAACAAGTTGTTGAGGAGCCAACTCATAAAGAGGCCATACTAGATTTAGTGTTAACAAATGGAGATGTGGTATCAGATATTACTGTAGGTGAAAGTTTAGGATCCAGTGATCATCAGTCAGTGTGGTTTAATTTAAGAACAGTGAATGAGTCACACCATACAAAAACTAAAGTTTTAGACTTCAGAAAAACAGACTTTTCTAAAATTAGAATATGTGTAAATAAGTCATTATCAGACTGGAGCAATTTAAATGGAGTCCAAAAGAAATGGGATTATTTAAAAGTTGCACTATTGAAGGCAACAGAAAATTGCATTAGGCTTGTCAGTAAAAGCAAAAAAATCAAGAAACTACTGTGGTACTCCACAGATGTGGCCAAAATAGTTAAAAACAAAAAGGAATATATATAAAAAAAAACAGAGTGAGGAAGACAAAATGATCTATAAGATTAGGCAGAAAGAGGCTAAGCAAGTTATACGAGCTTCCAAATCTCACACAGAAGAGAAAATAGCACAGTCAGTAAAAAAGGGGGACAAAACTTTTTTAGATACATAAATGAGAAAAGAATAATAAAACAAGGATTAGTTAGATTAAAAACAAAAGAAGGAAGGGATGTAGAAGAGGATAAAGGTCTAGCTGACTGCCTCAATGAATATTTGTGTTCTGTATTTATAGATGAAAATGAAGGAAAGGGACCTCAGTTGAGAAAAAGGATAAATGAGTCATTTATTACACGTGAGTTTACAGAGAAAGAGGTTCTATTTCAACTGTCAAAAGTAAAGACAAATAAGTCAATGGGACCTGATGGAATAGACCCAAAGCTATTAAAAGAGCTTAGTGGTGTACTAGCAAAACCATTAACAGATTTATTTAACCAATCATTGTTAACAGGAGTAGTCCCAGAAGATTGGAAGTTAGCGAATGTTGTGCCCATTTACAAGAAAGGTAATAGGGAGGAGTCGGGCAACTATAGGCCAGTAAGCCTTACTTCAGTAGTGGGGAAAGTGATGGAAACCATGTTAAAGATAGGATTGTTGAACATCTAAAAACACATGGATTTCAAGATCAGAGACAACATGGGTTTACTTCAGGGAGATCATGCCAAACTAATCTTATTGATTTTTTTGATTGGGTAACTAAAATTATAGATCAGGGTGGTGCAGTAGGCATTGCTTACCTAGATTTCAGTAAGGCTTTTGACACTGTTGCACATAGAAGGCTTATCAATAAACTGCAATCTTTAAGTTTGGATTCCAATATTGTTGAATGGGTAATGCAGTGGCTGAGTGACAGGCAACAGAGGTTTCTAGTTAATGGAATATATTCGAAGCTTGGACTTGTCACCAGTGGGGTACCTCAGGGATCTGTACTTGGATCCATTCTCTTTAATATTTTTATTAGTGATATTGCAGAAGGTCTTGATGGTTAGGTATGTCTTTTTGCTGATGATACTAAAATATGTAACAGGGTTGATGTTCCAGTAGGGATAAGCCAAATGGCAAATGATTTAGGTAAACTAGAAAAATGGTCAGAATTGTGGCAACTGACATGTATTGTGGATAAGTGCAAGATCTTGGACGTAAAAACCCGAGTCCTAACCTCAACATCTGAGGAAAGGGATTTAGGGGTGATTATTTCTGATGACTTAAAGATAGGCAGACAATGTAATAGAGTAGCAGGAAATGCAAGAAGAATGCTTGGTTGTATAGGGAGAGGTATTAGCAGTAGAAAGAGGGAAGTGCTCATGCCATTGTACAGAACACTGGTGAGACCTCACTTGGAGTATTGTACACAGTACTGGAGACCGTATCGTCAGAAAGATATTGATACCTTAGAGAGGGTTCAGAGAAGGGCGACTAAACTGGTTCATGGATTGCGGGATACAACTTACCAGGAAAGGTTAAAGGATCTTAACATGTATAGCTTGGAGGAAAGACGAGACAGGGGGGATATGATAGAAACATTTAAATACATAACGGGAATCAACACAGTAAAGGAGGAGACTATATTTAAAAGAAGAAAAATACCACAACAAGATTAAATTAGAGGGACAAAGGTTTAAAAATAATATCAGGAAGTATTACTTTACTGAGAGGGTAGTGGGTGCATGGAATAGCCTTCCAGCTGAAGTGGTAGAGGTTAACACAGTAAAGGAGTTTAAGCATGCACGGGATAGACATAAGGCTATCCTAACTATAAGATAAGGCAAGGGACTAATGAAAGTATTTAGAAAATTGGGCAGACTAGATGGGCCAAATGGTTCTTATCTGCTGTCACATTCTATGTTTCTATGTTTCTAAAGAATTAGAATTCTTAAAACTGCTATGTCACAGCAGTATTTGACGGTTCTATTTGACTCTCAGATATGAAGTGCAGGGCCCAAATTTACTATTTAGCAGAATAGCACCCAGAAAATAAGAATGTTTACAATTGCGCTGTAACCGCACTATTTGACGCTTCTATTTGACTCTCAGATATGAAGAGCACGCCCCAAATTTACTATTTAGCCGTTTAGCACCAAAACAATTAGAATTTTTACAACTGCGCTGTAACTGCAGTATTTGACGCTTCTATTTGACTCTCAGATATGAAATAAAGGGCCCAAATTTACTATTTAGCAAATTAGCACTCAGAAAATAAGAATGTTTACAATTTCGCTGTAACCGCACTATTTGGCGATTCTATTTGACTCTCAGATATGAAGTGCACCCCACTAATGTACTTTTTAGCACCCAAAACATTTTAAGTTTTAAAACTGCAATGTGACAGCAGTATTTGACGCTTCTATTTGACTCTCAGATATGAAGTGCAGGGCCCAAATTTACTATTTAGCAGATTAGCACCCAGAAAATAAGAATGTTTACAATTGTGATGTAACCGCACTATTTGACGCTTCTATTTGACTCTCAGATTTGAAGTGCAGGGTCCAAATTTATTATTTAGCAGTTTAGCACCAAAGCAATTCGAATTTTTACAACTGCGCTGTAACCACAGTATTTGACGCTTCTATTTGACTCTCAGATATGAAGTGCAGGGCCCAAATTTACTATTTAGCAGATTAGCACCCAGAAAATAAGAATGTTTACAATTGTGATGTAACCGCACTATTTGACGCTTCTATTTGACTCTCAGATTTGAAGTGCAGGGTCCAAATTTATTATTTAGCAGTTTAGCACCAAAGCAATTCGAATTTTTACAACTGCGCTGTAACCACAGTATTTGACGCTTCTATTTGACTCTCAGATATGAAGTAAAGGGCCCAAATTTACTATTTAGCAGATTAGCACTCAGAAAATAAGAATGTTTACAATTTCTCTGTAACCGCACTATTTGCCGCTTCTATTTGACTCTCAGATATGAAGTGCACCCCACTAATGTACTTTTTAGCACCCAAAACATTTTAAGTTTTAAAACTGCAATGTGACAGCACTATTTGACGCTTCTATTTGACTTTCAGATATAAAGAACACACCCCAAATTTATTATTAAGCAGTTTAGCACCAAAGCAATTAGAATTTTTACAACTGAGCTGTAACCTTAGTATTTGACACTTCTATTTGACTCTCAGATATGAAGTTATCCCCACTAATGTTCTTTTTAGAACCCAAAACATTTTAAATTTTAAAACTGCAATGTGACAGTGTTACCGGAGGAATAACAGGAACAAACCGCAGAAGCCACATATAGAGATATTTACACAAGTCTTCAGGAAGTAACAGGTCTTTTATTTACACACGTATCGGGTCTCACCCTGAACTTGTGTTCAAAAGGGATAAGCCCAGAGCATAGCCCAGGCTATTTATTAACAATAACTCCTCCCATTCATAGCTCCACTCACACATACCCTTAGACCAATCAGTGAACAGGATATTCAGGATCACCTAATATGGGCAGACCGTATGACTCCTTTTAAGGACAAAGGAATGTGACTACAGTTGATGCACATGCTCAGTACATTGATGACAGTATCTTAGCTACATGTAACTAACTAACAGATACAACAAACACCTGTACTTGTATATGCCACATGGAGATTTCAGGCCTACTAAATTTTGAACCGTGTTGAAATCCCATCACATTCCCCCCTTTGATGCTTCTGATACAAAGTTATTCCAGATGCATCACAAATCACAATTTGCCAACACCTTTCATGTAACCATGAGCCGGGACAGACCTTATAAGCATTCTAACTTAACTCTATTACCTCTCAACACTCATTGACCTGATTATTAATAGTCTCTCTCTGGGTAGGGGTTAATTTTTCCAGATGGCCATTACATGAGCAGCTGTCTTCCTTTCTATAGTGCTCTCAATAACACTACGTATAGACCTACCTACTAATGGAATCAGACAGGGCAGGAAGAGGCATAAGAAAATAATAAATACCACTCCTCCTTAATCCCACCAAGCGGCTCATACCAACTCCCAAACCAACAATTTGGATTATACCCATTCCAAGTCTGAGTGGGTACGTGCGCCAGTTTAACCATATTGCTGGTAATGTCAATCACTGCCTGCCCCTCATCATCTATATGCAAACAACAAATACTAAGGTTAAACTTTCCACACACACCTCCTTCTACTGCCAGCAAATAATCAAGAACCAGCCTATTTTGGTAAATGGCTGATCTCATGCGGGTATTTTGCTTCGCCAAAAGGTTAAGGGCCTTAGCTGTCTCACTGGTTATGATCTCAACCACCTCCTGTAATCTTATAATGCGGTTGAGCATCTATATATATGGGTGTTCGGTAACCATAAGTACCATCTTCAGCCCAGGTAGCAGGTACATAATAATTAATAATACGTTGGGGAGGCCACTCATCATCTTCCCAGTTACCTACGTTCAATGATGCTCGCTTCTTTTTATGATTTACATCATAAACCTTAACTCCCAAGGTCTCTCGCATCTCAATTGGTAATAAGAAGAAGCATGGTTTGAGCATACCTAGCACACATGCTCCCTCCCAATCTTGTGGCAACTCCGAGTATGCTTTCTTACCAAAGATCCAATATAAATTCACTGGGGCTTTCCAATTGGATGTATCACATAAGTCAAACCATACCTCTTTCAAATTGGTGTAATTGTCAAAAGGATTAGTAGGTTCCGAGACATTTGAAGCTGACAACCAAGTAGTATCTTTTGTATCAGCATTATAGGCCTTCTGTCCCAGACATGTTAACTCGCCAACTAGTGTATTATACAGTTGCCCTTTCATGGCTAAACATACAGGAAATAGATACATAATAGATGTTTTTAACTGCCATTCTGATTTACCTCTAGTACTTACTTGATGGTCAGACTGAGCAGGCATCTGTTGTTCATCTGTCTCAGAACCAGGGTACCAAATCTCTTTTGTCTCCCATGGCCATTGGTCTCCCATATTAGTACCTCCACATACAAAGCAGTAAGTTATATTAAGACTACCTGCAATACTCTCAGCCAAATCAATACATAGGTTCTTAACATTATGGGGAATTTTATCCTCAACACTCATCTCCTCATAAAAGGAATTGAGAACCTGTTGAGTCTGAGCAGCTGTTGTCTCGGTTTCAATACCTACATATAATATGGCTCCCGGATCTGTTCCTGTACCATGTATCTGAAACCCAAAAAGACTCCCAAACGTATCAATAAATTGCTGTGGATTGGAAATGGTCATATGTACGGGATTACATTCCATGGTTTTACAATACGGTGTAGTGGGCAACCTTTGGATAATCATGTCTTATAATCATGTTTCCCCAGGTCGCCCACCCTAAACATGATCAATATGGGCAGCAGTTAAAGTCTCTATTTGGGCAGTTAGGATCAATAGATCTTTTACTAGGGCATAAATATTTGTTGTTGAACAAAGATTACCACATACATTCCAAGGTTCTCTACATGCATCAAATAATAGAATACCCGTAGAATGTATGGTGCTTATCAAAGTCCTATTTATTAATGTCCCCTGAGAGTTACTACTTCGAATTACCAACCAAATTGTACGGGGTTGGAATTGGGGATCGAAACACTTAGGCTCACCTGATATCGGATGACACACACTATAATTAGTATCTAAGTACCTACACCTAGACACAGATCCCTTACATTCATATTGTCAGTGTCTGGGATATCTGGTTACCTGTTTTCGAGGTCTTAATACAACTAACACAGCATGGAATATCCTTACCTTTACCCTCTTGAAAAATCATAAAAATACTAAAGCACATAATTAAACACATTATTCTTGTGATCCTCATCTTAATTTTTCGACGTGCGACGGCACCTCAGCTTCCCGCTTGTGAGGGCTGCAAGGATTGTAGTACTTCTGTTCCTCACTTACCTTCACAGAGGTCCCTTCAAAATACTCTGACTATGAAACGTAGGCAGGTGGTCAGGCTTTATTATGGCCGTCAAAACACCTACTTGTTGATATCTGCAACTTTCAACCATGATTCTTAAAAAAATCACCTCATACTTCTCAAGTCACGCTCAATTTGACTGGGTCATGCGCTTCAACCGTATCGTACAAGGATTCTCATGATCTGGAGTAGCTTGCCAGGAATCTGCCGCTGGTTTAACCCTAGAGTGATGAATCCAAGGTGTCACCTCTGCCACCTTTACAGCTCCTTCTTTATACAATGTTCCATGGGCATGAGTTGTTAAGAAGGCATATCTTGAATCCATATAGATGTTCACTCTCAACCCCTCAGCTAGTTGCAAGGCCCTTGTCAGTGCGATTAATTCCGCCTTCTGTGCTGATGTCCCTTTCGAGAATGGTCGTGCTTCTATCACCTTGTCTATGGTGGTTACCGCATACCCTGCATACCAAATACCTTCTTTTACAAAGCTACTACCATCCGTATACTGCTGTATATCTGGGTTCTGGATGGGAAAATCATGGAGATCTGGCCTGCTAGAAAATACTTCATCCATTATTTCCAGACAGTCATATTGACTTTCAGCAGTCTGTGGCAAAGGGTAGCTGGATTGAGATTGTTGACAGACTCAAGATGTACTCTTGGATTCTCGCATAGCATAGCCTGATACTAGCTGAACCAATGATTACCTTTGTAATCCAGTAGGGTCTGTACTGCATGAGGTACTCGCACATAAAGTTCCTGAACCAATGTAAGTTTGTCAACTTCCACTACCAAATATAGTTGCAGCAGCCACTGCTCGTAGACAAGGTGAAAGACCACTGGCCACTGCATCCAACTGTTTGGACAAGTAGGCTACAGGTCTTTGCCATGATCCTAAGTACTGAGTTAACACTCCCACGGCCATTTTTCTTTGCTCATGCACATATAGGTAGAAAGGACGCGCGTGATCTGGTAGGCCTAGTGCTGGGGCACTCATAAGTGATATCTTCAAATGCCTTCTGTTGTTCTGTGGTCCATAGGAAGGTCCGTGCCTTTTACAGCTTCATACAAGGGTTTCGCCAGTATCGCATAATTAGGAATCCATATCCTACAGAATCCTGCTGCTCCCAAGAATTCTTCCACTTGTATTCTATTCATGGGGACAGGTATTCAACATACTGCTTCTTTTCTTTCAGGTCCCATTGTTCTTTGACCTTCAGAGATATGGAATCCTAAATACTTGACCGTTGGCTGACACAACTGCGCCTTCCTCCTTGATACCTTGTAACCTGCCCACCAAAGAATATGGAGTAGATCATGGGTTGCTTGTTGGCACATCTCTTTAGTAACTGCAGCTATCAAGAGATCATCCACATACTGAAGCAATACACATTCCCCTGGGATGGATTTGAAGTCTTGTAAATCTTGACTCAGTGCAGATCCAAATAGGGTAGGTGAATTCTTGAATCCTTGAGGCAACTTGGTCCAAGTCATCTGACGCTTTGATCCCATAACAACATCTTCCCATTGAAAAGCAAAGATGCACTGACTTTCAACAGCAAGTCGAAGGCAGAAGAAAGCATCTTTAAGATCTAGGACTGTAAAGTGAGTTGCCCACCAGGAACTAGGGCAAGCAGATTATAGGGTTTGGGTACCACTGGGTGTATATTAACTACTGCATCATTAACTGCTCTTAAATCTTGTACAGGACGATACTCATCTGATCCTGGTTTCTGAACAGGTAATAATAGAGTGTTCCAAGGGGAGGTACAGAATGTTAGGATACCATACTTTACGAACTTATCCAAGTACGTCTGTATGTTCTTCTTGGCCTTCTGAGGTATGTGATACTGGTGTAGGCTCACAGGGTAGGCCCCAAGCCTTAGTTCAATATGTATCGGTGGGATATTACAAGCAAGTCCTGGAGGATTATTCTCTGCCTATACTCCTGGAATGTCAAATAAAGATCCATCACTCTTAGGGTTTGCATTTGTTATTACAGAGTAGAAGCTCCATTCTTCTTCTTTTGGTACCAATACTGCTATCATGCCTGGTGATTTATTAAACTTCAGAGACGTTGATCCATTAGCTAGAAAAGTTATCTGAGCTTGAAGCTTTGATAATAGATCTTGTCCTTGAAGTTGAATTGGACACTATGGCATTAGTGATGTACCGAACGGTTCGCCGGCGAACGGTTCCTGGCGAACATAGCATGTTCGCGTTCGCCACGGCGGGCGAACATATGCGCGGTTCGACCCGCCCCCTATTCGTCATCATTGAGTAAACTTTGACCCTGTACCTCACAGTCAGCAGACACATTCCAGCCAATTAGCAGCACAGCCTCCCTAGCAGACCCTCCCACCTACTGGACAGCATCCATTTTAGATTCATTCTCAAGCTGCATGCTTAGTAAGAGGAGGGAAAGTGTAGCTGCTGTTCATAAGATAGGGAAAAGCATAGCTAGGTTAGGGATAAGGGTATGCTTTTTTTGATTTTTTTTTTCTATCTAATGTAAATGCACTTAGTTGTCTGCCACTGCTGCCAGCTTCTGTGTCAGGCTCACAGTGCATACCCCATTTCCCCAGTCAGTGCCACCAATTACATCTGGTGTCACAATAGCTTGGATTTAAAAACAAAAAACTTTTTTCACTGTTATAGATTGAATAGCAGTCAGTTGTCTGCCACTGCTGCCAGCTTCTGTGTCAGGCTTACAGTGCATACTGTGCCCATTTCCCCAGTCAGTGCCACCAATTACATCTGGTGCCACAATAGCTTGGATTTAAAAACAAAAAACTTTTTTCACTGTTATAGATTGAATAGCAGTCAGTTGTCTGCCACTGCTGCCAGCTTCTGTGTCAGGCTCACAGTGCATACTGTGCCCATTTCCCCAGTCAGTGCCACAAATTACATCTGGTGTCACAATAGCTTGGATTTAAAAACAAAAAACTTTTTTCACTGTTATAGATTGAATAGCAGTCAGTTGTCTGCCACTGCTGCCAGCTTCTGTGTCAGGCTCACAGTGCATGCTGTGCCCATTTCCCCAGTCAATGCCACCACTTACATCTGGTGTCACAATAGCTTGGATTTAAAAACAAAAAACTTTTTTCACTGTTATAGATTGAATAGCAGTCAGT
>OW240912.1:409662514-409715315 GCA_933207985.1 Pelobates cultripes | reverse complement strand
GCCATACACACCAAATAAAGTGCATACATTTTCACAATCTCCCAGGGGCCATAGTCATGCGGGAGGAGGCTGGCAAAGAGGCTTCTCCACAACCCAGGGAAACAGGGCAATTTGCCATTTGAAGGGCCCGTTACAAATAGCAGTTTGTAACAAGGTGTCAATCCATATCTGCCAAGTGACCCGATGTAGGGGGACCAGTCCCCATTCTGCTCTGTGTCAGTGTGTACCAGGGAACCTTAGGACAGGTGTCAATCCATATCTGCCAAGTGACCCGATGTAGGGGGAACAGTCCCCTATCTTGCCTGCGTGCATCAGGGGCTCTGAGGACAGGTGTCAATCCATATGTCAAGGTGTCAACATGTCATATGTCAGGTGTCAATCCATATTGATTGTGATTTAGGAATGTTAGGTGATTTCTGCCCTTTATGGATTAAACCAGACTCTGTATCAACTGTGTAATTTTCCATGGGAGTTTTGCCATGGATCCCCCTCCGGCATGCCACAGTCCAGGTGTTAGTCCCCTTGAAACAACTTTTCCATCCCTATTGTGGCCAGAAAGAGTCCCTGTGTGTTTTAAAATTCGCCTCCCCATTGAAGTCAATGGCGTTTCGGGCGGTTCGCCGGTTCGCGAACATTTGCGGAAGTTCGCGTTCGCCGTTCGCGAACCGAAAATTTCGGGTTCGCGACATCACTATATGGCATATATAGGAACTGGTGCTTCACAAAATGGCCTCCTAAAATGCAAGTGCGACTCCTGAGAACCGGTCTAGCAGCGCTTCTCCCAGTAGCTCCTATTACAGTTACAGTCTTTCCAGAAGGAGTTGCTACCAACTTAGTCACCACAGAATGTTCAGCACCTGTATCAATCATGAAAGGACTTCTCTTTCCCTCTATTTTTACATGGACCATAGGCTCCGCTCGGCCAAGGGGGATGGAGCCCGGTCGGTATCAATTGTCTTCCATGACAATGTCAGCCAGACCCACAAAATCTCTATCTTCCCTATCCCTAAGTCTCTGAGTAGGGGGATAATATTTTCCTTCTGCCATTTCCATTAAATCCTCCAAAACTTCCTCTTCCTCGTCCTCTAAAGCTACCACCATAACCACCCCGCCCCCGTCTCTCATCTTGTCTACCACCTACAATATATCACCTCTGTGGGCAGTCACTCTTGCAATGTCCTTCCTCTCTACAATATGCACATTGATCTCTGCCTAGTGATACCCTGCTCATCCTACCCTAAACTCCTCTATCCATCTCCCCTCCCTCTCTCGCTACACCTGTGATAGCTACCGCTAACATGTCTGCTTTCTTCCTCATTTTACGTTCCTCCTCATGCTTTGTCTCAGTTCCCCTATTCATATATACTTTATTTGCAACCTCCATTAACTGTGACATGGACATCCCTGCAAATGCCTCTAACTTTTGTAATTTTCTCTTGATAATGTTCTGGGCCTGGCTGACAAATGATGAGTTAATCATTTGGGCAATATGGACCAGGGGTAAGCTGGAGAGGCATTTGTAAATGTCGGGATTAAAGGGTACCAGTCATTTGTCGAGTTAGTATGGGACTTCAATAGGGTTGTTTAGTAACAGGTTCTGATCTGGGAGTAGTAAGGTAGGTGAAAGGGGGTGAGTTAATTTTACTGGTCAGCATTAGGTGACTGAAAAATAAAAATGTGTTTAAACCAAAAACCTGCCTGTAGGTGTCACGAGGGTAAGTAATTGTATCAAAATAGTCTTTATGGGTCTAACAATAAAACTTGGCTTTTAACATATTTATACCTAAAATAAAACCTTACGACAAGAAATATTAAAAGAGGTAAGCAGTCCTACTTCTGTCTGTTGTATGCCAGTATAGAGTTAAGGATGATTAAACGGTCATTAATATTTTAAACAATGTAAATTAATGTAACTCCTGAAGATAGCCAGTAGGTGGCCCTAGAGTGCTTCCTAAAGTCTAATGAAGCAGATAGACTTTTATTATGTGAGACAGATATGTGGGTAGGCGGGGACAATATAGCAGGGGGAGTGCAAATACCAGCTATACCAGTTTTAGCTTGGGAGGAAGAGTAGGGGGTTGGGAATCAGTAGCAAGGTGGAATTAAGGCCTTAGTGGACAAACAGCTTCTGGCTACCATGGACTCCATTGTTCCTCTTAGCACAGCTTTTACCATTTAGCAGTGTTTCAACAATCTGTATATAGAAACCACTCATATAGCCCCAGCATATTATTATAACAATGTAAACCTGCTGTATTAAATCTGGATCAAGGATCCACAGGAACACTGGTTACCAGAACAGGCCGTTCTCTGCTACACAGAGTATTTTAATCTTTTGGGGGACAGTGTTACACCATAATCACAAACAGCATATTCCTTAGAAAAGATTTTTTTTGTTTTTTTTTTGAAAACATACAAGACAACGGACCGTTTGTGAATCAGAAGCACCTATGATTTCAACAGAGCGTCTGATTCAAAGCAGTACAAATATACAAACAGTTTCAACAGTCACACCAGTTACCTTAGCAACAGCACCACGTGGCATGGTTACTAGGCCCAAACATACATGTACACACAAACACAGGATCCTCACACGCTCAACAATATCACGACGTCACACACACGAAATTAAATCAAAAACCCACCAAAGACTATACACTTATCAATGTAACTATTATTCAAACCATACAATTGTCTACACTATTAATCCACATAAACTAACCGATCACATAACATTTCAACAATTTCGTCTCTACAGTCTATGGTTATGGTACAGTTAGTAACTATTGTACAGTTTAGACAATTATGGTTTTAAAGTTACTGTGGTGAAAGTAACCTCGCCACTGGTTTTTGGAGGGGCCTGTTTGCCAGCCTCCTGCCCTGCGACTATGGCCCTGGGATGTATTGCCTTTTAAGGAACTGATTTGGGCATATTGTATTTTATTATGCTGCTGCTGGCCCTTTAAGAACCATCTGGGGACATACTGTGGAGTTACTGGGTGGCCACCATTTCAGGTATCAGAGGCACATGGTGAGAACAATGGATGAAGCACATGGTGAGAACAATGGATGGAGATCATTTTAACTCACAGACACTGTTTGGACTTTTCTACATGGTGCCATCTCGCCGGTATTTGGTGCACAAAGACATTGTGCAGTAGTTTTAAACTATAAAACAGGGGACACATTTAACAGTAATTATTTTTCATATAGCCTGTATATGTTCTGCGGAATCTGCATTAAACGGTATCTTCCAAACTACTGAACGGATCTGGGTGAATTTTGGATATGTTTATGGGGTTATTGCATGTTTTGGGGTCCCTGTGATATGTTTTATAATACTGTATTTCTCTGCCTGTGATAATTATATTAATCATTGTGTTCAGTAATCATATCACAGGCAGAGGGGAGGATTTTGTGTGGGAGTGTCTGTGTGTATTGTACGGATTGATTGGTTGTATTTCAAAACCCTGTGGATAAAAAGAGGCTGTATGTGCCAGTACTGAGAGTTCTACTTCACCCTCAATCTGAGTCCTGTCTCTTATTGGGGGAATCTGCTACAAGGGATTGCTATGCTCTGCATATTCCCTTTCTATAATCACTGAGCTCTTATAAGAGCTTGTTCCTGTCTACGGTGGTTTTGGTGTCAGCTAGAGTGGAATCCTCAAGAAGCGTTAGGAGCATCCATCAACGGAGGTACCCAGTCGGGGTTCCAGGTGATCCGTTACATTTACAATATCAGTTAGTACACATGCAAGGTTAAACAGTAATTTTAGTATTTTTCACGTAATATCAGTAGTTATGGTACAAGTCAGTAGTTATGGTACATGCCAGTGGTTATAGTACCATGCGCTATTTCACACTATACACGCAATTTACACGTCCGCTAAACGGCAGAGCTCAAGCTTTCTAGCAGGACATACAATTCACCAATTACAACGTATTTAACAACATTTACAGCAAACCCAACTACTCTAATTGGCCAGTACCTCGAGAACTATCAAACTATTTACACCAGGATTCGGTTAGTCTACGCTGCCCAAGCACCACATATAGTGAACTAGTGGGCGGAATTTACAAGAGTATCCATTTAGTCCATCTACTCTATCAATAGTCTAGTGGCTGAATGTACAACATAGCACACTTAGCCAAGATGGGTTGAGAGCTAGCAGACGGAATGTACACCAGAATCTGCTTAGTCTCGCCAGCCTCCCCGACCTAGCAACCGAAATTTACACCTAGACACGCTAGTCAAGACAGGACACCGGTGTCCGGCATAAATTATTTACACCAAGATTTAGCCTGACCCAAACCACCTATATTAGACGGGCTGACTACAGAGCGTCTAATTTCCAGATAAGCGGTGCGCCATCACTTCTTCCCTCCAGAGGGAGGGGGAAATCCAATAAACAGTTCCTTAGATAAAACCCCTTGTGGGCCTACCGCTCTAACGGTATCAGTCTTACCTCTTAGTTCCTGGACCTGGGTTCACACTCATCGACGGTACACCCCGGTACTCACTGCGTAGAAGCCAATGATCTCCTGGACAACAGGCCAGTGGCGCCGAGATGAAGGGAGGTCCACGCAGTAGAAGTCCAGGGGTGCAGCCGTGGAGAATGCTGGTAAAAAGTTTACTGTCTCAAATCTCTGGGCCAGCCTCCATGCGATGAGGTTCCCGGACCCAATGCACCAAAAATGTTACCAGAGGAATAACAGGAACAAACCGCAGAAGCCACACATAGAGATATGGACACAAGTCTTCAGGAAGTGACAGGTCTTTTATTTACACACGTATCGGGTCTCACACTGAACTTGTGTTCAAATGGTATGAGCCCAGAGCATAGTTTGCACAGGCTATTTATTAACAATAACTCCTCCCATAGCTCCACTCACACATACCCTTAGACCAATCAGTGAACAGGATATTCAGGATCACCTAATATGGGAAGACCGTATGACGCCTTTTAAGGACAAAGGAATGTGACTACAGTTGATGCACATGCTCAGTACATTGATGACAGTATCTTAGCTACATGTAACTAACTAACAGATACAACAAACACCTGTACTTGTATATGCCACATGGAGATTTCAGGCCTACTAAACTTTGAATCATGTTGAAATCCCATCACTACAGCAGTTTTTGACACTTCTATTTAACTCTCAAAGATGAAGAGCACGCCACAAATTTACTATTTAGCAGGTTAGCACCAAAACAATTCTAATTTTTACAACTGCGCTGTAACCGCAGTATTTGACGCTTCTATTTGACTCTCAGATATGAAGTGCTGGGCCCAAATTGACTATTTAGCAGATTAGCACCCAGAAACTAAGAATGTTTAGAATTGTGCTGTAACTTCACTATTTAACACTTCTATTTGACTCTCAGATATGAAGATCACGCCCCAAATGTACTATTTAGCAGTTTAGTGCCAAAATGATTAGAATTTTTTCAACTGCACTGTAACCGCAGTATTTGATGCTTCTATTTGACTCTCAGATATGAAGAGCACCCCACTAATGTACTTTTTAGCACCCCAAAAATTTTAAGTTTTAAAACTGCAATGTGACAGCAGCATTTGACGCTTCTATTTGACTCTCAGATATGAAGTGCACCCCACTAAAGTACTAGTTTGCAGAATTCTTTCCTAATCTGTCCCTGAAAGTGGCAGCATCCTCTCCCTACACTACTAAGAGCTTGTGTGACGTGCGGCGCTACGTGACTCCAGCTTATATATAGAGGCTGGGTCACATGCTGCACTGGCCAATCACAGCCATGCCATGTATGCCATGGCTGTGATGGCTTCTAAGGGCACACATATCAAACGGTTGTTGATTGGCTGCAACCTTTGAAAATGCGCCATTAAATCGCCGAACACCGAACTCCAACCCGAACATACAGTGATATGTCCGTGTTCGGGTCTGGGGTCCAAACATCGTAATGTTCGGTACGAACCTGAACTTTACAGTCCGGGTTCTCTCAACTCTACTTGTAAGCTTGTTAAATCGAGGCCCAAATCTCTAATTATTTTAATTAGTCAGTATCTCTCAAAATGATAAATGTGTCAATGAAAAATATAGAAACATGCGTATCTTTTATTCAAGTATTCCTGAATATCAATCGGTACACAAAAAGGTGTTTCTGTTACATAGTTAAGGGGTTAAAACAACTTGACAAACATTTTCACCTATGAATCATTTCACTTTAACGCTTAATAATAGAATAACCCCCTTTATGTCATTTAGTTGCACATAACAGGCAGATAAAAGGTATACTATAAGCATAGTAATTACTACAGCTCATTGTGGCATTCATTTTTGGGAATCAATAATCTGTAGTGGCTACTTTGTTTAAAGTGTTTTTGCCCTTTAAATAAACTCCCCTTCCAGTTCAGGAATATATCAGCTAGCAATCTTGAAATTATGCATTCGACTACAATTTAGCCAATAAACATATCTCTTATCTCTGCTTTGACAAATATGGCCCTGACACCTCCAGCACTAAAGGTGTACCAGTTCAGGCCTGCTATCATCTGTGGGTTTCTTTATCTAACCTGTACCACTAACTGCTCAACTGAGCCCCAGGGTAACGTTGGCTTAGTAGCAGACTCACCTGCAACCCAGGATATACTGTGGTTGTATGTATAGTAACTTGCTCGTTCCACTGGTGTTGCCTAAACTTGCATGTGTTCCAACCAAGACCTCAGCAGAGACAAGACACATGCTTCTTGCTGGCAACTTATAAGACCATCCTTTATTTTTGATTCTCCCAGCTTTCTTTAAAAAAACAGCACACAGGAAATGTGGTTACAAATAATTTATACCAATGGGAAACAAACACACAGCTAGAGAGCTATACGTTATTCTTTACTTGTCAGTACCCGTGTGGGATGGGAGACCTATCAGAGGGATGTAAATTATGTTGAGCTAATTATTTCCAGGGGATAATTGGACATTCCAAACGAACGGTTAGTTCTCCACCCTCTATGTTAATAAACACTTCAAACACGGTTTATACCTAGAGCATCTGACCTAATGTCTGTAAGCACATGTTGGATTGCCTTATTTATCTGGATTGTTTCTAAAGGTATGCAATGCAGTTGAGATCATAAATAATAAATATTCCAGTTTTGTCATATCTGCCAATAAATATTTTCACAGAGTTTTGTAGCTGATACTTTGTGTGTTTTTTGTTATTCTTTAGACAGTGAGAACTGCATAAAGTGTCCAGAAAACGAATGGCCGAATGAAAATAAAAATCGTTGTATTCCTAAGGAAGTGGAGTATCTTTCCTACACAAATGATATTTTAGCTGCTTTATTTGCTGTAATTTCTATTTTCTTTTGTATTTTGACCCTTCTTATACTAATAGTTTTCATTTCATACAGAGATACCCATATTGTCAAAGCCAATAATAGGAACCTCAGTTTTATTCTTCTGATTTCCATCGCCTTGAGCTTTATCTGTGTTTTTCTCTTTCTTGGTCGTCCCCTGGATATAACATGCATGCTCCGTCAAGTGTCTTTTGGAGTCATCTTTTCTGTGTCTGTCTCCTGTGTATTGGCCAAGACTATCATTGTTTATACTGCTTTCAAGGTCACTAGACCTGGAAGCAAGTGGAAAACATGGATTGGAGTCAAGCTGTCCAATTCTATTGTTTTAATCCTCTCGTCAATTCAATTTATAATTAGTATCTGTTGGTTGGCCATTTCTCCACCATTTCAAGAGATGGACACACACTCTTATCAATGGAAGATCATTATTCAGTGTAATGAAGGCTCAGTTTTTGCCTTTCACTCTGTCCTTGGTTACATGGGGTTTCTGGCAACTGTTAGCTTTATTATGGCTTATTTAGCCAGGACATTACCGGACAGCTTTAATGAGGCCAAGTACATCACTTTCAGCATGCTGGTGTTCTGTAGTGTTTGGATTGCGATGATCCCAGCCTATCTGAGCACCAAAGGGAAATACATGGTGGCTGTAGAGGTCTTTGCCATATTAACATCGAGTGCTGGACTTTTAGGTTGCATATTTTTACCAAAATGTTACATAATATTTATGAGACCTGAAATGAATAAAAAGTCATGTTTGCTAAGGAAAATAAATTAATATAATTGCAAAAAGGTTTGTCATTTCAATAAATTCATCTAGATAATTAAAAACAGAGGCATTAATAGCTATTACATTGATCTCATGTTGTTTTGTATATTTTTGTTCTACTTTCTCATTGATTTAAGACACACTAAGACTAACTGAAAGCAACAATTATTGAGATACCTAGGGGGGCATATAGAACTTATTTACAGGTAACACATTCCCTTTTCAACTTCCAGATGACAGATTCTTGGTTGGTAATCAACTTTTTTGGTTCAACATTATAGCGGACCCCCGGTAACCCGACCGGTTACCTCGGCTAATTCATTCCTTCAGTCACTCAGGAACCCCTCTAGTATATAAAGAGACCCGTTTTCCCCCATTAACTTTGTTTATTTTGTCACACAAGATTTTAAATGCATAGACCCCTACATGGGGTCTCCAACACAAAACAACATGGGTTTCAATCCCATGAAACTGATGGGGATGGAAGAGGGACAAAGCAGCCAGCTTTAACTGGGTTGGCAGTGTCCCTGTAGCAACACCCTGCTGTGACAAGTAAGGGGGAGAGGCACTGACAAGCAATACATTTCACTTAACTATACTGTCGGGATATTTATATCGGCAGACATTTTGTGCTAAGATAGAAATTAAAAGTGTACATTGCCAAGTGATAAGCAATGAAGCAGGGGGATGGAATGCTCTGTTTAAATGTTAATGGAATAGAAATAATTTTAAACACAGACACTAGTGACAGAGAAGACTCGGTAATTCATTTTACTTTCTAAATCTTACAAGGTCCCATTGTAAGTAAGGGGTGAAAATGAGTTTAGAACTGTCAATTTTAGAAATTAGAACAGGAATTGTCGACTTGCTGTCTGGAGAAAATCCAAAGAAACGCTTTGAACTGACAGCAAATTTAAGTTATGGTAGTCATTTTAGATAAGCCAAATTACGTCAAAATCGTCATCAGGAAAAGTTAACTCTTTCCTGGATAGGAAAGTTTAATGAGACAATTACACCCTCGCTGGAAGTTTTGCTTTCTGTGTCTGTGAAGTATCCTCATAAATCTTGTAAGTCTTGACAGTTGATGCTGTTAGCCATTGGATTGTTTTAATATAGCCATTGTATTACATACTTATGTTAAACTAAATATTCACTGATTATTATCATGCACACTGCCTAATATTATTATTATTTTTATTTGTCACAATAAATTATATCTATTTTTATAACAAATTGTGATTTTATTTGTATGGAATACATTTCACTTACATGATAACAATCTCTAAGATCTAATAGAATTGAAATAGTGGGCAATTCTCAACTGTATAATATTATCATCCCATAAATATCCCCACAATACTTTACAGAGCTGCGTTGCCTATAACCCCCCCACCCCCTTGTTGACCCACATCGTTATATACAGGCACATGTAAAACAGTCCCAAAAGTGGTGCTGCAAGCTTGTGGCCAGTGCCAAACAAATCAGGTCATCCATCACATATCTCCTCCTATAGAAATAGACAGCGGGCACGTGGGGATATGGCACTCAGTGATGGTGTTCCATCACAAACATTCTATATTATGAGCTCACTTCATTGCACTGCAGAATTCAAAGTCATTTTTATTTAATGTAATGGTATTGGGTCATAAAGACTAAACATTGTAAACGCTGTCTTTTCAGAAAAATAGGCAACATTTACAATGAATATAAAAAGGATTTCTAGTGCTTCCAAAAATGTTAGTAGACAGCTAGGACAACCCAAGCCAGAGTCTCTTCTTTCTGATAGTAGGTAAGATGCAAAAAGAAGAAAGAGGGACGCAGCACCTTGTGAGTGTCTTCTGATCCAGATAGTGCTTAGGTGCCATGTAAAGGTGCAGGAGACACAATATAGTGTAGTAGGTACTTATACTTGGGGAAGAAAATATAAAAATGCACTTACAGTTTATTTGAGCTTCTGATCAGCTCCAAATAGTAGCGCTTTGTGGTGTGATCCCCACCTTTGGATATACTGGTGCAGCAACAATTTTCCAGGAAGTGTGTTAGGATCCAGATGCGCTGTATGGGAGTCCTGGCATGGGTAGTAGAAGTTCACCGATGCAGATGTGGCATAAAAGGAATATAAAAACAACCAATAGTGCTCACTAATAAAAAAGTAGTATTAAAATATTCACAAAAAGAGAGCAAAAATGGTTTTGCTCAATCCAAATAGCATATGTGGTATAATCCCCACCAAGGATATTTCTTGAGTCCTCTTGGATAAAATCTTCTAAAAGCAATAGGAGGGACCAAAATAGATAAAAAAAAAAGTATAATCTTTTTCTTACATAAAATAAAAAATACACAAAGAAAATGCATTTTACGCGTTTCGCCAAATCACTCAAAAGTATTTACAGACATAAGTACCATCCCGGTTATATACAGTTTCAAATAAAAAAAAGGCAAAAAACGATTGTGTGATGGCACAGTCATGTCACAGTTTAGTCACTGGTCAAAAGTTTAAATTAGGATAAAAAGATACAGAAACAGTTAATACATGGTTAAACATGCAGGTAATATTAAAAAGTTTTTATATTTTATTAAAAAATATGAAGTAAATAATATGGAGGAGATGGAGGAAAGTCACAGAAATTAAAAAGGTATGCTGGGAGATATAGTTTGAAGGGGAGCATTATAGGAAGGTGCACAGAAAAGACTAATGGGAAATGTTGTAAAAGGAGGGGAGAGAAAAAGAAAAAAGAGGCATATGATGTAAAAAGCAATAGATGTTGGAATATACAGTGTGGTGGCTAAGTCTATCGCTACAGACAGTCACTTGAACAGTTAATAGAGGAACTTTTAGATCAAGATCCTGCAGTCTTTGTAGAAGCTCCATTTATGTTTTATTTGAATGGTTTGATATTTCCAACTGGATGGCTGCTCATTTCCTTAAACTGAACCTGTCCAAAACAGAACTTCTTGTCTTCCCTACCTCAAGTGTTGCTACTCCCTTGTCTGTGTCCCGCCAAGTCAATGGCACTACCATCTGCTCTACCTCTAAGGCTCACTGCCTAGGTGTTCTTTTTTACTCCAAACTCTCCTTCACCCCTCATGTCCAATCAATTGCCAAATCCTGCCGCTTCCATATCAAAAACATTGTGAGCATCCGACCCTATTAAACACCTGATACGGCAAAGGTGCTTGTCCATGCTGCTGTCCTCTCTCATCTTGACTACTCTAATATGCTTCTCAGTGGTCTTATGTGTTCCCTAACTTGCCCCCTTACAGTCTATAATGAATGCGGCAGTGAGGCTTGTCTTCCTGTACGCCCTCACCTCCCACGTCTCCCCCCCTTTGTCAGTCCCTACATTGGCTTCCCATAAGATATAGGGCTCAATTTAAGATCCTGAAACTTGCTTACAAACCTCTACACAGTGCTGATCGCACCTACTTATCCTCACTATTACACACGTATGTTCTGTCTAGGTTCCTACGTCTAACCTCGTACTCCTACCTCTGATGCTTACCTTAAAGACTTCTCTAGCTCTGCACCGTTCCTATGGAACGCTATTCCCCTCTCTGTTAGAATCTCACCCAATCTCCATTCCTTCAAAAAAATCTTTGAAAACCTACTTCTTTAGGAAAGCATATCAATTAAACTGTGAACAGTTTTCCCTCCTCATATCCTGATTCCTCTCCTAAAACTGTCATCAAAACAAAACACTAAGCCCTCAATGAATGCTATCCTAGCAACCTACTTTTCTGCCCTACCCTTACCTTTTGTGCCACTATACCCCACTCCCTCTAGCATGAAAGCTCATTGAGCAGGGCCCTCAATCCCTCTGTGTGTCCAACTCGTCTGGTTACAAATACATCTCTGCTAGTCCATCCATTGCACAGCGCTACAGAACTAGTTGATGCTTTATAAATAATAAAAATAATAATAAGAAGAATAACAATATAGTAAGTTTGCCTGAAGTACAGAGACAGCTAACGACACTAATTTGATTAAACCTCTTCGCAACGCATAAAGGAAATTTTCTGTCAATGCGGTCCTACGAATAAGTACCCAAGATGGACAATTTCCGTCATTTGCTAAAGTTAACCCCAGATATCCGCAATCACAGTGATCGTGTTTAACACTACTGCATTCTGTGATTACTCTGACAGGCAGTCAGAATGATCATATGTGCTGCTGTGAATACTGACATGCTTCTGCGTTCAGTGTAAGCGCAGGGAGACAGAAGTGCTGAGTGCTGATCCTCTTCTCTCTGTAAAAGAAGAGTTATTAATGTAAAATCTAACCCCCTTTTACCCAGTCCTAATAAAAATCCCCCTTTCCCTGCCAGTTGATCACTGCCTGAGTTATCTTTTAGCTTTTTTTAACCCTCTGGAGTTACATTTATGTTAATAATTATTTATATATCTTTACATTATATATTTAGCTAGCTGGGGTGGGTGGAAGTTTGTGTGGAATTGGGGAATTTGTTGTTAGGCTAGCTAGAGATTAACAGAAAAAAAGGTCTAAAAAAAGTCTAAAAAAGTTTTAAAAAATGTTTAACGTTTAAAAAATTTAAAACGTTTTAAAAAGTAAATAAAGTTTAAAAAAATAAAAAATAAAAAATAAAAATGAGAAAAAAAGATGATGCCTTTTGAAATATCCCCCGGTGTATTCTTTAAAAAATAGTATATGTTTGTGGGGTAGTTTGAATAACCAACCTCCTAAACTACTCCAAAATGGGACATAAACACAGAGCAAAAATTCATGGTTTGAAAAAAACATAAATGACTGTGTCTAAGGCTGAAAATATGCCTTTAATTCCCTGGGGTGTATTCTTTAAGAAGTTGTATGCGTGTGTGTGGTAGTTTGAATATCCAATCTGCTCAACTACTCCAAAATGGTTTGAATATCCAATCTGCTCAACTACTCCAAACTTTTTTCAGAAGTTTGAAAAAAATCTGAATGAATGCATCTTACATGTAACCCTTCAACATCCAGATATACCTGGCAAAGGTACATATGGGGGTATTCCTGACGACATAGCTGTGCAACCTATGAAGTGTTATACTGCCATGGCACACATAAGATTTGCAAAATATACAGTAAAAGCTCAAAGTAGGGGTAAAAAAAGGCAGAAGAAATGCTTAAAGGACCACTATAGTGCCAGGAAAACAAACTCATTTTCCTGGCACTATAGTGCCCACCCTCATGGCCCCCATTAAGCCTGGCTGAAGGGGGAAGAAGGGGTTAAATTCTTACCTCGAGGCGCTGGAGACTCTCCTCCTCCTTCCGACGTCATCTGTTACAAAATAGCGGAAAAAAATTATCAAACGCTTAGGTTCAACATATGCCTTTGAAATACTCCACGGTGTATGCTTTAAGAAATTATATTTGTTTGTGGGGTAGTTTGAATAAGCAACCTGCTCAACTACTCCAAAATGGACAAGGACACAGCTTAAAAATTATAAGTTTGAAAAAAACTGGTGTGGCTGTGTCCACATATACCTGGTAAAGGCATATACAGAGATATTGCTGT
Organism: Pelobates cultripes; assembly: GCA_933207985.1. Taxonomy (NCBI): domain Eukaryota; kingdom Metazoa; phylum Chordata; class Amphibia; order Anura; family Pelobatidae; genus Pelobates; species Pelobates cultripes. The sequence continues at coordinate 409,701,702 of OW240912.1, read as the reverse complement.
ACTCAGACGACATAGCTGAGCAACATATGAAGTATTATACATCTGTAGCACATATCAGGTTTGCAAAATATAAAGTGCAAACTCACTATGTGTGTCAAACAGGCAAACAAGTTGTTTATTACCACTACACTTGCTACAAGCTAACAGAAAAATTATCCTAAACAAAGGTTCAAAATATGCCTTTTGAAATACCCTGGGATGTCTTCTTTAAGAAATGGTATGCCTTTATGGGGTAGTTGGAATATGTAGCCTTCTAAAGTGCTCCAAAATGTAACACGGGCCCATCAAAACCATCTGTGAAAATTCACACAAAAACCTGAAATTGTCATGTCCATTTTACAGCACTGTAACTTCACAAAATTGTCTCTAGGTCATACATTGGGCATATTGTTTTACCCAGAAGATGTAACTAAGTATAATTTGGGGGATTTTTTGACAGTATAAGAAATATCCAGCAGAAATGCATGTGTTTAAAAAGAAATGTATGTAAAAATGCAAATTTCTTTCTCACCACAAACATTGCCATAAATTGCTGAAAAAAATGGTGACAAGTTAAGGCACAATATATGCCATATCACATACCTTGGAGTGTCTGCTTTCTCAAATGGAAGCCCTTTGTTGAGTTATTCGAACAGTAAAACTGCTATAATGCCCCAAACTTAGACATAGGCCCATCAAATCCATCTATGAAAATTCTAACTATAGAAACTGAAATAGTCTTGTCTCTTAAATGGCATTGTAGCTACACAGAATAGTGCCAAGGGCATATAATGGGGGTATTATTGTAGTCAGCGGTCAGTATATTTATACTGGCAGACATTTTGTGTTAAGACTGAAATTAAAAGTGAACAGAAGTGACTCCATTTTGTATCACAATGCAAATACAGACACATTTTTACTTCTGTGTAACTCTATTCATTCAAGCCTGAGCTAAGGAATGTGACTAATGTAAACATTGGCAGAGATAAGACATGATGTCTGCAGCAAGGGGGGTTGATGCAACACCCCAGAGACAAATAAATATAAATATATATATATATATATATATATATATATATACACATATATATATATATACACACAAACACACAATATCCAAATATCCACATATAACTTACTATTATTATATTAATTATATACAAATAGTACTATGTGAATAATATAGAATATTCATGGATATAATATCAATGAAGAAATATCATATTATTTACTAACTGTAACGACCGAGTACCTTCCGTTGATGGACGCTTCCTAGCTTATGCCGAGGATCACAAGCACCGCACACCACAACCGCCGCAGACTCCACAACCGCCGTAGCTTAACTGGAGTCTTGCCGTCTTCCTTCCACCCTGGATCAGCTTCTGTCCTCCAGGACCGTGTGGAAAAGACCTCTCCTCCAGGAGAGCGTATCAGGAACAGCTCTTAAAGGAGCTAAGTGATTAGAGCTCAAGGGAGCATACAAAGTATAGCAGTCCCCAGTGTGATTTTAGCAGTTCTCCTCCAATCACAAGACAAGACTATGTGTTGAGGGTCAAACAGGAACAGGTTTAATGAGCACACAGGACTTTCTTTTATACAGGTTTTCCCACAAGGTTACCACCCATGTGGGAAAACCCCACAGGACACAGGGTTACAAAAGCCAATCAATACAGTACAGTACATTCAGACACTCCCAGCTAAGGCACACAAAACCTCCTCTCTGCCTGTGATATAATTACAGTACACAATGGGCTAACTTAATTATCACAGGAAGAAAATATTCAGCTTTACACAATATTCATAACTTCAAAACTATACATGCAATTTCCATAAAAGTTATATTTTCTGAACCAGCATAATCAGTGAACAAACATATTCAAAACGAATACGAATTGGTCGAATTTGACCGACTGCAAGAATGGCTTTCATGCCCAAAACAGTTCCACAGATTTAGGCTGTGCAGCTGGTCTATCTTCTCCTCTATCCTGGAGATAATTGACTTAAGTTGGTGTGGTAAGCCAAATATCTACAGGTACAGGAAATATCTTTAAGTCCAAAATTGTTACAAAAACTACATACAAATAAATAACTCATGTAATACAATGTTTAACCTATATGTCCAATATATCTCCAGATAGTTTGGATCTGAGCGCTCAAAATATGTCTGAAAAGCGCTCAGATCCCACGAATACAGTTGGATCGCCATGGTGTTAAACAATAGCAAGGGCTGATAAGAGACTGAGGAGGGACAAAGCAGTCAGTTTCAACTGGTCTGGCAGTAAACCTGGGACAACGCCCTGCTGGAGAACAATGGACAGGAAAAAGGGGGAGGGGAAGAGGCACATTTTCCCATGGAATTAAAGGGGCAGAAAAAATGTTTTAAAAATCCAATAAGCCCAAATAGACTTTTTTTTAACTGGCAATATCTCCCAGGGGCCATAGTCACAAGGCAAGAGGCTGGCAAGCAGGCCTCTCCAAGAACAAGTGGCGAAGGGCACTTCGTCACACTAACGTTAGTGGAATATGTGTAATAGACATGTATAAATCACTTACAAGGTGCTACATACAGTTTCACACAGGATTATCAATGACAGATAACACTAAGTTATTCATTTTACTTTTTAAAAAAGTATTTTACAAAGTTTCATTGTATTGAGAGGGTGAAACTAAGGCTAAGACATGTCAAAATCAAATTGAATGCCGAAAAGGTAGACACTCTGTCTAGTAAATACCAAAGAAAACGCTTTGAAGAGTGACATGTTTTTGATGAATGGTTATCCAAAAGATAACCAAGATGACGTCAAACGCATCACGAAATTCAGTTAACCCATTATACAAAAAGGTAAAAGAATTGTCTGTGGTGTAATTGCGCCATCTACTAACCAAAATCTAGATAATAGTCTGTAAGGAAGACACGCCCACCTTACTCTATTGGTGACTATGACCAATACTCTATTGGTCACTATAGAGAACTTCTCCTTTAAAATTAAGGACAAAGGAGAGAGAGGGGGAGACATAGAAATATAGAATGTGATGGCAGATAAGAACCATTCAGCCCCTCTAGTCTGCCCAATTTTTTAAGTAATTCATTAGTCCCTAGCCTTATCTTATAGTTTGGATAGCCTTATGCATATCCCATGCATGCTTAAAAGTTCTGTACAATGGCATGAGCACTTCCCTCTTTCTACTGATAATGCCTCTCCCTATACAACCAAGCATTCTGCTAGCATTTCCTGCTGCTCTATTACATTATCTGCCTACCTTTCAGTCATCAGAAATAATCACCCCTATTTCCCACAATTCTCATCACACTCGCATTCACAATTTCTGGGATATTTCTTCAAGTCTGAAAGAAATTCTACCAACGATCTGGTAATTATGCTGGTTTTATTTAATTAAATTAAATTAAATTAATTGTTTTTTACGAAAAGGCAGAACATACTTTGATAAAAGCTGGTGATTCTAACTTTAAGGAGTCATGATTCGTTAATAATATATAGTAATAAGTCGTAATTCCAATCCTGCAGGTGGACCAATGAACTCTATATTACTTTTAACTTGAAATAGAATACCAGGCAATTATCAAGATATACTAGCTTACATAATATAGAAATAGTAACTCTTAATTAGGAAAGTTAAAATTCTGCAAACGTAAAATGTGATTAGAATTATTCTTATTGGATGGACATAGGAATGGTCAAATGATCTAGTATGAGAAATTGTATTTGTAAAATTGCAATATAATAGGATATCTTGCCTGTGAGAATTGTAGCCAGCAGTGAAAGAGTTCATTCAGTATGATTTGACTGTCAAGCAAAGTTTTTATTGCTTTACGCTGTGCTGCTGTGAGATGCTGTGTTCTGTGTTAAGCTGATTTCAAAGTGAAGTGTCCTGTCGTAAATCTTGTTGAAAACTGTATACATGCCATATTGTATGCTCATGTTATACCTAAATATTCACTGATTATTATCATGCATGTTACATAGTATTATTATTATTGTCACAATAAATTATATTTTTATAATTAATTTGTGATTAATGTGTGAAATAAAATCCTCTAATGAAACCTGCTCCAGGATCTATGAGAATTAATATAGTGGGTAGTGGATGTCTAAATTAATATAATCGGGGAAGCAGTGCCAATATATACATTTTTGATATAATAAAAATTATTAAATTAATGTTTGATAAATTTTTATGAAAATATTTTTTTTTAAATTTATCACCCCGTAAATATCCTCACACAGCAGATGTAGCTGAACACAATATGAGTTTTTGCACAGGTATAAAACACACCAGCTTTATGAAGTAAACATAAAAAAAAAAACCTTGTTATATGTGAATATGCCAAAATACAGACCTCCACCCACAATTTTACTACAATATTTAGCAGAGATTGGCAATGAAATGGCTCCGTAAAAAGTGTCAAAATAACCTTAGGTAAATAGCCTGTGATGTCTACGTTATATAAATATATACTTTTTTGTGTCAATTTTGTTTTCTGTGATTGCTACTAAACTTACAAGACAAAAATACCAACTTCTAAAATTGTTTCACATTGAAATGTTATTTGGGCCTTGTATTTTGTGATGTGTAACTTTCAAAATAAGCTGAAATCCTATACTTATTATAGGACACATAAATGAATTTATTTTGAATTATTTTTCCTAAGCTGGATATATTATTCACACGTTATTGCCAAAACTGTGAATTATTTTCCCCCCAATTTTCTGCCATTTTTTTTATAATTAATTAGAATTTATATATGTGTATGTGACATCAGATTAAAGCCCCTTTTGCCCACTAAAAATGGTTTATAATATGTGTTGGTGCAATAAATGAGAGAGATGCAAATTGCGGTTGAACACAAACAGCAAAACATGGAAAAATAATATACCTTAAGGCTATGTGCATACTTATAATTTAATTAACATTCTTTGACCACTTCCCAATCAAATGTGAAATGGGAATACAGTAAATTTTCCCATCAGATGTAATAGCTAGAGGGAAAATCTTTATAAGGGCTTTCACCACTATTAGAGGTCAGTGTGCGGCAAGTCCTCATGGAGAACAGTTTTGTATTTTTTTTCCATTAATTGAATAAGGAATCAGAATATGGCCTTTTTTGGGGCTGAAGAAAAGAATAGTTAAAACAAAGAAGATTTCAGATGATAGGTATAATGTTGTATTATTTTTGCCTCCCCCCTCTCTAGTCTTAGGGATAGGATGGTAGGCTTCTTTATTTTTAATGGGGATTGGCTAGAATTTTGGAATCCATAGCGGACTTGGGTAGGAAGAGGGGACAAGCTTCTATTGAGGATAATGGACAATGGCACGATCACTCCCCTGCTGTGTAATCATTTAGATTCCCTACCTTCCACCCATGGTTTGGAACCTGCAAGGGTACACTAGGCCCTCCCCAAGAATAATACAATTAAGACCCCCACCTGTCATCAATGAAGGCGGACATTATGTCCTCCTCCTTTTAATATTATAATATAATTAACACTGACTTACCTGAGGCCACATGGGAACACATTTCTGAATAGGGAAACAAGTAAGGCTTACTTTCAGTCCTGCGAACAGCTCCCTCTGCTGGTTTCGCGTGCCAAACTCCAGGCCCCTGCAAAGATGTTTAGATGCTGCCCACTCTAAGGACGCGTCTTTTATAAATTTGTAGCTGATGATGTCTCGCTCACCTTTGAAGGGATTACGTCATCTCTGTCTGTGTATTTCTGTTATGCTGAGTTGGCTTGTATTGTAACCTATGTATTTTTATTATCCTGACCTGGTTTTTTTTTCATGTATCTGTATCTCTGTATTCCTAGTAGACATGTGCCATTCGTTTTGTTCCAAATGTTAATTCGGATGAATTTTGGGCAATTCGGACATTCGGATACTTCCGAATGTCCGAATAGTGGAATTGCCAAATTGCCCAATTTCCTAAGTGCTGAAGTTCCAAAGTTGACGAAGTTCAGAAGTGTTGAAGTGCCGAAGCACAGAATTGCCGAAGTACTAATATACCCAGTGGAATTAAGAATGTTATGTATACCAGTTTAAATAAAATGTATACAAACATAGCCAGGATTTAGCTGTGAGCATTTGCAACACTTACAACAATCAAGTAACACGTTCATATAAAATGTAAGTTAGTTAGCCAGTCAATGGACTGGAATGAGTAAATAGATGACCCCCTAATTCCCAAGGTATTAGGGAGCTATCTACCAAAAGGCTACTAAAAATTACTTAGTTTTAGAAAATTTTACCACTACTCGCTATACCGCGAGTAGGGGCATATCTAGTAAACAGGGAGCAGCCTGTGGCTACCTTACCTACCCCCCCTCACCCTAAAAATAATGAGGGGGGAACAATAACTAAGTACCTGTTAAAAAAGAAATAAAACAGGAGGGCCCTCAATGAGCTTACATGCTAGAGGGAGTAGTGTAAAGTGATACAAAAGTTAAGGATAGTAGTAGACTGATGACATTTGCAAGGGAGGAATCATATTTCCAGTTGTATTGATATGCTTTTATGAAGAAGAGGGTTTTTAATGATTTTTTTGAAGGAGTGGAAACTGGGTGAGCATCTAACAGAGTCATGAAGGGAGTTCCACAGGAACGGTGCAGCCCTCAAGAAGTCTTGAATTCGAGCATCAGAGGTGGGAGTACGGATAGAAGATAGACGTAAGTCTGCAGGAGAGTGTAAGGTCCTAGACGGGACATACTTGTGTATCAGGGAGGATAGATAGGTGGGAGCAGCAGTATGTAGAGATTTGAAAGCAAGAACCAGAATTTTAAATTGAGTCCTATATCTTACAGGAAGCCAGTGTAGGGACTCACAAAAGGGTGAGGCGTGGAAGGTGCGGGCGGACAGGAAGATGATGCTCGCCGCCGCATTCATTATGGACTGTAACGGCGCAAGTTGGGAGCATGTAAGCCCACTGAGAAGTGGATTACAGTAGTCAAGGTGAGAAAGGACAGTGGACCAGCACCTTAGTAGCATCTGGTGTTAAGTAGGATCGTTTTTGAGATGGAAGCGGCAGGATTTGGCAATAGACTTAACATGAGGCGTGAATGAGACGTCAGAGTCAAAGAGAACACCTAGACAGCGAGCCTGCGTGGTGGAGCTGATGTTAGCACAGTTGACTTGGAGGGAGACAGACACAGGAGTAACAACACTTGAGGTAGGAAAGACCAGAATTTTAGTTTTTAGTCAACAGAGAGGAGTTGGGAAGAAGCAGAGCCAGAGAAAGAAACAGTGAAAGAGCGCTGGGAGAGGTAGGAGGAGCACCAGGAGAGAGCAATATCTTGTAGACCGATATTGCGGAGGATGAGAAGAAGCTGTTGATGATCAGCAGTGTCAAAAGCCGCAGAAAGGTCAAGAAGAATTATGATAGACTAGTGACCACGAGATTTTGCAGCGAGTAGATCATTGGATAATTTGGTCAGTGCCATTTCCACAGAGTGCTTAGTGCGGAAACCAGACTGAAGTGGCTCTAACAGAGAGTTGGACTCAAGGAAGTCTGTCAATCTTGCATACACAACTCTTTCAGGGATCTTGGATGCAAAAGGCAGTAGAGAGATAGTACGGTAGTTGGATGGGGAGTTAGGGTCAAGGTTCATAACAATGGATGCTTAGCAAGATAATATACCAGAAATATTAATGCAAGATTGAAATGATCAGAAAGAAATATACCCACATTACAGAAAAAATTGATATAGATACCCGGCTGGGTACCTCCGCCAAAGACCGCTTCCTAGCTGGAACAGGGGTAAAACCTCAGCGCTTCTGTCTCAGTCGCTGTGGCTTAACTAGGGTCCTCCTGAAGCCTCTCCATCCTGGAATAGGATAGGGACTATCTCTATTCTCTCCCAGGGACTAAACGACACACAGTCTTGGGAGCTGTAGTCCTTACAAGTGCTTTCCCTGCCGAATCCTCCACAAGCTGGAACAAGGTGCTGAGCAGTGATTATAGCCCTTCCAGTAACTAGATGACATATAGTTCTGGGAGTACAATTGATTTTAATGAGCCCAATTCTGCCTTTTATGCACAGAACCCAGCAAGGGGTCTCCATTGTATTCAGTACAAGCCTTGGAGATAATTGCGTTAAAGCCTGGTAAGCTAATTATCTCCCGAGAACAGAGAGGCAAACACAAAATATAAAAACATAAAAGTACCCCAAAACATAATAAAAACATAAAAAATATATGCATCTTTAAATAGCCCTGATCTGATTTCCCAAGTTCTCCAAATAGCGCTCAGATCAATGCAATGTAGGGGAAATGTCACCGTGTTAAAGTACTGACCGGTCGAACACGTGGTCCTAAGCCCAAAATAGGTGCTTTTGCCGGTCAACTTTCGGGTGCTCCTGTGGCCTCAATATGGGATGCTCCACCTGTCTTTCAGGTAGCGTTTGTTCACCTTCCCTCTAAATAGAGCTCTCCTGGCGGATTTCAAAGTGGTTCCTCATTTCCACTTAACGTAATCATCACCACCCCCACTGGTATACAAAAATGGAGAACAGGATAATGTTCATTAATAGCAATCGCACTTTATAATGTATATTAACCTATAAGGTGTATTTTTTTTATCAAGAATATCTTTATTTTCTATTATAGATTTCTATTACAGGTTATATTTTTAATTGGAACATTTATTCACTCTTCACCATTTTAAACACATTGTTGGTAATGTTAATATTGGCAATGCTAATTTTCTGCTGGTTTTCTGTTATAAGGAATATATTAAGATATTTCATACACTGTATATTTTTAGAGATATCCATCCATGTATAATATATGTTCCCTATGACTCTAACAAATATTGATATGTATCACACTTTAATTATGTTTATTTGTAACCAAGCCACTGATTATGTAAGTTGTATAAGAAATATGTCTTGTGATTACGCACTTTAAAGATGAAATATGGACAACTATATTTCATCTTTAAATATACTCTATATGTTATATCTGAAAAACGTCTACTAATTTTCTTTCTCCACCTCCCTCAAATCTAAAATTAATTATGGACATTTGGAGAACAAACTAAATTACGAATAATGTCGGAATAATATGACGGCAATATAAAGATGGAACGCAAGGATGCATTCCAATCTGATTCCGCAAACACAAGCGACCAACATAACGATGCATTTCAGCATGGACACAGTGCGTCCAAACATCGATGCAACGCAAGATTCTGACATCACAGTAAGGAGAAGGAAGTCAGAAAGCAGATGGAAAGTAATTAAGGACAGATATAAAAATCGGAGAAGAGAGGAGACATGGTATACAACAACTGAAGAAGCCTCAGCAAGAGGCGAAGAGCATTTTACACAAAGAACTGTAAGGACTTTTTATTTGAACTCACTTTATTGATTTCTCTGGTTTTTATTTTGTACCAATAAAGTAATACTTTGAGTATACCTGGCATTCGGTGGATCCATACGGGGAGGCAAAGGAACAATCATGAGTACACAGAGAAGGAAATGGGATCCTTGTAAATATCCCAACTAGTGATGTCGTGAACACAAAATTTTCGGTTGCGAACGCGAACTTCCGCAAATGTTCGCGAACCGGGCGAACTGCCATAGACTTCAATGGGCAGGCGAATTTTAAAACACACAGGGACTCTTTCACAGTGATGGAAAAGTTGTTTCAAGGGGACTAACACCTGGACTGTGGCATGCCGGAGGGGGATCCATGGCAAAACTCCCATGGAAAATTACACAGTTGATGCAGAGTCTGGTCTTAATCCATAAAGGGCATAAATCACCTAACATTCCTAAATCACAATGGATATGGATTGACACCTGACATATGACATATTGAAACCTTGACATATGGATTGACACCTGTCCTCAGAGACCCTGATACACACTGACACAGAGCAGAATAGAGACTGTTCCCCTACATAGGGTCACTTGGGAGGTATGGATTGACACCTATCCTAAGGATCCCTGATACACACTGACACAGAGCAGAATAGGGACTGTTCCTCCTACATAGGGTCACTTGGCAGATAGGGTCACATGGCAGATCCTATCCTCAGGATCCCTGATACACAATGACACAGAGCTACATAGGGTCACTTGGCAGATATGGATTGACACCTATCCTAAGGATCCCTGATACACACTGACACAGAGCAGAATAGGGAATATTCACTAAATGCCTTGTTATACAGGGGAATATTCAGTAAATAAGGATAAGGGGGGACCTACTGTCCTCCCCCCGGAGGAACTGGCAGAGGTTGGCAGAGTACACGCTGTAGGCCTGACACACCTGCTTGAAGACAACTAACTGCTATTCAATCTATAACAGTAAAAAAAGTTTTTTGTTTTTAAATGCACGCTATTGTGACACCAGATATGAGTGGCACTGTGAACTGGCAGAGTACACGTTGTAGGCCTGACACACCCGCTTGAAGACAACTAACTGCTATTCAATCTATAACAGTGAAAAAAGTTTTGTGGTTTTTAAATGCACGCTATTGTGATACCAGATATGAGCGGCACTTTGAACTGGCAAAGGTTGGCAGAGTACACGTTGTAGGCCTGACACACCCGCTTGAAGAAACTAACTGCTATTCAATCTATAACAGTGAAAAAAGTTTTTTGTTTTTAAATGCAAGCCATTGTGACCCAGATATGAGTGGCACTGTGAACTGGCAGAGTACACGTTGTAGGCCTGACACACCCGCTTGAAGACAACTAACTGCTATTCAATCTATAACAGTGAAAAAAGTTTTTGGGTTTTTAAATGCACGCTATTGTGACACCAGATATGAGTGGCACTTTGAACTGGCAAAGGTTGGCAGAGTACACGTTGTAGGCCTGACACACCCGCTTGAAGACAACTAACTGCTATTCAATCTATAACAGTGAAAAAAGTTTTTGGGTTTTTAAATGCAAGCTATTGTGCCACCAGATAAGAGTGGCACTTTGAACTGGCAAAGGTTGGCAGAGTACACGTTGTAGGCCTGACACACAGACGCTTGGAGACAACTAACTGTTATTCAATCTATAACAGTGAAAAAAGTTTTTTGGTTTTTAAATGCACGCTATTGTGACACCAGATAAGAGTGGCACTTTGAACTGGCAAAGGTTGGCAGAGTACACGTTGTAGGCCTGACACACAGACACTTGGAGACAACTAACTGCTATTCAATCTATAACAGTGAAAAAAGTTTTGGGGTTTTTAAATGCACGCTATTGTGACACCAGATAAGAGTGGCACTTTGAACTGGCAAAGGTTAGCAGAGTACACGTTGTAGGCCTGACACACCCACTTGAAGACAACTAACTGCTATTCAATCTATAACAGTGAAAAAAGTTTTTGTTTTAAATACGAAGCATTGTGTGACACCAGTGAGTGAGTGGTGGCACCGGGCAAGTGGGCACAGTATACGCTGCGAGCCTGACACACAGACGCTTGCAGACAACTAACTGCTATTCAATCTATTACAGTGAAATACATTTTTTTTTAAATGCAAGCTATTGTGACACCAGTGAGTGAGTGGTGGCACTGGGCAAGTGGACACAGTATCCACTGTGAGCCTGACACAGAAGCTGGCAGACAACTAACTGCTATTCAATCTATTATAGTGAATTTTTTTTTTTTTTTAAATGCAAGCTATTGTGACACCAGTGAGTGAGTGGTGGCACTGGGCAAGTGGGCACAGTGTCCACTGTGAGCCTGACACAGAAGCTGGCAGGCAGGCAGGCAACTGCAATTACATTACACAAAAAAAAAAAAGCAGACTGATGTTATAGCCCTAAAAAGGGCTTTTTGGGGTGCTGTCCTTACAGCAGAGATCAGATGAGTCCTTCAGGACTGTAGTGGACACTGTATACACTAACCTAGCTATCCATTTCCTATCAAATCAACAGCAGCTACACTTTCCCTCCTCTCACTAAGCATGCAGCTTGAGAATGAATGTAAAATGGATGCTGTCCAGTAGGTGGGAGGGTCTGCTAGGGAGGGTGTGCTGCTAATTGGTTGGAATGTGTCTGCTGACTGTGAGGTACAGGGTCAAAGTTTACTCAATGATGACGAATAGGGGGCGGATCGAACCGCGCATATGTTCGCCGTCCGTGGCGAACGCGAACACGCTATGTTCGCCAGGAACTATTCGCCAGCGAACCGTTCGGTGCATCACTAATCCCAACATTTGGTGGTAGTGGTGGTAATTTTGATGGTGTTATTGTTGCTGGTGGTGGTGAATAGTACCACTCTACAGTGAAAGCTTGTTTGAGCAGTGCCCTCAACACTTTCTTGCAGATACTTATCTTTTAGTCCACTTATTGAACAGTGCTGAGGAATCTGTTGGCGCTTTATAAATATTATAACATTAGTAGGAAGCAGTGGCTTTGGTAGCAGATGATTTTACAGCTATGCCCATTGGATGAAGCAGTTCAAAACCTGACAAAGGTGGACTTAACCAAGGTAGAGAAGATTAAGCATGAGAAGAGTGCACACTAGCTGGAAGAAATAATTGTGGAGTACTGCGTGTCTTCCCCAGATTTACCTCCTGTAATTCATCTTGCTCAACTAGCTCCTGGGCTAGAGATAAAGAAACTATGCTTCCAGTGTTGGGTGGAAGCCTCTCCTGGCAGTGACGTATATCTTCCCTATATTAATTCTTGAAAAAAGAGAAATAGACTCTGTTTTGTTTGCTTAAACTTTAGGACTGTTGAACCATATATTAAATATATTTTAGGCAATGGACAATTGCTTTGTCCCAATGCACATGTTTGTTTCTAAATACATTCGGCTCTACAGTGTATTGAGCTGTAACAGATAAAAGAATGAGCTTTATCAGAACGTCTGACAGAAACAGGATACATAGATCCCGGATGGTGAAAAATACTAACAAATTCTACAGACACTTTGGATTTGAACATGCTTTTATATATTTAATCTGACAGAGCAATGTCACCATTTATATCTGCAGTGGCTGTCTCTGCGCAAGTTCTGGTGTTTGTGCTGGCTCTGCAAACAATGCTACTCAGATTGTTTGCCCATAACTCAACTACAATGTGTAATCTCCAAACAACACCATCTTTTGAGGACTATGAATATTATCAGGAAGGAGACATCATTATTGGAGGGATATTTACTGTACATTCAGCAGGACTGGATTATACATTAACAGGCAAAAGGTTTAGTGAGATTATTTGTGTTGGGTAAGTCAGAATTTGAAATATCATCCCTTTTGTAGGGTTTTACAGTCAAAATTGTATTTTAATGTTTTTTTTTTGGTTGTAACATTTTTTTTCTGTTTTTGTTGTGCATAAGGAGAGTTAGTCAAATGCAGACAAAAGCAGACAACCAGTTATGATTGAGATGGGGGATTTTTATAGTTGTCAACAAACTGTACATTACGTTTTGTATTATGTTGTGTATCACATCTCCTCTGTCTCTTTTAAAAATAAATCTCAATATTTCACTTTACAGGCCCTCTGTGCGCCATTATGTGAATGTTCTAATGTTTATTGTTGCCATTGAACAGTATAACAATAATCCAGATATATTACCGAACGTTACGCTGGGATATCATATTTTTGACTCGTGCTTAAATACGAGGAAAGCTCTAAAGAATATTTTCCAGATAGTATCTGGATTTAAGAAAAATATCCCTAATTATTCATGTATCAAATATGGGAAGCTGGTCGGTTTTGTTGGAGATCATTATTCAACCACTACAGTACCCATGGCACAAATACTCAGTCTTCTTGGATATTCACAAGTAAGTAAACAGTGTTCCTATAAAATTGTCTACAGTAATGTCTCCCATGCTCAGGATTTGGGTTTATCAGAAAGAAAGCTAACGTGACTGACACAATTCCTCAACAGTATAGTTAAGTTCTCATTGATCTCATTGATCTCTTTATTAACAATACTTAGTAAGAGCAGCAACTGCTTGGGACCATGTATAGATATGCTCAATTTAAACAAGTAGCAGAATCTAGACTGATTCTAAAAAAAATCAGGTAAACAGTAGCTTTGGAGTATACTTCTTCTGGATTTCACTTAAGTGGTGCTTTGGAGTATACCTTTATTATAAGAAAGCAGAGACTGGGAAATCAGATAAATGAAAGCCTGAGATGTACCTCACTTGTTCAGCCTCTGGGGGAAGCACGATGAGCAGATTAAAAGGGAAATAATAGTTAGTAGTTGCAGTTCCAGATGCTAGATAGCAGTCAGTTAGTAAACTGTGGAGATGAGCTGAGCAGTGTGAGGCAGTCCACTTCTGGGGCTCACTTGATGTGAAGGACACAAGGCTTTGTGACTCATTGCTAATGGGTTTGATGTAAGTGTCTGCCAATTTCTATATGTGATTAGTGAGTATAAGGTTTTTGGAGAGTAACACCCAATCTGATAATTAGGAGCAGTTTTTTTGTCATTTTTTGTTTAAGTTGTGTGTCTTGAGAGGCAGTGAGAGTGGTTTTGAGTATAGAGAAATTATCTTTGACTAGCTTTACAAAGTCCTGTACCCTGGGGAAAGGGGAGTTAATTAATTTGGTGGGTAGCTGGCTGGAGAGATTCTCATAGTTAGCAAAAATGGGCTTAATTTGGTAGGGGTATTTGGTAGGGGTAGGTCGACTTGTTGCAGGCATATTTCACAATTGACAGCAGGGTTTCCCAATCATCCTATAAGTAACTAAAATCTAAAGAGTTCCAAAATCTGGTTGACTCTTTCAGTCTGCCCATTTTGTTTGTAGAAGGCAGTGGATATCTTATGTTATATTCTGAGAGTCTGACACAGGGAGGACCAGAATGTTGAGATGAATTGTGTCTCGGGTTTTATGTGATGTCCAAAGGAAGGCAATTCAATTCTACAATATCACATATGAAGACCTGGGTGGTGGTATTTGAAATTGATTCATCTTACGTTGCCTATCCACGACAACCAATATAGTGATCTTTCCTTCAGAGGGGAATAAGGCTAAGAAAAATCCATGCTTATGGAATGCCACGGTTGTTCTGGTATGGGAAAAGACTGTAGAAATCCATTGTGGTGACCTATTTTCTTGTACTGGCATACTTTACAGGTGTGAAACATACTTCTTAACCTGTGTAGTGTAGTTTGACCACCACTAATACCTAGCAAGAAGAAAGTTGGTCTTGTGGTCGCCACATAGCAGAGTGTTTTTCAGTGCATTGGGTACTTACAGTTTGTTTCCTTTATTGTAGAGACAATCATGGTAGGTCATTTTGTGGGTGAACTCTAGGGTGGTGTGAGTTCAGTATAGTCAAGGCCTTTTATCTGATCAGTGAAGACCATGACAGTCCTTACAAAGTGTTCCATAGGTAGGACATAGGAAGGATCTGTTGCTGTGTCAGACTGTAGAGAGTGGGACAAGGCTCTTGAACCCAGGTCTATAAATGACATGAAAACTGTAGTGTTTGAATACTTGGGCTTAGTCTCTTTGTGGTTTTCAGAAATTCCATATTTTTGTTGTCTTTGTAAACAAGAAACGGTACTGGAATCCTTTTCAGTAAATGTCTCCACAACTCTAAGGCTGCTTTGATGGGTAAAAGTTCTTTTTCGTCTATGGGGTTATTTTTTTCTGCTGAAGTAAGTTTTTGAGAGTAATAAGACACAAAGTGGAGTTCCTTAGCTGTGATTTTGTGCAAAGAAAGTATGGCAGCTATGGCAAGGAGAGAGGCATATACTTCTAGGTAAAGTATTGTGTAGTGTCAGAGAGCTGGATGATGGGAGCAGTGATGAATCTTTTTCTTTTAATTTGTTGAATGTCATTTTGGTTTCTTGCGACCAATGGAAGTCAAAGTCTTTCTTAGTAAGATTCGTTAGGAGCTTGACTAGATTTGAGAATTGATGTATGGACTACTTTTAGAAGTTTGCGAACTCTAAAAACCTCTGTACCTATTTCTTTGAAGAGTATGCAGGCCAGTGGACTATTGCATCAACCTTTGCGCAGGGATGTGAAGCAGCTGCCTCATTGGCCCGCTATCATGCAATTGCCTGCAAGCTGGAAGAACCCATCAGGTAGCCTATCCATTTAGGGCCAACTGATAGGTATCTCTGAACAGGGTCCCTTTAAGAGTGTGACCAGGCAAATGTAGCATTGACCTGCTGGGAGGAAGTGACAGCTGGTCACAAGCAGCAGGAAATGAGCTGCTGCAGACCCCCACACAACAGCCTCAGCCAGCAGTACCCCAAGCAAGTCACCCTCCTGCAGATTAAAAGTATGCTAACAGGAGGGTGATTGCAATTATAAAAATGATGACGTGTGTATCTGTGTATGCATATGTCAGCGTGTGTATCTGTGTATCAGTGTGTGTATTTCCCCCCTTCCTGGACACAGGTAAGAAGCAGGGAGGGGGAATAAACATTTAATTAATTTAATATAAAATTTATTTGAAACTAATGTGAAAATGCCCCTTCCTCCCGCCCCCCCAGATTGCACATTTACACACACACTGCATACACTAACACAACACACACACTGCATACACTAATACATCACACACACTGCATACACTAACACAACACACACACTGCATACACTAATACAACACACACACTGCATACACTAACACAACATACACACTGCATACAGTAATACAACACACACACTGCATACACTAACACAACACACACTCTGCATTTACTACACGCTAACAAACTCACTGCATCCACTACACTGACACACACTCTGCATTCACTACATTAACACACACTCTGCATCCGCTACACACTAACACACACTCTGCATCCATTACACACTAACATACACTCTGCATTCATTACACACTAACACACACTCTGCATTCACTAAACTATCCACACACTCTGCATTTACTGTACTGACACACACTCTGCATTCACTACACTAACATACACTCTGCATTAACTGTACACACAGCATCCACTTCACAAACATCCTGTATTCACAGTACACACACTACATCCACCTAAAATTGAAACACTCTGCATTCACTATACACAGACACTGCGTCTAATACACACACTACATCAACTACAGACACTGCATCCACTAAACACATTTCATCTAGTACACACAAACACTACATCCACTACACAAACACACACTACATCACTGCACACACACTACATCCACTACTCAAACACACTCTGCATTCACTATACACACTGCATCTGCTACACAAACACACACTCTGCATTCACTGCACAAACAGTATCTAATACACACAAACACTACATCCATTACACACATTCTAATTCACTTCCACTATACACACCACATTCAGTCCTGCATCATTGGCAGCGGACTAGGTAGGGTGTTGGCAGGCCCGGAGGGTGGCCAGACCTTGTGCTTTGTCAGGGGCCCCAACATTTCTGATGGCGGCCCTGCTTGCGGCTAACTGACAAAGCCGGGCAGGCGGACGGGTGGCGCTGGCTAGGGAGCACTTTCCTCTGAGCTCTCTGCTCAGCTCCCTCGCCCGCCACCAGCAGAGTGATGGCGGGAGCCGGAATATGACATCGCTAGCGCCGCCCGCCCGCCCAACCTCACAGCAGCCCCACTAGACCCCAGGGGGGGTTAAATGTGTTAATGTGAGTGAGTGTGTGTATGTCTGTTAGTGAGTGAGTCTGTGTGTGTATGTCTGTTAGTGTGTATGTCTGTTAGTGTGTGTGTGTCTGTTAGTGTGTGTGAGTCTGTTAGTGAGTGAGTCTGTTAGTGAGTGAGTGTGTATGTCTGTTAGTGTGTGTGTTAGTGAGTGAGTCTGTGTGTATATATGTTAGTGTGTGTGTGTGTGTGTGTGTGTATGTCTGTTAATGTGTCTGTCTGTTAGTGTGTGTCTGTTAGTGAGGGAGTGAGTGAGTGTGTGTGTGTATGTCTGTTAGTGTGTGTGTCTGTTAGTGTGTGTATCTGTTAGTGAGTGAGTGTGTGTGTCTGTTAGTGTGTGTGTGTGTCTGTTAGTGAGTGAGTCTGTTAGCGAATGAGTCTGTTAGTGAGTGAGTGTGTGTGTGTGTATGTCTGTTAGTGTGTGTGTGTGTCTGTTAGTGAGTGAGTCTGTGCGTGTGTGTCTGTTTATGTCTGTTAGTGTGTTTGTCTGTTAGTGTGTGTTTGTTAGTGAGTGTGTGTGTCTGTTAGTATGTGTGTCTGTTAGCGAGTGTTTGTATGTCTGTTAGTATGTTGTCTGTTAGTGTGTGTGTCTGTTAGTGAGGGAGTGAGTGAGTGTGTATGTGTATGTCTGTTAGTGTGTGTGTCTGTTAGTGAGTGAGTGTGTGTGTATGTTAGTGTGTGTCTGTTAGTGAATGAGTCTGCTAGTGAGTGAGTGTGTGTGTGTGTATGTCTGTTAGTGTGTGTGTGTCTGTTAGTGTGTGTGTGTCTGTGCGTGTATGTCTGTTTATGTCTGTTAGTGTGTTTGTCTGTTAGTGTGTGTCTGTTAGTGAGTGTGTGTGTCTGTTAGTATGTGTGTCTGTTAGCGAGTGTTTGTATGTCTGTTAGTATGTTGTCTGTTAGTGTGTGTGTCTGTTAGTGAGTGAGTCTGTTAGTGAGTCAGTGTGTGTGTGTATGTCTGTTAGTGAGTGAGTGTGTGTGTATGTCTGTTAGTGTGTGTCTGTTAATGAATGAGTGTGTGTGTATGTCTTTTAGTGTGTGTCTGTTAGTGAGTGAGTCTGTTAGTGAATGAGTCTGTTAGTGAGTGTGTGTGTGTTTGTATGTCTGTTATAGTGTGTGTGGCTGTTAGTGAGTGAGTCTGTGCGTGTATGTCTGTTTATGTCTGTTAGTGTGTTTGTCTGTTAGTGTGTGTCTGTTACTGATGGAGTGTGTGTGTCTGTTAGTATGTGTGTCTGTTAGCGAGTGTTTGTATGTCTGTTAGTATGTTGTCTGTTAGTGTATGTGTCTGTTAGTGAGTGAGTCTGTTAGTGAGTCAGTGTGTGTGTGTATATGATAAAATAGAAAGGTGAACAGCGCTAAAAATCTGAAAATGTACATACGTTTTGTAGAAATACTGGCCAGCAGAGTAGCTTAAAAAAAAGGTGAAACAAAAATACAAATAATGGTACAGTATGTATGAACGATATAATTCCACAAGAACAAAGGTGTTATATTCACACTCACACTTTGAGGAGCTATATCAGCTCGGTGTTAAGAGCCTGGACGGAATAATCCCCGTCTATGGATTTCTTGAGGTTCAAGACCGTTGGTGAATTTATAGGTGTGATTGACGCGTTTCGCCGAAGCTTTCTCAAAAGTGATTCACGTTTGAGAAAGCTTCGGCGAAACGCGTCAATCACTCCTTTTGTCCTCCTTCCTATCCAATACTGCTTTGCTGCTATACCTGGGTCCACTATATCCCAAGGTGGGGATTCTTCCACCTGAAATTCTCCAAACTAGAGCAGGTCGTTGCTCTAGTATATGTAAGTAGGATCATCCACTTTTTTTTCACAATATTTTATATTAACGTACTATACCATGTGGTGTATTTTACTCTTGTTTTTCATGTAACGAATATTTACACCTATAAATTCACCAACGGTCTTGAACCTCAAGAAATCCATAGACAGGGATTATTCCGTCCAGGCTCTTAACACCGAGCTGATATAGCTCCTCAAAGTGTGAGTGTGAATATAACACCTTTGTTCTTGTGGAATTATATCGTTCATACATACTGTACCATTATTTGTATTTTTGTTTCTCTTTTTTTTAAGCTACTCTGCTGGCCAGTATTTCTACAAAACGTATGTACATTTTCTGATTTTTAGCGCTGTTCACCTTTCTATTTTATCTGTCCATTTATCACAAGGTAGAGGAACACCTTGTTGGTGAACTGCTGCTCACCCCTGAGAAGAGAGCGCTTATTATTCTTTTGCAGTGTGTGTGTTTATGTCTGTTAGTGAGTGAGTGAGTGAGTGAGTGTGTGTGTATGTCTGTTAGTGTGTGTCTGTTAATGAATGAGTGTGTGTGTATGTCTGTTAGTGTGTGTGTCTGTTAGTGAGTAAGTGTGTGTGTATGTCTGTTAGTGTGTGTGTCTATTAGTGAGTATGTGTGTATGTTAGCGAGTGAGCGAGTGTGTCTGTTAGCGAGTGTGTCTGTGTATTTAGAAGCCGGGGCAGGGGGGAAGGGTTGAGAGCGGGTGGCATGGGTGAGGGGGGGGGGTGCCTGAGCTTTGTCCTGCCTAGCACAAAACCAGGATACACCACTGCATACAAACACACCCCTACCCATGGCATTGTGGGAGTTGAACATCACATGTGGAACTATCTTTCTGCCACTCTGGTGCTGGGGGGGGGAGAAAACCATTTTTTAGCTAACTCTTTGCCACTGGGTTGGAGGGCGTGATTGCATGAAAGTGGGTGTGGGACAGGTCCAGTGAGCCATTGCAAAGGCTTTCCCAGGGTCCAATCAATATTAAAGACAGCGCTGTCTTAGTGTTGTCCATCTCTATTGATGATGGGATTACCACATGTAACGGATCACCTGGCACCCCAAATGGGTACCTCCGTTGATGGATAGTGCTAGGGCTTCCCAAGGGCTCCAAGCACTCCACTTGACACCATAAACACAGCAGATCCCACGACCCGCCGCAGCTTGGTTGAGGTCTCGCCATCTCCTACCCACCCTGGACGTACGACAAGGCTCCAGGTTCCAGTCGGTGAACCTCTGCTCCCAGAGAACGAAGCAGGAACAACATAGAAACATAGAAACATAGAATGTGACGGCAGATAAGAACCATTCGGCCCATCTAGTCTGCCCAATTTTCTAAATACTTTCATTAGTCCCTAGCCTTATCTTATAGTTAGGATAGCCTTATGCCTATCCCACGCATGCTTAAACTCCTTTACTGTGTTAACCTCTACCACTTCAGCTGGAAGGCTATTCCATGCATCCACTACCCTCTCAGTAAAGTAATACTTCCTGATATTATTTTTAAACCTTTGTCCCTCTAATTTAAGACTATGTCCTCTTGTTGTGGTAGTTTTTCTTCTTTTAAATATAGTCTCCTCCTTTACTGTGTTGATTCCCTTTATATATTTAAATGTTTCTATCATATCCCCCCTGTCTCGTCTTTCCTCCAAGCTATACATGTTAAGATCCTTTAACCTTTCCTGGTAAGTTTTATCCCGCAATCCATGAACCAGTTTAGTAGCCCTTCTCTGAACCCTCTCTAAGGTATCAATATCCTTCTGAAGATACGGTCTCCAGTACTGTGTACAATACTCCAAGTGAGGTCTCACCAGTGTTCTGTACAATGGCATGAGCACTTCCCTCTTTCTACTGCTAATACCTCTCCCTATACAACCAAGCATTCTGCTAGCATTTCCTGCTGCTCTATTACATTGTCTGCCTACCTTTAAGTCATCAGAAATAATCACCCCTAAATCCCTTTCCTCATATGTTGAGGTTAGGACTCTATCAAATATTCTGTACTCTGCCCTTGGGTTTTTACGTCCAAGATGCATTATCTTGCACTTATCCACATTAAATGTCAGTTGCCACAATTCTGACCATTTTTCTAGTTTAGCTAAATCATTTGTCATTTGGCTTATCCCTCCTGGAACATCAACCCTGTTACAGATCTTAGTATCATCAGCAAAAAGACATACCTTACCATCAAGACCTTCTGCAATATCACTAATAAAAATATTAAAGAGAATGGGTCCAAGTACAGATCCCTGAGGTACCCCACTGGTGACAAGTCCAAGCTTCGAATATATTCCATTAACTACAACCCTCTGTTGCCTGTCACTCAGCCACTGCCTTACCCATTCAGCTTAAAAGAGCTTAGTGATTATAGCCAGGGGAGTATACAGCGTATAGCAATCCCCAGTGTAGATGGAGCCTTTTAACCCACACATGAGACGAGGCTCTATGTTGAGGGTAAAACAGGAATTCAGCAGTCTGAGGGTTTATTGTCTCTTATATACAGGTTTTCCAACAAGGTTACCACCCACGTGGACCTTCTGGTACACAGGATACAAAGTTACAAAACCAATCAGGACAGACTTGTACAGTTTAGACACTCCCAGACAATGTACACAAACCCTCCCCTCTGCCTGTGAGACAATTAACAAACACAATGGGCTAACTTAATTACTCACAGGCAGAAAACACACATTTTTCCCAAAACACAGAAAACACCCCGAAACACCACATATCCCCACAAATTAGACATCCCTGGAAAGCCCTTATCTGGGTGAACAACATATCCAAAATCACCCAGATCAGAGCAGGGGTTCACGAATTCCATGGAAGTCACATTTGACCGACTGCAAGCATGGCTTTCATGCCCAAAATAGTTCCACAGATTTATGCTGTGCAGTCCGTCTATCTTCTCCTCTATCCTGGAGATAATTGGCTTAAGTGGGTGGGGTAACTTAATTATCTCCAGGTACAGGGAATATCTCAAGTCAAAACTGTTATAAAAACCACATAAAAATACATAACCCTTATAATACAATGTTTAACCTATATGTCCAACATATCCTCAGATAGCTTGGATCTGAGCGCTCAATATGTCCAAAAAGCACTCAGATCTCCTGAATACAGTTGGAACGCCATGTGGTTAAACAATAGCAAGGGCTGATGAGAGATTGAGGAGGGAAAAAGCATCCAGTTTTAACTGGTCTGGCAGTTTCCCTGGGACAACGCCCTGCTGTAGAACAATAGGACAGGAAAAAGGGGGAGGGGAAGAGGAACATTTTCCCATGGATTTAAAAGGGCAGAAAAAGTGTTTCAAAATCCAATAAGCCCAAACATACTTTTTAAATGACAATACACCCAGGGGCCATAGTCACAGTGTAAAAGGCTGGCAAACAGCCCCCTTCAAAACTCAGTGGCGAGGTTATTTTCGCCACTCCACATATCCAAAACAAATTACATTTTGTTACTTTAAAATATGCATTTGTCCAATTTAGCATATAAACTGTGGGTGCAAAGTATGGAGAGTACATTTCTAACATGCTTTTATATACTCTGGCAGAATGGGGAAGTAGATAAGGATATCTACACGGATAGCTTAGAAAGATATATCTCGGATAAATTTTTGACAGGCCGAAGGGCATCCCCATGTCTTCATAACGCCTGTAACAGGCATGAAATGCTGTCTTCCACTCACCCCATTCTCTATTCTAACTTAGGGCCCCCCCCTTATTCTAATTTAGGGCCCCCACCCGATGCTCAGGGGTGGGGGCCAGTGGGAGGAAATAGGTCCCCACCCATTATTTTATTTTAGGGCCCCCACCCACCGCTCTGGGGTGGGTGCCGGGGGGAGGACAATAGATTCCCCCCCTTATTTTACTTTAGGGCTCCCACTCTCCATTCAGTGGTGGGGGACAGGGGGGCAATAGGTCCCCCCTTCAGGTTAGAAGTCCCCACTCGAGCGGCACATGTGGGGGCTCGGGAGGGGGGAAAAGTTTTTTTTTTTTTTTTATATAGTGAGCAGCCACAGGCTGCTCACTGTTTAAAGGACCACTATAGTGCCAGGAAAACATACTCGTTTTACTCGGCTCTGGGGAGAGGAAAGGGGTAAAACTTACCTTTATTCCAGCGCCGGGCGGGGAGCTCTCCTCCTCCTCTCCGCTTTCCTATGGACGCTTGCGTGTTCTCACTGTGATTTTCACAGTGAGAATCACGCAAGCGCCTCTAGCGGCTGTCTCATTGAGGATTTGGAGGATGGATTAACCCATTTATAAACATAGCAGTTTCTCTGAACCCTGGCACCCAGACCACTCCACTGGTTCCCACGATCTTTCATCCTCACCATAGCCTTTCCAATGAACCAAATATTGAAGCTTGTTGCGGAAGATCCTGGAGTCAAGAATTTTTGCTTGGAGGAAAGACGAGACAGGGGGGATATGATAGAAACATTTAAATATATAAATATATTAAGCTGAAGGTATAGCGAGTAGGGGCAGAATTTACTAATACTAAGTAATTTTTACTTAGTATTAGTAAATTTGTCTGAAAGACCAATTTAGGTCTTTCAGCCTTTTGGTAGATAACTGTCAGGATTACAGTATGATCCAGCACGTAGAATTGTGTAACACAGAGGACTGATAGGTAATGTATACCGGACCTTAGAATGGCCGGGCTGACGTACCAAAGAATAGTCAGGAATAGCTGAGGACAAAGGATACAGAAAGAGACACAATGATAAGGAAAAGGGATCAGGGATGCCAGAAAACAGGGAAGTCAAAAACAATGCCAAAGTCAAATAACCATAATTACCAGAATCAATAACGCGCTCTCGGACAACCACAAGGGAAACCACGACAGGGCACTGAGCAGGATGAGAACTGGGCCTAAATACCCCTCCTCTGGATCTGATAGGCTGTAATCGGCCTTTGACCCCAAAGGCAGTTACCAGGTTCCCATTTGCATAATTGCTGCTCAGCACAAACCCTCCTGTGGATTTGATTGCTGATCAGCACAACTTTTCCTGTCAGGACAGTAATGTTGTTCGGCACAACTTTTCCTGTCTGAACAGTAAATTCCATTAATCACATTTTTATAAGCGGATGAATACGTGACAATAACTCAATTTTACCGTGTTAATTAGGGAGTTAATTAGGGAGTTATCTACTAAGTGGCTGCAAGAGAAGTCCCGAAGTGCCAAAATCCCGAAATTCCGTAATGCTGAAGTTCCGAAATGCTGAAGTGCCGAAGTTGCCGAAGTTCCGAAGTATCGAAGTGCCGAAGTTCCAAAGTGTTGAAGTGCCGAAGTTCCGAACCGAAGTGCTGAAGTCCCGAAGTTTCGAATTGCCGAAGTCCTAAATTTCGGAATGCCGAACCGAACCGAAAATGTTCCCAATGCACATCGCTAATAATGTTATTGTCTCAACATGAGAGTCATTCGGAGAGGTAGAATATGGTTTTGACAGACCTAGTGCTTAAGGGCTTTCCATCAAAGAGGAGTAGATTACTTGGGACTCTTTTATCCTTTATAAGGATGGACAACCTGTCCACGGGGACTTTGCCTGTGAAATATCCACTGGCAACCATATTCTACATGGCTGTTTCTGGGTATTTTCTATCATTGGAATAGTGTATTATGGATAAGGTAAAGGTTGTAGAAGATTATCATCGTATGGGTCTTTCTCCATTATGAGAGGGGACACGCTGACATAAGATCATCAGAGGAAAAGGTTATTTTCTCCCCTTTGTATCCATTCTTCATCAGTAACGGGTGCTTGGAAGGAGGCCACCTCCTTGGGCTCAGCAGCAGGTTGTGAGGCAGGGCAGATCCTTGTAGTTGAGATTGATTGTCTAATTCAGTGATTCCCAAACACGTCCTCATGCCCCCCAACCAGTCCAGGATTTAGGGATTACCCAGTTATGTTTAAGTGTTTTAAGAAAAACAAAACAAAAAAAACCATGAGGGCTGGTGGGGGGTGTGTGTGTGTGTGGGGGGGGGGCATGAGGGCTGGTTTGGGAACCACTGGTCTAATTATTTAACATGGAGATCCTGAGCAATATTGTCTAGTCTGGCATTAATATCATTCAGTTGCCCAGTCAACAGTGAGCATGGGGTGCACATCTGGATTACCCTTTTGAACTTATGGGAGAGCCAAGTTAATGCATTGCAACAAAAACAGACAATATGAGAAATCTGAGAACAGACACAAGCTTAGAGGAAATCAGTAAATTGCCCTTTGGTAAATCTCGCTCAGGACTCAAAATAGTTTCGATATATGGAAACTAATATGGGTCTCAGAGTTTTCATTTTCATTGTTTTTGTTGCACTAATTTTGACTCTCCCCAATTTAAAAGGGTAATCCAGATGTGGACCCCGTGCTCACTGTGCCTAAAAGGGTATCAGCTACACTTCACTATTAGGTCCATAGACGGCTGAATGGGGTTGCTGTGTCTTTTGCAGAAAGAATTTGCCAGCATTTTGGTACTGCCATTATAGGTAGTATTAATCTACAATGCCTTGGAACTAGTTCTCTCTGTAATGGCCCACATCAGAAAAATCTATTTTGAGACCCTAGTGGAGATTTATTGAAGGCAAGCTACTGACTTACAACAAAGCTTTTGTCCATTCTCATTTTTCAAATACTTAATTCCCATATTGTTCAGTATGTGTGGGCAGGGAAGAAGCCTACGCTGAGGCAATCCAACCTGTGCGTTCCCAAATCAAAAGGGACCTGGGCCTGCCTTCAAGAATAATACAGGGCAACTCACCTACTTCGCATAATTGGCTGGCCTAAGTCCCAGTCAAGCAGACATTGACCAGCACTCAAAACTGAATATGTGGGACAGAACTTGCTCCCTTTCCTTTGGTTGGAAAAGAAAGCAGCTCCTAGAGAAGCAGTCTGGCATCTGGTGGTGGGAGCTACTCTTCATATTTGATTTGCCTTCATTTGCACACCCCTCTTTCCATGCTGCCTAATCCCGGTCCTGCACAATCCAGTCTTCCAGGGTGGCTTTCTTTATTCTCCATTCCTATTTGGGAGGTTCCTCATCCCTTCCCATTTAGAAGCTCCTGTCTGGGGAGTAAAAGAGCTTGTCTGCCTAACCATCCAGCCCACCCCAAAAGCTATGTCCCAGTTCTATGTGCCATTTCATTCATTATTTCTCCTGTCAGAAAATCCTTCACAGGCCTTTACTGGCTTTTGAACAATGGTCCACCATAGGAGAGCACTTTCATCAAGCTATTTGTCAGCTATACAAGCTGTTCCTGGCAAATAATTATCTTCTGCTACCAAAGCACATGTGTCCCTGGGAGGTCTTGCTGCGAGGAATGATGGGCAAAATAGTTTTTTTTTAACCTTCAGAGCACAATTTCCATGAAAATACAGTAGGCAAACTCCTAGCTCCTCTTGTGGTGATATGGGATCCAGACGTTTTTACACTTCATTTTCAAAAATCAGCCAAGCTCTTGGCACTAGGACATAAGAGAGCACTCTGCTGCATATCTTGAGTGTTCAGAAATAGTGCAGTACAGGAGAATCATCCACTCTACTTTGTTCCGCTTTCTGGAGAGTCCTCCCTTTTTCTTTCCTGCAGAATATCTACTGCATTATACTAAATTGCCCATCTCCATCTGTAAAAGTCTCTGCTCAAACACCTCCCCCGTGCCTCTGATCCTGGTCCTCTGGAGGATCACTCACCCTCTGACATTCCAACAATGGGTTACAAAGGTTGAGGAAACTACAACCATGGAGAAGATGACAGCTTACAGGAGTTGTATCACTCCATTCAGGTCCCATGGCTGGATTTCTTGGCTGAGGGACACCTGGGGAATGGTGGGATGCATTCTGGAGACAGTGAGTAGCCCCCTTCCTCTCTCTTTATCTCTTTTATTCTCTGCATTTTCTGTTTTTCCCCCCTGTTTTTCTTTTCTTTTCCCTGCACTATCCTATGCAGGGAGTCTTCCCTTTGCCCTACCTAGTTCTCTTTTGTCCATTATTCATAGTTTCCTTCCAAAACACACCAGGCTCTAGATTTAGTCACATTATCTCACATTTTGCATCTACTTTTTGAATACTTGTTTATCTTTCCCATCATTCTTTTAGGGACATATCTATTACATTCTTGGGATTCCTACCTCTTGGTAACCATATTTATGTTTTCTTTCCTTCCCTGCGTGGGTAATTTTCTCCTAATGTGTTTGTGTTCTTGTTTGTGAATTGATCAGAAACATCTTAAAGATTGACCAAAAAATAAATAAATTAAAACAACCATGATTAAAGAAACTGAAATTCACATTATCAATGCTTCAGATTCACTGGTTAAAACCTGTACACAAAATGACATTTCATAGTAAGAAATTATAAAACGAAAAATCTTCTTATTTAAATTTTTAGGTTGAATTAATTTTCATTTTTATTTTTTTAGATCAGTTATGGAGCTACAGACTACCTTCTGGGAGATAGAAGTATCTACCCGTACTTTCTAAGGATGGTACAAAATGACTATGCGCATTACTTGATATTGTGCAAAATGTTTAAACATTTTGGATGGAACTGGGTTGGGATTATTTTCGCAGACGATCACTCAGGGGAGCAAGAAAGTCATGTTATTTTAAAATTAATGGCCACCTACGGAATTTGTGCAGCTTACATAATAAGAGCTAGTGAAGCATCGATAAACAAAAATAGCATTAGTCTACAGGTTGCTAAAAAGTCATCCGCTCAAGTTATTTTACTCTGTGGATCATTTTCACTATCAGTTATGTATTTAATAAATAAATATAAAGATATGATATATGACAAGAAAATAATTCTTCCTCCTGTATGGGCTTCTAATAGTTACATATTTTATTTTAAGGTAAAAGCATTGTATTATAGCTTGGCTCTAGATTTTTTTCCAATCTGGATTCCAGGAATTGAAGATTTTTTTGACAATGTTCACCTTTCAAGGTTTCCAAATGACACACTACTTCATCATTTGTGGATGTCACATTTTTCATGTTTATTGACTAATAGCCCTAAAAATATTTTTTATGGATCTTTGTGGAAATATGATGGGAGAAACTGCACAGGGCTTGAACATGTGCAATCTTTTAAAAGTTACATTTTCACAGGAGTTGCTCCACGAGTGTATCGAGCAGCAGAAATCATGGCTCTGGCTTTGAATGATATGAACTCATTGTTAAATATTCAATTTCCTGATCGTAACATACAAGGCTATAGCTACAAATTTAAGGTAATATATTCTTTATATTTTTCTTATAACACTTATAATTCTGATATCATAAACCTGGTACCAGTGGCGTACACATGACCCATGGAGCCCCGGTGCGAAAATTGATCCGTGGGCCCCCCCGCGCTTACTCGGCGCGGGTCGGGGCCGCAACACATGGCGGCGGGCACCTGGTCGCAGGGGTTGCAGGGCTGCGACCCCGCGACCGCGGTATGCACACACACTTAAAGGACCACTACAGACACCCAGATCACATCAGCTCAATGAAGTGGTCTGGGTGCCAGGTCCCTCTAGTTTTAACCCTGCAGCTGAAAACATAGCTGTTTCAGAGAAACGGCTATGTTTCACTGAGGGTTAATCCAGCCTCTGGTGGCTGTCTCATTGACAGCTGCTAGAGGAGCTTCAGCGATTCTCACTGTGAAAATCACAGTGAGAAGACACTGAACGTCCATAGGAAAGCATTGAGTAATGCTTTCCCTATAAGAGCGGAGACTAAATACTTGTAGCCAGCGGCGCTACCTGCGCATGTGAAGACTGAGGAAGCGGGATCCCCAGCGCCAGAGTCCGACGCTGGAGAAAGGTAAATGCTGAAGACACACACACACACTCTCACGAACAGACGCATACACACTAGCTAACAGACACACACATTTACTGGCAGAGACACACTCAGCGACAGACATACATACACTTTCACTGACAAACACACACTCACTAACAGACATCAAACACACTCAGTAACAGACACACACAGTAACACACTCACTAGCAGACACACACCCAATAACAGACACATTCACTGACACACACACTAACACAAGCAAACACTGGCACGCTAACACACACACACACATACACTAACACACACTCTAACACACACACTCTAACACACACATACACTAACACACACACACTAACACACACACTAACACACACTAACACGCACACACTATAACACACACACACTAACACGCACACTAACGCATACACTAACACTCACACACTAACACACACACACTAACACACACACTAACACATACACACTAACATACACAGACCCACACACACACACACAGACACACACACTAACACAAACAAACACACACACACGCACTAACACACAAACACACACTAACACAAACAAACAAACACCACACACTAACACAAACACACACACTAACACACAAACACACACACACTAACACACAAACACACACACACACACAAACACACTAATACACACACTAACACACACACACTAACGCACACACTAACACACACACAAACACACACACACACACACACAAACACACAAACACACACACTAACACACACATCAACACACACACACACTAACACACACACTAACACACAAACACACTAACACACAAACACACTAACACACACACACACACACTAACACACACACACTAACACACAAACACACACTAACACACACACTAACACAAACAAACATACACACTAACACAAACATACACACTAACACACACACACACTAACACACAAACACACACACTAACACACACACACAAACACACACACTAACACAAACATTTTTTTTAATTGAATCCCCCCAGCCTCCTTACCTTTTGGAGTGCTTGGGGGATTCCCTGGGGTCCAGTGGTGCTGCTGGACTCCTGGGCGGCCGGTCACTGGGCGGGCGGGCTGGCTGGCTGGGTGGCTGGCGCGCGAGGGAGCACTCTGCTCTGAGTGCTTCCTCTTCCGCTCCCTTACGCGCTGCATAGGGATGCCGGAGCCGGAAGATGACGTCATCTTCCGGCTCCGTATCAGTGCGGTGCGCGAGGGAGCGGAAGAGGAAGCACTCAGAGCAGAGTGCTCCCTCGCGCACCGGCCACCCAGACAGCCAGCCCGCCCGCCACGGTCGCAGGGCCAGCCTCGGGGCCCTGAGGTGGCCGCCTCCTGGGCCCCCCAGGAGAAGAGGCTGGCCCTGTGGGTACATACCGGGTCGCAGGGGCAGCTGGGCCCCCTGGTGGGCCGGGCCCAGTCGCAGCCGTTACCCCTGCGACCCTGGTATGTACGCCACTGCCTGGTACCTTTAGTGGACATCAACGTTAAATGTTTAGTTTGAATAGAACTATAATTTCCATATGTTTCTAAAATAACTGATATTTCTAAATTTTGAAAAAATAACTTTAATCTGCACCATCCAATCAATATTTGCTTTTTAACTTCTTGTTGACATTTTGCCTGAAGCCTGCCAGGTGCTGCTCCCTGCCTCCACTATCATCTCTTGAGACCTGGATTTTCCTCAATAGGAACGTCCGTTAACTCTTCTAAGATAAACCCTAAAATGCAGTGCTAGCTGTGAGAGAGTAACCTGAGCTATCATGTACTATGAAAACAGAAAGGAGTCAATGACCCCAAAAACCAGCATTCAGAAATAAGGAAATAAGAATTAAAATAAGAAATAAATATTCTGTTGGTGTAAACAAAAAGGAAACAAAGCTCAGGAAATGTTTGTCAATATTGTCAATATCAGTAAGGAATAAAGTAGACATAAGAAAATATTCCACTTGAATATTCCATATGAATCCAAAAAGTGAGACTGTAAAAAATGGAGAGGAACCTAAGAAAATGCTTCATAGTGGTTGTAGTGTATATTAACTGTTTCAGAACTGATTAGTGTCATTAAAAAAAAATTATAGCATAAAATTTATTTGAAACACGAAATGCATAGCTAGGACATAAACATATAATAAAATATTTTTTTTTGTATAGAGTTCTAACAAATGTAAAAATCAAAATGATATCAATTTACAAAAACAAATAATTTTTCATTCCTTTATCTTTTATAGAATTTTTGGGTGAAGGAAAAGCTTGCATTGTTTTTTTTTTATCTTGCACTATACACACAATCTGAAATGTATAAAACAAAACCTGTGGTTAATTCTAGCATTTACTCCCTCTTGATTAAAACTTAGGTTACTCACCAAGCCCAAAAAAGATTACATAAACAGCGGTACAGCTCAGAATACCCTCACCAACATACAATGTCTTCTGCTAAAATATACATGGCACCTTCAAAGCAGCTTAAAATCACCAATCCGATGCGCCAGGGCAAAAAAGACCGTCTGAGACAACTTCAAGATGTCGATGAACATCCTGCACATTCTCCATCTTCCAATGTTCCCTCGGAGTCGGAACTCCCGCTGTTCTCTGGAGGACATTCTGGTCACAGACAAAAGTGTTTTCATTATTCTCCAAGACAAGGAAACTACTTTTTAGGCTGACTTTCGCCACTCGGCAAATTACCTCCTCAAAGAGCTCGTGGATTTGGGCAGCAGAACATCTCACCTAGAACAAAAAACGGAGCATCTTTGCAAAGCCCATAATAAAGTGGCAGACAAATTTCAACAACTGGAAGAAGAGCAGACAATACTCAAACATATAACAAATAAAAAGAGAGAGACAGCGCTGATTAACTAACAGGCAGCAACCTTAAAAAGGGAAACCCTCCAAACTCTTTAAAACAAGACAGAATAAAAACAACAGTAAAAAGGCTGCGCCACAAAGAGGATAAAATAAGTCCAATAAATAAAAAAGAAGTCCAACTTAAGTGTCCTTACGAGTGGTCTTTACAACAGAAATGGTGAAGTCTTCATAAGCTGTAATGATTCCAATTTGATAGAGCTTATGTCCAGCTCTAGGGTAAAAGCGCGTACAGCGGTATAATCCCCACTTATGGGATATATAGTGGGTATCTCTCCATCAGTTGTGTCCAACTCTCAAATAAGGAAAAGAAGAGACAGCCGATAGTGCTCACTGTGTAGTAGTCTTAATATAAATAAATAAAAACGTACTTACAAATGGAGAGCGGACCGACTGCTCTTGTGTATCAGCGTAGGTGGATTGATCCCCACCTCGGGATTTCTTGGGATACAGGAGACTTCCAGAGGTAAAAAAAAACAAAAGAGTATATTGATATATAAAATAATAGTGAGTAAAAATACTAAATATACTAAAAAGCCAGGATAAAATAAAAAGAAGAAAATGTGTATATAAAACTAGAAAAATGAATAATTGGAGCAAATAAATTACCAAAAACTACTTTAATATAAAAATACACAATATAAAATATCCATAACGCGTTTTGTCAACAGACTTTATCAAATGGAATAACATACAATACCTGGCTAGTTTGTATTATATAGAGGTTTAGGTAATTTGAATTTGGCACCAAAATTGATCCGTCCAATCAGAATTAAGTTTCATTTGGCAAATTTAAAACTCATAAATATATCAATTAAAACGTAATATATGATATAGGGACACAGATGAAGTATATAGGTAACTAAAACGAGGGTTGGAAAGACATAAACACATCGATAGAAAATACACACGTGACGTGAGGCACTTCCGTTTTTTCGGAGGTAATGCCGCACAGCTAAGTGGGGAATGTAGTTAAATAGCCGCAAATGGCGGCTGTGAATACAAGGAACATAAAGGGAACTATAAAAGTGGCGTGGCCATCTTGGAAGGGGCAGAGGGTGTAAAATAAGAGCCATCTTAGGAAGGGCTATGTATATAAGATGGTAGATTTAGTATAGGCCATCTTAGGGAGGGCAAAATATATTTTAGAGGCAAAGATATTGTCATAAAATCAGCCGACAAAGGTGGTGGAGTAGTTATACAATCTAGTAAAATGTATATTGAAGAAGATCTAAGGCAATTGGAAGACACAAATGTATACGAAAAACTCTCATTTGATCCCACAAAAAATATACAAATCATACTATCCACTTTTTTAAACAAAGGTCTTAACTTAAATATTTTAAACAAACATGAATTTAACTTTTTAAACAAAGAATTTCCCATCACTCCTGTTTTTATTTCCTTCCTAAAATTCACAAAGATGAGAACCATCCCCCAGGCAGACCTATCGTCTCTGGGATAGGCTCTCTCTTATGCAACCTTTCTCAATATATTGATACCCTCCTCCAGCCTTCAGTTAAATTAATGAAATCTTATTTAAAAGACTCTATGTCACTTTTAAATTTTTTAAATAATTTTATTTGGAAACCCAATTTTATATTAGTTACCTGTGACGTCCAGTCTCTTTATACAATTATCCCTCACGGTATAGGATGCCAGGCTATTAAAAGGATTCTTACTCTAGAAGGTGTTATCCCTGCCATCCAAATTGATTTAATAATAGAAGGTATAAATATAATTTTAAAAAATAATTATTTTTGGTTTTTAGATTCCTTTTATCTTCAAAAGAGGGGTACTGCTATGGGTACTAGGTTTGCCCCCAGCTATGCAAATGTATTTATGGCAGACTAGGAATCTGAAGATGTCTGGGGCAATCATGCCTGGCGGACAAACCTAGTCTCATATTTTAGATATATAGATGATCTTTTTTTTATTTGGGAAGGATCAGAAGACAATTTAATTGCTTTTATTAATAACCTTAATATTAACAATAGAGGTATTATTCTTACATATGAATATAGTAAAGAATCTATCAATTTCTTAGATCTTAATATTTTTATCAAAGAAGGAAAACTTCACACAAAAACCTTTTTTTAAAAAGTGTGTGTAAACACGGCTATTGACAAATCTAGCTGCCATTACAAGCCTTGGCTTGAGAGTGCCCCAAAAAGTCAATTATTATGGCTTCGCAGGAATTGCTCAGAAATAACAGATTTTAACTAACAAGCTAACCTTTTAAAAAATACATTTATGGAAAAAAATATTTAGAACCAGATCTTAACAATACAGTTAATACAGGTAAACAAAAAGAACGAAAAGATCTTCTGATTTATAAAAATAAAGAAAACAATGAACCAATATCTCTCCCTATTATTTTTAATTTTAAAAATAAAAGTAATATTGTCAAAAAAATTATAAAAAAGCACTGGCACATACTCAAAGAAGATGATATACTTAATCCTATTTTACATAAACACCCAAATATTGTTTTTAGAGGTGCACCCAATTTTAAATCTATTTTAACTACTAATTTTACCAGAGAATCCCCTATTAAGAATTTTTTTTTTTCCCCAGACGAAAGGCTTTTATAAATGTAAACAATGTATAGTGTGTAGAACTACAGATCCGTCCACTCCATCCAAGGTTACTCAATTTATGTCTAATAGGACCAAAAAAATGTATAATATTTATGATTTTATTGGTTGCAAAACTAAAAACTTTATTTATTTGCTCGAATGCCCATGTGGTCTCCAATATGTGGGGATGACCACAAGGCACTTAAAGATAAGATTGAGCGAATATTGCAGAAATATTAAAAATGGATACGTAAATCATACAGTATCCAAACATTTTATTATGCACAACAAAGATCCAAAACTACTAAAATGTATTGGCATAAAGAAATGTTCTACCCCCTGGCGTGGAGGAGACACAAAAAAATTACTTGGAAAAATAGAAATGGAATGGGTGTATAATCTTAAGACCCTTATACCCCATGGTCTCAATGCAGACTTTGACCTACATAACTTTTTATAATAAACCAGAATTTAATCTGTTTGTATTACACATATGCCTTTTATTATATTTCAATTTTATTTTAATTTTTTTTTATACAGTTTTATTCTGTTCTTATATTGTTTTATTTTTAGTATGTTTTAAAATGTATAACGATTTGCAATAATAATTTTTTGTGTAATATAATTCCCTTTTTTGCCCTTCCCAATATGGCCTCTAAAATATATTTTGCCCTCCCTAAGATGGCCTATACTATATCTACCATCTTATATACATAGCCCTTCCTAAGATGGCTCTTATTTTACACCCTCTGCCCCTTCCAAGATGGCCGCGCCACTTTTATAGTTCCCTTTATGTTCCTTGTATTCACGACCGCCATTTGCGGCTATTTAACTACATTCCCCACTTGGCTGTGCGGCATTACCTCCGAAAACCGGAAGTGCCGCGCGTCACGTGTGTATTTTCTATCGATGTATTTATGTCTTTCCCACCCTCGTTTTAGTTATCTATGTACTTCATCTGTGTCCCTATATCATATATTACTTTTTAATTGATATATATATGAGTTTTAAATTTGCCAAATGAAACTTAATTCTGATTGGACGGATCAATTTTGGAGTCAAATTACCTCTATATAATACAAATTAGCCAGGTATTGTATGTTATTCCATTTGATAAAGTCTGTTGACGAAACGCATTATGGATATTTTATATTGTGTATTTTTATATTAAAGTAATTTTTGGTCATTTATTTGCTCCAATTATTCCTTTTTTTCTAGTTTTATATACACATTTTCTTCTTTTTATTTTATCCTGGCTTTTTAGTATTTTTAGTATTTTTACTCACTATTATTTTATATATCAATATACTTTTTTGGATTTTTTAACCTCTGGATGTCTCCTGTATCCCAAGAAATCCCGAGGTGGGGATCAATCCACCTACGCTGATTCACAAGAGCAGTCGGTATGTAAGTACGTTTGTAAGTACGTTTTTATTTATTTATATTACTACTATACAGTGAGCACTATCGGCTGTCTCTTCTTTTCCTTATTTGAGAGTTGGACACCACTGACGGAGAGATACCCACTACATATCCCATAAGCGGGGATTGTACCGCTGTACGCGCTTTTACCCTAGAGCTGGACATAAGGTCTATCAAATTGGAATCATTACAGTTTATGAAGACTTCACCATTGCACTTTCTGTTGTAAAGACTACTCGCAAGGACACTTAAGTTGGACTTCTTTTTTATTTATTGGACTTATTTTATCCTCTTTGTGGCGCAGACTTTTTACTGTTGTTTTTAATACTCAAACATAAGCTGGCTGATATAGAGGATAGACCATGTCGTAACAACTTGTGCTTCCGTGGTATACTTGATTCAATCTCGAATGTTGCCTTACCAACTGTTAGACTGGAAATCACCACAGGGTCTGGAAACTCTTATGCTGCCATGGACTTATACACTAACAAAGAAGTTTCTGCTTTCCTTTATCTCTGTAATCAGCTGTGTTGGAATATTCAATGAAGTCACGCCACTCAGATATAGAATCAATAAGCATTCAAAGCTTTTAATGCATAGTACATCGTATATTTAAAACACAGTTTGCTAGGGGTGCGTACATCAACGGCAACATTAACCAATCATGGGAGTCTCAGAACCAAAAGTATAACTTTTCATAGGATACTAGGGGACATGTCTCTCAGTGTCCCCTAGTATCCTAGTGACACGGGACACACTGAGACATTGGGACACTGGGAGAAACGGGGAGACTGAGACACTGGGAGACTAGAGGATTGGGCGACATGGGGACAGAGACACTGGGATACATGGGGACACTGAGACACTGGCTGGGCACTGAGACACTTGGGGACACTGGGAGACATGGGGGCACTTGTGGACATAGACATGGGGACACTGAGAAATGGGGACACTGAGACACTAGGGACACTGGCTGGGAGACATGTGGACACTGGGAGACATGGGGTCACAGACATTTGGGGATACTGGGAGACATGGGGACACTGAGACACTAGGGACACTGGCTGGGAGACCTAGGGACACTGGGAGACATTTGGGGACACTGAGACACTAGGGACACAGACACTGGAAGACTAGGGGACACTGGGAGCCATGGGGACACTGAGACACTGGCTGGGAGACAGTGTCTCTAGTGTCTCCGTGTCCCAATGGTTCTCCCAATGTCCCTATGTCTCACAGCATCCTCTAGTGTCTCGGTGTCCCCATGTCTCCCTGCTGCCTTCCCCCCCATCCTTCACTTACCTGAGCTGTAGGCTGTCTCTGCTGTCTGGACACTCTGTGCTGTGTAACTGCTCCCCCGCGGATCAGTGATTAGAGAGAGGCAGGGAGGGATATGCTGTAACTTCCTATCCCTGCCTCTCTCCACACACAGTGACCCCTACTGGCTGGTGCTGGTATTGTAGAGTAAACTCCGTTTATACTGAGAAAAATATCTGCATTTGTATTGCCGGCATAACTGCAATACCGGCACCGGCCAGTAGGTTACCTGTGCTGGTAAAATACCAGTTAGGTGGCAAACCTAAGAGTAGTATGTAAATGGGCCTATTCCATGAGCCTGGGTCTGGAGCAGCAGCTCCATTAGCCCCTATGTTAATCCGGCCCTGTCTGCAACTCATAACTATTTGCTATCAATGTAGAGTGGCCCAATTTGGCTCTATAAGTCTAATAATAAAAATAAAAATCTGATTATATATACATGCTTATCCATACAATAGAAAAAAAGGCATGAACTCATAGCATACTTCCCCCAACTAAAAGTTAAAATGAGAAAAACAGCAAGCACTTCACCATTGTTGTATTAGCGAGTAGATCAAAACCTAGCAATGTTATTTACAACTGGGAAAATGTATTTTTCTGTCCATAAAAAGCTATATTAGAGGATAACTTTGATGTTTAGTATTTCTGTTTTCGCTCGTAGCGAGAATATTGGATTTTGTGAACCACTTTCACGGTTACTAATCAATATCAACACACGTTTGTTTGACTTTCGGCCAATGGTACACGCATAATATAATAAATACACTGGAATATGGGCTTATATTTATGACCTCAAATTATAGTTAAATCTATTTATTTTTTTTGGTGGTGGTTATGTCTCCCATCCCCATGACCGTACGCATGGGTTGCACGAACCAATGCTCCCTCTGCCGTCAACTTTTTTGCATGAAAGGCAAGGCTTTTTTGTATATACTTTGTTTTTTTCCACAATAGGGTCATCTCTTCCCTCCCTCTTTCCCTTCTCACAGTGTCCACATCCTATTTCTCTCCATGCAAATGAGTCGGAAGTGGCTGGCAGTCGTTATGTTACAATTGCTATGCCTCGACTCAGATTTGCTAATACAGGACTTTGTATATTCTCAGAAAAAAATCCTTTAATCCTATTATGGCTTTCTCTGAGCCCCGCTGCTCCATTGACTAACATCATTTCACACAGGTCCCATGACTCCCATAAATGGCAGTACCCACATTTAAAGTTTTTTCTCTAAATGTAAAAGGCCTTAATAGTCCTCACTAGTGATGTACCGAACGGTTCGCCGGCGAACGGTTCCTGGCGAACATAGCATGTTCGCGTTCGCCACGGTGGGCGAACATATGCGCGGTTCGACCCGCCCCCTATTCGTCATCATTGAGTAAACTTTGACCCTGTACCTCACAGTCAGCAGACACATTCCAGCCAATTAGCAGCACAGCCTCCCTAGCAGACCCTCCCACCTACTGGACGGCATCCATTTTAGATTCATTCTCAAGCTGCATGCTTAGTAAGAGGAGGGAAAGTGTAGCTGCTGTTCATAAGATAGGGAAAAGCATAGCTAGGTTAGGGATAAGGGTATGCTTTTTTTTATTTTTTTTTTTCTATGTAATGTAAATGCACTTAGTTGTCTGCCACTGCTGCCAGCTTCTGTGTCAGGCTCACAGTGCATACTGTGCCCATTTCCCCAGTCAGTGCCACCAATTACATCTGGTGTCACAATAGCTTGGATTTAAAAACAAAAAACTTTTTTCACTGTTATAGATTGAATAGCAGTCAGTTGTCTGCCACTGCTGCCAGCTTCTGTGTCAGGCTCAC
>OW240912.1:409652119-409662414 GCA_933207985.1 Pelobates cultripes | reverse complement strand
GGGGTCCCTTCTTGCTCCGTCTCCCCCTCCCAGTGGCCTCTAATGAGATCTAGGGGTCCGCGGACCCTTCTCCCATACAGCAGCTCAAAGGGGGAGAACCCAGTAGATTCCTGGGGCACCTCTCTATAAGAAAATAATAGATGAGGCAGGAATCTCTCCCAGTCTCTACAAGTGTCTGTAAAGGTCCTCAGCATCTGTTTGAGGGTACCGTTAAAGCGCTCGCAGAGACCGTTAGTCTGTGGGTGGTAGGGTGAGCTAAGTAATGGCTTAATGCCACACACCTTCCACAGCTGCTGGGTGAGCACAGCGGTGAATTGGGTTCCCTGGTCGGAAAGGATCTCCTTAGGGAACCCGACCCTAGTAAAAATTCTAACCAGGGCATCAGCAACCGTCTCTGCCTCTATATTAGACAGCGCTACTGCCTCTGGATAGCGAGTGGCATAGTCCACCACGGTAAGAATGTATTTCTTACCGGATGGACTAGCCCTGGCCAGTGGACCCACGATGTCAACGGCTATGCGGGCAAAGGGCTCCCCTATAATAGGCATCGATAATAGCCTAGCCTTAGGGTGGTCCCCCCGCTTTCCTACCGGTTGACATGTGTCACACGTACTGCAATACATCCGCACAGCCTGGTTAAAGTTTGGCCAAAAGAAATTCTGTGAGATCCTATAGGCTGTGCGGCGGGACCCTAGATGTCCAGCTAACGGAACATCATGCCCTATCCGCAGAATCTCCTGCCGGTACTTGGCAGGTACCACTAACTGGCGATTCGGCGGGGGGGCAACACTCTTCTGGGAAGGCTTAGGGATCCTATATAACCTGTCCCCCATCCACTCATACCGTTCCCCATCTATTCCTTCCTCTCCAGCATCTGCCCTGTCTTTGTACTTTTGGAGGGTCGGATCTGCCCGGGTTTCCCTCCCAAACTCCTCTGGGGAATCCCAGCTTAAGGGGACCTGATCTGGGGTACCAGTCGGGGAAGGAGATCTTACCTGGGTCTCATCAGCAGGTGGGCTGGTTCCGGCAGCACGGGTCTGGGCACGAGTGGTCACTGGGTTCACATCCGCAGGGCCCATCGGAGCATAGGCTGAAACCAAAGGGGCCAAATCGTTTCCCAGAAGAACATCTGCGGGCAAGTCTTTCATCACCCCCACATCCACATGTCTAGCGCCCACTCCCCAATCCAAATGTACCCGGGCAACAGGCAAGCGAAACACGGCACCCCCTGCTACCCTTACTGCCACAGTGTCCCCAGTGTGCTGATGCTCTGAGACCAAGTTCTTTTGGAGTAGTGTCATCGTGGCTCCTGTGTCTCTCAACCCATTTACCACTCTGCCATTCAGCTTCACGGTTTGCCGATGTTGCTGGCGATTATCCTGGTGAGCTGCTTGCACTGGGTCTGCCTCGTGTAGGATGCCCCAGAACTCCTCCTGCTCTATGCAGTGAGCAGCAGGCTGGGGTGGCCGCTGGTTCCCACTGGCTGGTCTCCTCCAGGAATGAGCTTGGTTGGCACTGTTCAGTGGGCACTCGGGACGCTTGTGCCCCAACTGTTTGCACCCAAAGCACCGGATGGGTTGTGAATAATCCCGGGCATTAAATCGGGATGGCTGCATATAATTGTTAGCTGGCGGTGCGGCTGGGGTACGGTGTACTGGGGGTTGGTAGGCTGAAGGAGCGGGTATTACTGCTGGTCGATACTCCAGTCTGGCAGGGGCTTTGGTAGCTGTACCATCCAACTTGCGGGCATCCGTGTATTCGTCTGCCAGACGAGCAGCCTCAGGTAGGGTAGAGGGTTTTCTATCTCTGACCCACTCCCGGACCTCAGCAGGTAGTCTATCAAAGCCGTGCTCCAGCAGGAACACTTGTAACACCTCCTCCCCAGTTACCGCTTGGCATCCTGCCATCCAGTGGGCTGCGGTACGGTGAACTCTGCAGGCCCACTCCACATAAGAGTCCCCAACCAGCTTATTGGTTTCTCTAAACCTCCGCCTGTACGCTTCTGGCTTCACCGCATACCTGGTTAGGAGTGCATCCTTCACAGCCCGGTAGCTGGTGATCTCCTCCTCTGGGATGGCCCGAAACGCTTCACTAGCCTGGCCGGATAATTTCCCAGAGAGGATGGTGACCCATTCATCTGCGGGTACCTGGTGTAGAGCACACTGCCTCTCGAAGTCCGCCAGGAACCCATCAATCTCTCCCTCGGTTTCCACAAAGTTTTTAAATGCAGCAAAGGGTACCTTCTTTCTAGCAAAAACATTATTATTGTAGGGTACCTCTGCTGCTGCAGCTCCTTTTTCCCGGAGCGCCTGTTGTGCTGCTACTGCTGCCTGCACACGCTCCACGATGTCAGCTGAGGGGTTGGGGCCAAAATGTGCCAGCCTTATTTGCACTGCCCGGTTAAATTGTAATTCCTCGGGTGTTAAATCCAAGGTACTGGGCACATTGACTCTCTCTGTTCCCGGTGCTGCATCCATCTCCAGTAGCAAAGCAATAATCTCCCGTTTCTTTAAATTGCTTGCTGACCTTCCTCGGCGTTCCAATATGTCCTTAAGTGTAGCACGCCTTAATTCCTCGTACTGCATGTCTTGTAGCTGACCTCCAATGCTGTGGGATTCATCCCGTCGCTTGCCACCAATTGTTAAGACACCTCCAGTGTCTTTAGGCAGAACCGCCGTTTAGTAGACCTTCCCCGGCTGCAGTACAGTCTCCGTTCGCTTAATCTGTAGTATACGAACCAAATGCAGGGGAAGCGGCAATCTCCCGATCGAGATCCATGAACGGCTCCAAACTCCCGAATGACAATACACGAACTGCTGGTAACCGTCGAACAGCAATATTCACCAAGCGGCTTCCGTTCCATCCAGCAGTCTCTAAACGTGAAGAAGAAATCCCCCTGTGACGAGACCAATCTCGCCACATTGCATTGGAGAAGCCTGGTTGCTCGCCTGCTGCCTCTGGACTATGGCCCCCTTTTAAAAGACTTTATTTCGCCTGTATTCGTGCTTTTCTGCCGGTTGTTCGGTAGATTCAATCTACCGAACAACCGCACGAATGAATAGACCACCTGGGAGCTGGAGTGTGCCGGCAATTAACCTCCCTGAAGCTGCGGTTAACCGCAGCTTAATTGACGAATGCTGGGTGGCCGCCATTCGTATCCCGAACACGAGGTCGCGGCCATTTTAAACATACTAATGCACAGCGGTGTTCGCCCCTATTTTCATGGAACTAAAATCGGACACAGTTTTGCGCGAACACCGCTGAAGCCGTCGACTTCCCTTCTTGTTCGGTGGAAGTGCACGAACGGCCCGGTGTTCGGTAGTTTTGGTTGAATGTGTTATACCCCAGATAGGAATCCCATGGAGCCCATTCGTATGAAATTGACTGTAAAGACTTTGGCTCCATGGCGATTAAACTGTATTCGTGTGGTCTGAGCGCCATTCGCTTAATAATGTGCACTCAGACCTGAGCTATCTGGGGATATGTTACATGTCTGTGTTTTATGTAATAAATGTTACTTTATGTATTTTAAAGTATATTACTGGTTTTGTGTCCCCACATGTGTAATGGAGTTTTGCCTTTGTCTTGGGAGATAATTGAGTTACTTCTCAATTATCTCTCAGGGCAGAGGGGAGGAAGCCAGGATGCATTGTGGGAATATACTGTGACTGTGTGTCCTATTTGTCTACTTATCTGTCCCTTGTCACAGTCTCCCATTTGGTCCCCTAGGGGAGTGTCCACCAGGTGGGAGACCTGCATAAAAGCCGGGCAGGTAGCCCTCATTAAACAGACCACTGCTTGACCCTCAACACGGAGCCTTGTCTCGTCTTTGGGGGGATTTACTGTATGCTGCTAAGGACTGATTGCCAGGAGTGTAAGCCGCTTGGGAGCTTTTCCTGTTTGTCTGCTAGCAGCTATTTGGGAGGTTCCAGTTCGGGAGTTGGAGTGCTATTTTGTATCCAGTTCGTGAGTTTTGGTGTTCTGCAGTAGCTGTGCCTGGATCTCTGGAAAGGGGGCCGATCGCCTAAACGTTTTTACCCCTTGTGTGCAAAACGGTCCGTTACACCCCCAATAACGAGACAGAAGCCCTCAAGCATTGAGGGTCGCAACAGATCTGGTTTACTCGTGGGCTACCTGCCCAGAGTTTATGCAGGTCTCCACTTGGTGGACACTCCCAGGGACCAAATGGGAGAGACTTCAAGACAGCTGAAGCCAGCCAGATTTTACCCACAGTGTATTATGATTCCTCCTTCTCTGACCTTGGAGTTAATTACCAAGTAACTCAATTAACTCCAGGACAAAGCCAGTCGCCATTTTAAATATAAAATCACAAAAGACATAAAAATATATAACTTCACAAAAACCGAACATTTCCCATTCGCATCACATATCCCCAGATAGCCTGGATCTGAGTGCATATTATTGGCGAATAGCGCTCAGATCCCACACACATAGTTCAATCGCCATGGAGTCAAAGTTCTTACAGTCTTCGGTATGCGATTGACTCCATGGGAGGGCTATCTGGGTTAAGTCCTTTCGTGTGTTGTAAAACTCCCGAACGGCCGGTGTTCGTACGCTTTCGTCGAGGCAGCCAGGCGACCCGTTGTTTCAGCAGTGTTCGGCAGAAGAAGTGTCCATTTTTAGTTCCATGAAATCAGTGCCAAACACCGCTGGGCTTTCGTGTGTTTTAAAATGGCCGCTGCCTCGTGGTCGACATACGAACGACGGCCACCCTGAATTCGGTTCAATTGAGAAGTGTCTGCGGTTAACCACAACGTTCTAATTGGGATCAAGAGGTTAACCAGCAGCACACTTCTATCCTGGGTGGCCATCCGTTCGGTAGATTTGTTCGGTGAAAACAGTCATTCGTATGGCTGGGCTATACAAACAGCCATTTACACGAAAGGGGGCAGAAATAGACGAATCCACCACAATAGGCAGACAGATGGTTCTGTCACAGGTATGACTATAGTTTAGAGAGACTGTCTTTGTATGGCTTTGCGTATGAATGGTAACTGGCAGGTATTTGGAGCATATAGAGAAGCTAAAGTTACATTTAGACCAAATATAAATCCGCCACAATTAGAAGCCTACC
Organism: Pelobates cultripes; assembly: GCA_933207985.1. Lineage (NCBI taxonomy): Eukaryota > Metazoa > Chordata > Amphibia > Anura > Pelobatidae > Pelobates > Pelobates cultripes. The sequence continues at coordinate 409,657,319 of OW240912.1, read as the reverse complement.
AAACTCATCTGTATATTGTTTAAGTAATTGAAAGACCCAGTCTGCATGGAAAAAATATAGAAAAACTCTTGAGGTTTGAGGATATTTTTTAGATTTGAGATGATATGGCTGCTTGGCACAAAAATGAAAGCATATTATTGCAGCTTTAGATTTATTCATCTCTCTAACAGCAAGACAGCACTTGTGAGGACTATTAAGGCCTTTTACATTTAGAGAAAAAACTTTAAATGTGTGTACTGCCATTTATGGGAGTCATGGGATCTGTGTGAAATGATGTTAGTCAATGGAGCAGCGGGGCTCAGAGAAAGCCATAATAGGATTAAAGGAAACCACTGATATTTTTTTCAGAGAATATACAAAGACCTGTATTAGCAACTCTGAGTCGAGGCAAAGCAATTGTAACATAACTTGACTGCCAGCCACGACTCATTTGCATGGAGAGAAATAGGATGTGGACATTGTGAGAAGGTTAAGAGGGATGGAAGAGAGGACCCTATTGTGGAGAAAAACAAAGTATAAAGAAAAAAGCCTTGCCTTTCAGGCAAAAAAGTTGACGGCAGAGAGAGCGTTGGTTCGTGCAACCCATGCGTGCGGTCATGGGGGTGGGAGACGTAACCACCAAAAAAAATAAAAAAATTATTTTTCCCTTTACTGCCCAATTTAACTATAATTTGTGGTTATAAATATAAGCCCATAAGCCAGTGTATTTTTTATATCGTGCGTGTACCATTGTCCGAAAGTCAAAGAAACGTGTGTTGATATTGATTAGTAACCGTGAAAGTGGTACACAAAATCCAATATTCTCGCTACGAGCGAAAACAGAAATACTAAACATCAAAGTTGTCCTCTAGTATAGCTTTTTTTATGGATAGAAAAGGATATATTACCAGTTGTAAATAACATTGCTAGGTTTTGATCCACTCGCTAACACAACAATGGTGAAGTGCTTGCTTCCCCCCCCCATTTTTAAATGGCCACTATAGTGCCAGGAAAACAAACTTGTTTTCCTGGCTCTATAGGGTCTTTGCATCCCCCTCACCCTCATGGCCCCCCTCCCGCCAGACTGAAGGGGGAGGAAGTGGTTAAACCCTTACCTTTCTGGCTCCCTCAGCGCTGTGGACTCTCCTCCCTCTTCCAAAGTCAACCGCCGAATGCGCATACGGGGCAACAGCCGCGCACGCATTCAATCAGTCCATAGGAAAGCATTTCTCAATTTTATTCATATGGACATCAGCATCTTCTCACTGTGATATTCATAGTGAGAAGCGCGGAAGCGCCTCTAGCGGCTGTCAATGAGACAGCCACTAGAGGCTGGATTAACCCTAATGTAAACATAGCAGTTTCTCTGAGTGCCTATAGTGGTCCTTTAACATTTAGTTGGGCGAAGTGCGCTTTGAGTTCATGCCTTTTTTTTCTATTGTATGGATAAGCATGTATATATTATTAGATTTTTATTATTAGACTTATAGAGCTGAATTAGGCCACTCTACATTGATAGCAACTAGTTATGTGTTGCAGAGAACGCTTAACTTTCAAAATGTGGTATTTGCTTATAATGCTATAACTCACCATATGTAAGTATATTGGAGCATACTAGAGTATGGGTGTGTGATTTTTATGGGAGAAACAAACATGAATGTCAATTGAGATTGTCATGTTTTGTTTAAGGGTAGAGCAAAATGGTGTGTCACAGCATTAATGAATTGACTTGGCAGTAGTCCGTGTAAGCAAATGGATCACCGCCACTTAGCTACACACTGCTTTCTGGAATTAATGTATAATATTGTGTTAGATTCCGTACAAACATGCAAACTGTGTGTGCACAGTAATACACAGATCACCCCAGATGTACAGCGCCCATAACAGAAGGATACCACGTCATAATCCCCAGTGATTATCTGTTCACAACAGGGCAATAGCTATAGTTACTAAAAGCCCAGTTTTTGTGGCCCATTGCCTTGCATTAGTGATATCAGTTTTCCAACTATACATCAATAAAGTGCTATTGCTAGTAACGAGTAGAGGATATTACTAGAGTAGTTAAATAACAAACAAAATTTTAACACAACTGATATGAGTAAAGAAAACTTAATGCATACTCAGGATTTAGTAAGAGGCTTGACAGAGGAGTGTGTGGAGCAACCCAGACTCAACGGATGCGATGCGATACGGATCCGCTTTCTGGCATTTGGGTTGCAGCTTTCTAGGTGAGGACCTTTGAGTAGAGCTTTAGTCTGTTGTGCAGAATAGGCCCCACTCCTTCAGCTTCGCTAAACCGACCTCAGGCTCCAGCATTGACACTGATCTGCCTCCACACCACACAATCAACTTTGTGAGGTAACCCCACCTGTAAAGTACGTTGTTATTGTGGAGTGTCTTAATGACATTGATAAACTCCCATCTCCTGGCCATCATGGTCAATGACAAGTCTGCAAATTATTATTTGTGAGCAATAGATCTTTGGAGTGATAGTAGTGAAATCGGACTATGGTATTTTTAGGGGTGTTCGTAGCCGGTGTACACAGTCGAAGACCCATGCTGAGTCATCCAGTTGTGGTATGAGAATTTTGCATAAAGCCTTAAGGTATGTTGGTGTTGGAAACATTTGTATACCTATGCAATGCTAAGTGAATATTCTCCTAGACATACAGCGCTATATATTTTATGTCCTGCTTTCTACTTCTGTATTTCTTATTACGTAGCTAAAGTATTATTGTATACATAGCTTGAAAGACTGAATGGTTGGTAGGCCTAATTATAATACAAGATACTCATGCTTTGAAAGGGTTAAACTCGCATTTCTTTAAACATACAATATTTTTCTGTTCTTGTGTTCTTGCGCCAGACACCAGCTTTCGCTATCTTTTAGAAACATCCTGCACTTGAAAAACGTAGCATTCTTTCTAGCACCTGCAATTTTCAATTGGGTTCCCAATCTTATACTGTCACTTGCATCAGTGAACAGGAGGGCCTAACTAACAGCATTACAAAAAGTTATATAAAAAGTTATATTTTCGTTTCTGAGACTCCCATGATTGGTTAATGTTGCCGTTGATGTACGCACCCCTAGACAAACGGTGTTTTATATATACGATGTACTACGCATTAAAAGCTTTGAATGCTTATTGATACTACATCTAAATAGCGTGACTTCATTGAATATTCCAACACAGCTGATTACAGAGATAAAGGAAAGCAGAAACTTATTTGTTAGTGCATAAGTCCATGGCAGCGTAAGGATTTCCAGACCCTGTAGTGATTTCCAGCCTAACAGTTGGTAAGGCATCATTCGAGATGGACTCAACAACACCACGGAAGCACAATGTAACGGAGCTCCAGTACTTCAACCGAGTACCTCCACTAAGTCTGCTTCCTTGTAGCTATCAGGGACCCTGAAACACTTCAGACCCAGATGCCGAGGCTTGACTGGGATCACTTAGGGCCTTTTCCACCCTGGACCAAACACCAGATGACACATGGTGAAGGTTAAACAGCAACTCTTTAATGAATCCAGTAAACATAGTTTAAGCCCCCAACAGCCTCATTTACATACAATAGGTTGCATAGATTACTATAGTACAAGGAAGGGTGGGGTCAGTCAATAGCAAGGGCTGATGGGAGATTGAGGAGGGACAGAGCAGCTAGATTAAACTGGTCTGGCAGTGTCCCTGGGACAACGCCGTGCTGGGGAAACAATAGGACAGAAAAAGGAGGAGGGGGAGAGGCACAGACTAGCAATACATTCAACATACCCTGCACAAATAATAGGCACAATGTGACAAAACACAAAAGGAATTTGGGAGCCCACCCATAGTGTCTGTCTTCCATCCCAGTGATGGTGACTACCGTCACTCACAAGTTGTTACGACGTGGTCTATCCTCTATATCAGATAGCTTATGTTTGAGTATTGTCTTCTCTTCTTCCAATTGTTGAAATTTGTCTGCCACTTCAATATGGGCTGTGCAAAGATACTCCGTTTTTTGTTCTAGATGAGATGTTCTGCCGCCCAAATCCACGATCTCTTTGAGGAGGTAATTTGCTGATTGGTGAAAGTCAGCCTAAAAAGTTCTTACTCCGAGGGAACATTGGAAGATGGCGAATGTGCAGCTTGTTCATCGACATCTTGAAGTTGTCTCAGACGGTCTTTTTTGCCCTGGCGCATCGGATTGGTGATTTTAAGCTGCTTTCAAAGTGCCATGTATATTTTAGCAGAAGACATTGTATGTTGATGAGGGTATTTTGAGCTATACAGTTGTTTATGTAATTTTTTTGGGCTTGGTGGGTAACCTAAGTTTTAATCAAGAGGGAGTAAATGCTTGAATTAACCACAGGTAGTGATGTCGCGAACCCGAAATTTTCGGTTCGCGAACGGCGAACGCGAACTTCCGCAAATGTTCGCGAACCGGCGAACCGCCCGAAACGCCATTGACTTCAATGGGGAGGCGAATTTTAAAACACACAGGGACTCTTTCTGGCCACAATAGGGATGGAAAAGTTGTTTCAAGGGGACTAACACCTGGACTGTGGCATGCCGGAGGGGGATCCATGGCAAAACTCCCATGGAAAATTACACAGTTGATACAGAGTCTGGTTTTAATCCATAAAGGGCAGAAATCACCTAACATTCCTAAATCACAATCAATATGGATTGACACCTGACATATGACATATTGACACCTGACATATGGATTGACACCTGTCCTAGATCCCTGATGCACACGGACACAGAGCAGAATAGAGACTGGTCCCCCTACATAGGGTCACTCGGCAGATATGGATTGACCTTGTTACAACCGCTATTGTAACGGGTCTTGAATGGCAACCGTTGTTTCCCTGGGTTGTGGAGTAGCCTATTTGCCAGCCTCCTCCCGCATGACTATGGCCCCTGGGAGATTGTGAAAATGTATGCACTTTTATTTGGTGTGTATGGCCCTTTAAGACTGTCGGTGGGCATATTGGGGCTTATGGACTCTTTATGTGACTGGTGCTGGCCCTTTAAACACCTTTTTTGGGACATCAGGAAGATTGGGACACTGCCCCTTTAAGGCCGTGTCCCCAGACTTGTTGGGACACGGCCCCTTTAAGACGGTGTCCCCTGTGTCCCCAGACCTGGTGCAAACCCTTTGTGCCTGCCTTGCTATTTCCCACTTGGTTCAGTAAATGGGAAATTATTTCAGCTGCAGAGACTAAGTCCCATTC
>OW240912.1:409605326-409652019 GCA_933207985.1 Pelobates cultripes | reverse complement strand
ATCTACCATTCTGAGACAGATAGGGGCATATAATTTACTAACTTTAATAAAACGCTCGCCCTGACTCTAACCTATTCTACCCCTAATGCTGATTCTAATTTTTTAAATCATGTAATATATATATTTACACAGTACAAAAGAGACAAAGAATGCACAATGATAGAGTTGCATTATATATATATATATATGTATTAAGGCAATTTGCCTGCATTTGTGGGAGGTGCTGGTTTGCTACCCCTAGCCTATTTAAGGCATTCCCCTTGCCTGGCTCCTTACCGTTCGAGGTCAGCGTTGAATGAGGATCCACTTCGGGGTTCTCTCAGACGCCATCTTGGTTTCAGTATCCAGGAGGTTTCACCACGTTAAGCTGTGTCCAGGAATCCTGTTCAGGCCTTTCCGCCCGTCCAGCTTCTTCTGACTCCGGTCTCCGTCGTAGATCGCGTCCCAGGGACTCCTAAACCGTAAGTCAGACCTTCCTGTCACGCCAGGACCGGTTCCCACGGCGTACGGTACAGCACGGGTCCTCGCTTTACGGCTTTTCCCTGGTTATGACACGAATGTTTCAAGCCATTCGCGGGCTTTTTCATTCGTACGGTCATTCGGCTGAACATATTTAATCGTTCAATAGTCATTTCGCATATCCTATTTCATGTTATTGAAACGAATTATCATTCGGTTGTTTTGCCGTTCGGCAAATTTTTACATACGCTCATACACGCTTTTGGTTCGCATAAATCATACGGTTAAACTATTCTAACTTCTGTGTTCCCCTCACATTTGCTTTCGGCTTTTCTGTGTGTTCACGTATAATCCTTTCATGAATTATATTCACCATTTCATGTGTATATAACGTTCGGTTAAAGAATTGCTTGCTTAAATAGATTATTTTGATTACTTTTAAAATATTGTCAGTATTGTATTACGTCCACAAATCAAGTCCACTTCTCTGTATATACCATTTGACTCCCACGCTTTCAGGGGTCTGCATTACTTATCCATTTATACAAATGGACTCAGCCTATGTTACAAGCCTCACTTCTGGGTTATTAATACAACACATACAAAGGATATAGGTTCATTTAAGCAATAATTCTCGGGTTGATACGTCTTTTCTATACAAATATATCATATAGATATACATCACTTTACATCATTTTAAATCATTTTGGGGTATCCCTGCCTTTGGTTATTCTGCTACATATCATACATAACGCTGTGTTAATTAGGCCATGACCTCATCCATGTCCCTTTCTATAAAACCAGTTACATTTCGGTACAGATCATTGAACTCCCACGCCAGGAGTTTTATAACTATCCATTTCATTTCAATTCACTCAGCCTACATTACAGGCCTCATTTCTCTGTCATGACGATGACACATAAGGCTTAAATCCTTTTGCATGCATACTCGGGTTGAATCACACGTACTGATCCAACCAATCATACGTCCCCTGCACAGTCATATACATATGTATATAACCTACGTTTCATGTTTTCCTTTACACACCATTATCACGTAACACATAGATTGTTTGTACATAGGCCACGGCCTCCCTCAGATGTCTTATTCAAGCATGCAAACATTTCTGAGCCACTCATAGCTATTCCCATGGTATCAACATAATTTTATACATTGCTGCTACAGACTATAAGTCTGGTTCTTTTTACACTCCACACTCATCATACTACTCTCTTTTACCCATTTTTAGGCTGTCAAGCTTATATAATTGCTCCACACGGTTTATTCCTGTGATTTATCATACTACCAGGTACGTACACCTGCTCATATGGTATTCTACCATACATTTCATTTCATCCCCCTAGTTTAGAGTACTGGCAATAGGGTCACAGGATTCCCAATAGGTATTTACCCCGTCTTGGCTGTCGCCATCAGTTAGTGGTCCCGCGAGGCCAACACCCCGCCTCAAACGTTTCGGAGGCAAACACCCATCGGGCCACACGTTAGCTAGCCGCCTCGCATGTTGCAAAGAGAGGGCCTCACCTGTCACTCCCTTCCCCTGTTTTCTGTCGTACAGTCACCGAGAGGCCTAAAACTCCTGCCACTACGTCAAGTGGCCTCAATAACCCCTCGCGCCAACGCATAGATAGAGCCTCTCAAGCCGCTTGGCAATTAGCAGGGCCTCACCTGTCACCAAACAAGTATAATACTTTCGCCATCCGGCCTAGCTAGCCTGCCAGTACAATTTGGTGGTTCTATATACTAATTATTGTTTTATTTATAGTATGTCTCAGGAAGGGGTAGAGGATTTCTCCCTGCCTAGCACCCCGGCTAGAGCTGTCACTCCCACACAAGGAGGAGAGCTAGCTAGTCCAGCATCAATTAGATCCTGGACAATCCCGCGCATAACCACGGAATTAAGGAGACGACAAATCCCCTACCCTGCTACAGCAAGGAAGGCAGAACTTTTCAAACTGCTACGCACATCAACTAATAACATGGAAGCCGGGGAAGGATCTAGCCAGTCCAACCCAGGGGACATACATGCCATGTTATCCTCACTCATGGCATCCATGGGCAAGGTCAACTCCAGGCTGGAGAAACTTGAGTCGGTCACCACGGCCCTCACTCTAGCAGGGCCACCCGCGGCTGCGGTACAAACACCAGCCTTGCCATTAGTCGCTCCAGCCAGCACCCTGGATGACCAGGAAGTTAGCCCGGCCCACATGATACCTGAGCATATCAAAAGGGATATCCTGGAAGGTAAAGACGTCAACCTGGCTTCCCTGTTGATTGCCTCCCAGGACATTGTGGAACATAAGACGTATGCTTATGATGATGTTTCTGTTATTGTCAGATCTAGGGATGCCCGCCTGAACAGGAAACTGACTATCCCTGAATTTGTACTAGCGTTTGGTATTTACAGGGATGTCGTCTGTGCGGTTTATCCCAACAGAAGAGAGGAGTTTGATCTCTATATGCACAAGCTGGTAGACCTGGGCAACAAATATGGTGGTTCAGCATTCTATGACTACCATAGGTCTTTTTCTGCAAAAGTGGCTGGAGCCTTCTCCCAGTACGGTACACGATCCAACTGGGGAAGGATTGATACTGTCTTATTTTGCAGACACTTTGCAGGTCTAAGAACACCAGCTTGTGCATACTGCTCCTCCACAGCCCATACTACTAATTTTTGTCCCAACACGGCAGAAGGACAAGCCTCCACACAAGGAACTAGTTCCTCTGGGGATCCAGGGAAACTATCCAAAGACAAATTGGGACGCCCAATCAAGTTTCTGGGCAAGTCCCAGATATGTAATAATTTCAATGTTGGGTCTTGTAATTACAGTGGATGTAGACTATTGCATGTCTGTTCAAAATGTTTTAGGGCACATGCTAAGACCATGTGTCCAAATAAAATGTATTCTAAGCCTTACCTTACGTCCATTAATATGCCAGTATTCACAGCATTGATGTCTCAGCACCCATCTAGACACCTGGTAGATTTTCTTATTTCTGGTTTAACAGAAGGCTTCCACACAGGTATCCTACACATACCAGCTGGAACTCTGGAATGCCCTAACCTACAATCCGCCCAACACAACCCCACAGTGGTTGACACCCTCATAAACCAAGAAGTGGATGAGGGCTTTGTATTGGGGCCTTTTAGAACTCCTCCATTCACAGAATGGCGCACCAACCCTATTGGTATTGTCACAGGGAAATCTTCCCAAAAACAGAGACTCATCATTGACTTATCGGCTCCCCACTCATCGGCCAACCCCAGTCTTAATTCCCTCATACCCTCTGAGGAATTCTCTCTGCAATACACCACCATAGATCACGCCATTACAGCTATCATACAAGCAGGGGTTGGAGCCTGGCTCAGTAAGACCGACATTACTAACGCCTTCAAATTACTCCCTATCCACCCCACACTGTGGCACCTGCATGGCATCAAGTGGTCCGGGAACTACTATTTTTTCTCCCGGTTAACTTTTGGGTCCAAAAGTAGCCCAGCTATTTTCGACACATTTGCCGAAGCATTATGCTGGTTACTATTGAACATAGCCGGATGCCCTACGGTATTACATTACTTGGACGATTTCCTACTGGTCGAGGAGAATACTGCACCTCCCACTAGCCTCAAAGCTACCACTAAGCTGTTTGAGCAACTAGGTGTACCCATCTCCCCAAAGAAAACAGAAGGGCCAGACACGGTTATCACTTTTCTGGGTATCCAATTAGACTCTGCCACAATGCAAGCAAGCCTACCATACGATAAGATAGAGAATATTCTCACTTACATAAACAACTACCTACAGCTCGGCACTTGCAACCGCAAAGAACTACAGTCCCTGCTGGGGTCACTAAATTTTGCAATGCGCATCATACCTCAAGGCCGCTCCTTTATTTCACGACTATTGCATCTTTTCCCACTTTTTCTACATGACACGCACAGGTTGTCCTTAGATGCCCAAGCTACGGCAGATCTAAACATGTGGAAGAGGTTTTTAACCACTTGGAATGGTAAAAGTATGTTCCTCCCTCAATTGACTGAATCATCTCCTACCATTTGGTCAGATGCGGCATCTACCACTGGTTTTGCAGCAATTTTTGGGAACGAATGGCTTTGGGGCAGCTGGCCTTCAGCAGTTCTGGATTTGGAAGGTTTTTCCACTACCTCAGCTCTTTTTGAGATCTACCCATAGTGGCGGCTGCCGTAGCGTGGGGTCATTTATGGGCTAATACGCCAGTGCGTTGTTACTCAGACAACCAGGCAACCTGTCACATCATCAACAAAGGTCGTTCCAAATCTCTTACGATTATGAGATTTCTGAGGAAACTCACTTGGTTGGCAGCTTGTCATAATTTCTTCCTATGTTGTTTCCATGTGCCAGGTGTATATAACACAGCTGCTGACAGTTTGTCTCGCTTTAAATTTCAGGAGTTTCATCAAGCACTCCCGTCAGCAGCACCCACAGCCACCATCACTCCAACATTTCAACAACTCATACTGGACTAGACGTCATCATGCAGCATAGCAGGACATTGTCTCAGTTGGCACTTTCACACAATACAAACAAAACATACAGCAGGGCTTTCACACTATTCAAACGATTCCTTCTGGAACATAACATCATACAACCGTTTGTTATGACATCTTTTTTGGGGTTTGCTTCCTTTTGCCACCTTAAACTCAAAATGTCATACAACACCATCAAACTCTATCTCACTGGCATTCAACACCACATGCTCATCTTACACCCAAATAACAACAGTTTCATGGCCTCTCACCAAATTAAGACCATACTCAGAGGTATTCAAAAATCAGAACCCACACATTTGGCCCAGAGGCTACCCATAGATAACCATATCTTCAAAGCATTATCTAACCTACTCGACCTAAAACCGTTTGACACTAATACGAATTCTATCATCAAAACAGCAATATACATCGCTTTCTATGGATTTCTACGACCCAGAGAATTCACTACGACCTCCACGACCCAAACCACTCCATTCCTCCTCTATTCCCACTTGACAAAACATATGGATCATTACATCCTGTCTTTACCTCACTCCAAAACCAGCCAGCACATACCTGTAAACATTCCGTACTATCCCACGCACAACAGATGGTGTCCCGTCAAGGTTCTTGATGCCTACATACAGCACCATCACTTACTGCCCTCGCAACCGTTATTACAACTACAAGGTGCAGTACTCACCACTACAACCTTCATGACCTACGTCAGGTCCTTGCTCACACAACTGGGCCTCAACGCAAACAATTACTCAGGACACTCCTTTCGTATAGGAGCCGCGTCCACAGCCTCCAGTTTCAACATCCCAACTCATGTTATCAAAACACTGGGGCGCTGGAAGTCATCCGCTTACTCACGGTACATACCGAACCCAGTACAAGAATTAAGGGATGCTTTCATAAACATGTCTGGTTGATAAATGTATATGTATTGGTTGTCTGTTAATAAATTTGATTACTTAATTTTTGCCCTCTTCTTTCTCAGGCCTACCTCATCGTCGGTTTCGGCACACCACAACCGACTTGCTCCTTTTATCATCCTACGCTTATTCATGGTATTTCACACTGTACTATCTTAAGCACCTAACACAAGTATTAAGGCAATTTGCCTGCATTTGTGGGAGGTGCTGGTTTGCTACCCCTAGCCTACTTAAGGCACTCCCCTTGCCTGGCTCCTTACCGTTCGAGGTCAGCATTGAATGACCCTCCCACCACACCACTTTTAACATTTATTTCCTTTCTATTTCTTTTCCTGGGTGGGCCCTCTTCTTTCTCAGGCCTACCTCATCGTCGGTTTCGGCACACCACAACCGACTTGCTCCTTTTATCATCCTACGCTTATTCATGGTATTTCACACTGCACTATCTTAAGCACCTAACACAAATATAAATATATATATATATATATATATATATACACACTGACCAGCCACAACATTAAAACCACTAAAAGGTTTTACTACATTACAGTGGCACAAGTCAAGGGTAGGTTATTTTAGGCAGCAAGTGAACAGTTAGTGCTTGGATTTCATGTGTTTGAAGCAGAGAAAATGGGCAAGTGAAAAGAGCGACGGACAAATAGTGACGGCTGGACAACTGGATCAGAGCATCTCCAAAATGGCAAGTCAAGACATACTTAGTCTCCATTAGTATCCTTTAAGCAAGGATCGCTTTATAGGTGAATGACCTACTTAGTTTCTCAACTTACTACTTTGCTGCTTTTCTTGTATGCTTGCTATTTATTTGGGGGAAGGGAGTTCATTTTTTTGGGTGATCTGGCCGCCTACCTGAAGTCCCAACATTACGGCCGTTGTATTGGGACTCCAGACGTAATTGGCAATCTTATCAAACTCCAATAGACCCCAATCCCTATCTATGCTTATCATTTTCAAACAAGCATACTTATAGCGGCTCATACTACTGAGCGAGTTACTTTGTACAGTTTATTACATAGTGCTACATAGAGATACTATTCGATGGTAACACTATTGAGAAATTACAATGAGGGAAAGCCTATTACGGCTGTATTTATTGTGTCATTTCCCCGGTTGATCTAATAGCCAACCTGGTGTTTGCTGCCTTTTATTTCCCCAAATATTTCTTTATCTTTTCACATCTATCTATCTTCCCCAAGGGGTATACATATGTTTGATTTTCATATTGGCAACTTGTGACATCGCTTATTTCAAGTCACTTATGACTTTAGGCACCACAATGTCCCTTGCTCTGCCCCCAATCAAACACTGAGTTATACCCAAATACTAAGATCTATTTCAGTACTAGATACAGACAAGCTATTTTGTTGCAAGGATGTGCAACACTTTATACAATTAATCCTAGTCTGTATGGTAACTGTTTGGACTTACAGTAATGGACATAACGTTTAGTCCTATTTTAAACCACCTATTATTATTTTTCTCTGTTTATTATTATTTTTTCCAATATTTGATTATTCACATTATGTTGTGTTCATTGCCCGATGAGGCATTAATACAATTTATAGTTTCCTAGTTTTAAAACACTTTTTGTGTTTTAAGAACACGGAAGTGCCTCTAGTGACTGTCTGATAGTTTTTAAAAACTGCAATAACTACACTTGCAGGATTAAGGGAGATGAGAGTTGGCACCCAGATCACTCCAATGGGCAGAAGGGGTCTGGGTGCCTGGAGTGTCCCTTTAAATACATTGCCAGGTATTTTACCATCTACTGTTATTTTGTTCTCTACAATCCTAATGCCGGGCTGCGACTGACAATTAATTGTTTACACAGGGGATCGCCTTTAATAGTAAGTGAGCATTTGATCTACAAAGCTAAAGCGAAGTTAGTTCTCACCCAGTAGAACTCATTAAAAGCAAAGTAGATAAAACTTATGACAATATTTTGGTTCATTAAGTCAATTAGGCTAGCACAGGTTAAATGGTAATCAACCTCTAAATAATGACTTGCCATATGGTAATGAACTCGTTCATCAAGATGTTTACTGAACAAGATGCCCCGGGGAAAATATTCATATTGCAATCCTCCTGGATATTATTCTGCAATGTGAGCCCAGTACACTGCTTATTCCAATGATTATAGCAAGTATGAGAACTGATGCGTGTTATTACATTGGCATGAAAAGAGATTTCTTCATACAAAGAATTAAAGTATTTGGAATAGGAGTGAACTAGTTCATAAACACATATTTAAGTGGGATTCTACCATTTCCTACATTGATTATTGTATATGATTTAGTGAAATAGCAAGTGATAGTATTCATACAATATTAATTTATCTCTGATGACAGAACCCTGCTATGTGTGCCTCAATGTTTAATGATTACTAATGTTGAAGACGTTTCTACTTTTTATGCAAATAGTCTCACTTTTCCTGTGATCTATCCATTATTCCCTCTGTTTCTGAAAATTAAGGCAGCTTTGAAGATAATTTTACTGATTTTAAAGTTTATTTCGGGGGCGGTGTGGAGCCTAGTTTCCTTAAATTGAGAGAAGGATTAAAGTAAAGTCAAATGCACAGTTAAAGGGACATTCCTAACTGGCTGCCATTCCCAGGGATATGTAGTTCAGACTTGAACTACTGAAGACATTGGCCTATTGACATCTACGTTCACATCTTTGGATGACTGGTTTATGGTAAGTGCCTGGTCATGTGCCCAAGCCTACAAGCTATGTGTCTTGGGCTCAGTGGCGTCGCTAGGGGGGGGGCAGAGGGGGCCATGGCCCCCCCTACATCATGCTGTGCCCTCCCTTGGGCCCCCCCAAATGCCAGCAACTTTCTGGCCATGTTCTTAAATTCTATTCCCTCGGACTGTAACAATGTGTGTGTTTGTTATAGCCCGAGGGAATGCAGGACAGTCTGGCCAGAGGAGCGCTGGGTGCTGTTTGTGCAGAGATGCTGGGGCCGGAGAGAGCACTTACAGGCTCCCCGGCAAGGCCCCACCCCCAAACAAAGCCCCACCTCCGCCGTAAAGCAGCAGGCCTTGCTGCTGCAGAAGATGGCTGTCTGACCCCCAGCAACAGTGACAGGTAGGCTTGATGTGTCTGTGTATGGACTCAGCAGTCTGTGTGTGTGTGTGTGTGTGTGTGTGTGTGTGTGTGTGTGGACTCAGCAGTCTGTGTGTATGTGTGTGTATATGGACTCAGCAGTATATGTGTATGTGTGTGTGTATATGGCTCAGCAGTATGTGTGTATGTGTGTGTGTATGGACTCAGCAGTCTGTGTGTCTATGTGTGTGTATGGACTCAGCAGTCTGTGTGGGTGTGCATGGACTCAGCAGTGTGTGTGTGTATATGGACTCAGCAGTCTGTGGGTGTGTGTGGGTGTATAGACTCAGCAGTCTGTATGTGTGTATGTACTCAGCAGTCTCTGTGTGTGTGTATGGACTCAGCAGTCTGCATATGTGTGTGTGTATGGACTCAGCAGTCTCTGTGTGTGTGTGTGCATGGACTCAGCAGTGTGTGTGTGTGTGTGTATGGACTCTGCAGTCTCTGTGTGAGTGTACATGGACTCAGCAAAAGAGGAGAAGGGGGGAGAAAGAGGAGAAAGGGAGAAGGGAGAGGGGGTGAGAAAGAGGGAGAAAGGGGTGAGAAAAGGGAGGGTGTATTAATTGTAAGAGTGTATCAATTATAGAAGTGTATAATATAGAAGTGTATTAATTATAGAAAGTAATGAGTATAGAGTGTAATATAGAGTGTATAGTAGTATAGAGAGTGTATTAATTATAAGTATTAATTATAGAAGTGTATTATAGAAGTGTATATTAGTATAGAGGTGTAATAGTGATGTATTAGTATAGAGGTGAATTAGTATTGAGAGATGCTTATTAGTATGAAGTGGATTAATTATAGAGAGTGGATTAGTATATGATTAATTATGGGGGGGTGGATTAATTAAGGCGGAGTGGATTAATTATGGGGGGTGTATTAATTATGGGGGGTGGATTAATTAAGGGGGGAATTAATTATGGGTAGTGGGTTAATTAAGGGGGTAGGATTAATTAAGGGGAGAATTAATTATGGGTAGTGGATTAATTAAGGGGGGTGGATTAATTATGGGGGTGTATTAAGTGGGGTGTATTAATTAAGGGGGATGGATTAATTATGGGGGGTGGATTAATTAGTGTGGATTAATTATGGGGGAGTGGATTAATTAAGGGGGTGGATTAATTAGTGTGGATTAATTAAGGGTGTGTGTATCAATTAAGGGGGGTGGATTAACTAAGGGTGTGTGGATGAATTACTGTGGATTAATTAAGGGGTATGGATTAATTAAGGGGTATGGATTAATTAATTAAGGAGTGTGGATTAATTAAAGAAAACCTTTAACATTTTTTACAGGTTTTTTTTTTTTTTGGGGGGGGGTGCCAAGCACAGGATCCGCCCCGGGTGCCAAATGCTCTAGGTACGCCCCTGAATCTATGTTAAAAGTTGGATAGAGAAAAAAAACAAGTAGAGTAAAATTCTAGTGCTCACATATTTGACTTAAGATAGAAAATGGCATATCTCAATACCAGCAACTTTGTAAGATCACCTCCTCTACAGTGTTTCTTTACTTGCAAAGTGGGCATAGAAACCGAGGTCCATAAACCTTCTTGTGATATTCCTCATGTGTTCTCACACTCTTATGGATAATTACCTGCTTGTACGTCATTAGAGTTGAGCGGACACCTGGATGTTCGGCAAAAAGTTCGAGTTCGGGACTCGAACTTGACCTGAACTTGACCCCAAACCCGGACCCCATTGAAGTCAATGGGAACCCGAACTTTTGGGAACTAAAATGGCTCTAAAATGGCCCCTACACCTGCACGGCAGGTGGGGGCCCAACATAACAATGAGGGGGGGGACCTACTGTGCATTGAGTGGGGGCCATAAATCACAATGGGGGGGACCTACTGTCCTCCCGGCCCCCACCATTGAGCGGTGGGTGGGGGACATAAAAATAATAAGGAAGGACCTACTGTCCTCCCTCCGGCCCCCACCCCTGGGCGGCGGCCCTAAATGGCAAATTCCCCACCTTCAAAGGTGACTAGGGGTCCCCAAGCCCCTAGTCACCTACCCCCCCGCCCAAATAAAATCTATTCCCTACCTACCACCCTCACCCTAAAAATAGTGAAGGGGGAATAAAGTAACTAACCTGTAAAGAAAAATAGCACTTACCATTTGATGTCTTCTTTCTTCTAAAATATAATTTTTTCAGCCCCATATCAGGCCAAACAAAAAACCATCATACCCATCAAACTTAAAATAAAATAAAAAAATCCGAGCACAAAAAAAAAAACAGATGAAAAAGAAAAAAACAGACGCTAAAAAAAATAATCCATCTTCACCTATGTAGGGCTCCGCACAGACTGAGCAGTGCAGGGCAGGGGAAGGCTTAAAAAGCCTTGCCCCGCCCTCCAATTAGGATAAGAACACTCTGATTGGTTGGTTTAAGCCAATCAGAGTGCTCTTTGCCATTTTACACAGGTTGGAAAGTTCTTTGGAATTTCACAAAATGATGTTCCAGGTTACAAAATAAATAATTCTAATCTATGTATATAACAATTTTCTCCGCACTGGTATTACCATGAGAAAAACACTGTGAACAATTCTGACTCGCAATGTAAACATTTTGTACTCCCACACAAACCCATTTCTTTTATGTACCCCTACCCCCGAAACCGGGGGGAAAAAAACAAAACATGGAAATAAATAAAGAATTTATAAAAAAATAAAAAAAAATAAAACCTAATAACCCCTATATTAACAAAAGGGAGGTTAAATCCCTACTCGTGGCATGAGCGGTGACCCATAACCGGCGGGTGGGGACCTTAATTAATTAAAGTGGGGACCTACTGTCCCTCCTGGTTCACACCTGTGAGAGGCGGATGGGGAGTCAAAATAAATTAATAATGGGGGGGACCTAATGTCCCCCCTAGCTCCCCACACATGAGCAGCAGGTGGGGACTTTAATTAATTAAAAGGGAGAGCCATGACTGGAGGGTGGGGACCACAAATAATAAAGTGACTAGGGGCCCCCAAGCCCCTAGTCACTCCCCCCAATAAAAATACCCTACCTAACCCCTCACCCTAATGATAGTGAGCGGGGGGTAATAAACTAAACCTGTGAAATAAAATTTCATACTTACCATTTGATGTCTTCTTTCCTTCTTTTCTTTTCTTTCTTCAGTCCCAAAAAAGGCCAAATAAAAATCCACAACACGCGTCGCAACTGTTAAAATAAAATAAAAACTCGGACAAAAAAAAAAAATACGCAGAAAAAAATAATCCAGACTGTAAAAAACAAATTCTTCTTCACCCATGGAGGGCACAGCGCAGAATGAGCTCCACAGGGCAGGGAAAGACTTACAAAGCCTTTCCATGCCCTGCAATTAGGCTCAGCATGCTCTGATTGGTTGATTTAAGCCAACCAATAACAGCGCTCTGACAGGTAAATTAAGTGACTGACAGGACTGACAAGTCTCTACATTTACCTGTCACAGCACTCTGATTGGTTGGCTTGAAATCCAACCAGAGTGCTCTGTGTCATTTTACATAGTGTGGGAAAGTTCTTTGGAGTTTTCCAATGCTGTGTAATTTGACTCATAACACTGTCATTGGTTGCTTGATAACAGTTTAACAGTTGCGACGCGTATTATGGATTTTTATTTTAGCTTTTTGGGGCTGAATTAAAAAGAAAGAAGACAACAAATAGTATGTCTGAAATTTCATATTACAGGGTAATTTTATTGCTCCCCCACACTATTATTAGGATGAGGGGGGTAGGTAAGGTATTTTTAATGGGGGGGAGTTCCTAGGGGCTTCGGGGGACCTGGGGGGACACAAGCCCCACCCCATTATTTATTTATTTAAGCTCCCCACCCACCGCTGTTGAGTGGGGACCTGGAAGGGACATTAGGTCCCCCCTTTATTTATTTAACTTGAGTCCCCACCCGCCGCACATGGGTGGGGACCTGGTGGGAACATTAGATCCCCCCTTTAATTAATTAGGGTGCCCACCCGCTGCTCATGAGTGGGGACCTGGGGGGAACGTTTGGTCCCCCCCATTATTTATTTAGGGTCCCCACCCACCACTCATGGGTGGGAACTCAGGGGACATTAGGTCCCCCCCATTATTTATTTAATTATTTAGGGTCCCCACTCGTTGCTCAAGGGTGGGGACCTGGGCAGGACATTAGGTCCCCCCATTTATATTAGTAGCCCCCACCCCATACTGATTTATATTTAGTTTGAAATGACAGCGAGCGGCCACTGGCTGCTTGCTGTCATTTAAAACTGGTTAGAAATGTATCTTGTATAGAAATGTAAAGAGTAAGGTAAGAGTACGTGTAAAAAGTAGCTATCTAGATCTAAATAGCTACTTTTATATATTGCAATATTGTTATAGTTTTTGCTATAACTTTTGGTAACACGTACTCTTACCATAGCTCTCTATCACTGCTATGTAAGAGGCAGATTTTTATATCTAGTTTTAAATGACGAAAACAAATATATTTTTAATGAATTTTGTTCGAAAATGAATGGTTTGCAAACGAAATTCGGGAATTACAAATTAAATTTGTATTTAGTACGAAATCATTCGTACGAAATTAAAATTTCACTGGTGCACATGTCTAAGACATACTATGATGAATAAACAATGAGTATATGTAATAAGCATTTCGATAAGAGTGCAGCCCTATATCAACTGGCAGCTCGCTAAGTGCCAGATGGTGAACTAATTAGCTTTACAAGGGGAAGGTAAGGCCTTGCTAAATGCCAAGTGGCTCAGAGAGGCTCGTGAGGATGGGTGTTGGCCTCGTGGGACTGAATTATGAACATACTAGAAAATGTCTTGCACCAAACCATTTGCAGCCAGTTGATCTATCCCTAAGGAATGTAGGGGAAGAGAAACATAATGGATTGATAGAAAGCATGTTGGAACAAACGTACCTTGCCCAACTAGTGAGGTTGAGCTTGAGAAAGGAATATCATAGAGAGGAACCTAAAGACACAATGGGAATATGTCCAGGATGATGCAAGTGCTAACTGAGATAATGTATCTGTGTTGTAGTTAAGGATTAAGACATCAGCAACAGGTTGATAATTAAAGATGGTAGGAACCTAGAAAAATAAGGTGTGATGGACTGCTGGCACTCCGACCAAGTACCTCTGCCAATCGATGCTCATAGTGCTTTGCGAGGACTCCAAGCACTCCAACTGACACCATCAGCACTGCAGACCTCACTTCCAGCGATGCAGCTGCGCCGGGGTCTCGCCGTCCCTGGACCCAAGGCCAGGATCCAGCTTCCAGTGGGCAGACCTCTCTTCCTACAGTGAGCGTAGCATGGACAAGCTCTTACAAGAGCTTATTCTGGGGAGTATAGTGTGATTATAGCAATCCCCAAGAGTTTCGTTCTCCAATCCCCCAAACATGAGCCAAGACTGTATGAAGGGGTAAAGCAGGTCTGTTTAATGGAAGCAAGCACTCACAATTTATACAGTTTTTCTAGGCCAGAGGCACACCCCCTGGGCCGGATGGAACACAGGCAAACAAACCAATTAGAACAATACAACAATGTCCGACACTCCCACATACAGCACACAAGCCCTCCCTTCTGTCTGAGATATAATTAAAATAGCTAATACAATAACCTAATTATCCACAGGCAGAAAAACACACATTTTCCCCAAAGTCCAGAAAACACCCCAGAACATAACACATCCCCATGAACAACGTATCCAAAAATCCCCCAGATCAGAGCAGGGGTTCAGGAAATTCCTGGAAGTCACATTTGACCGACCGCACGCACATTTTCATGCCCAAAACAGTTCCAGAGAAGTAGGCTGTATGGCCAGTCTATTTCCCATGTTAAATATAGTTCAAATAGACGAACTGCAACCATTCGTGCAAATCGTCAAATTTAAAGTGCCCTTTGAATTGTCAAACGGCGTTCGATTCCAGTCGAAGTGTCGAAGTCTGGAGAAGGTAAAGTTCAGCAGTGTTCGTGCCTTCACTTGTCCATGAACTCGATGACCAAACACCGCTGAACGGCGTTCGACTAAACAAAATGGCCGCCACCATGTGTTCGTTTGTCGAATGGCTGCCACTTCGACTACTTCGGCACTTTGGCTGTATCCGAAGTGTCACTTCAAAGTTGTAGAACTGCTCCAATAGGATTAAAAGGGGCCGAAAGAGTATTCTAAGAGCCAATAAGCCCAAATAATGCTTTTGAAGGGCAATACATCCCAGGGGCCATAGTAACAAGGCAAGAGACTGGCAAGCAGGCCTCTCCAAGTACAAGTGGCGAAGTTACTTTCGCCACATAGGGGAATTTATGTATAAGTACATACCTCGGCTAAACAAAATGAGTAAAGAAAAGAGATACCTGATTGAACTAAATCTAGATATGAGTTCCCATGTGCATCCTTCTACTAGAAGGGCATGAAGTATGTGTGAGAAAGAATAGCCTTAGTAATTTAACACTATAATTAAACACCACAACATCTCTAGCTTACTAACGTGTAATTGAAGGCCTTAGCTGAAGGTGTGGGTTATATTAATTTAAGTAAAATAGACAAATCGAAGAGGTCTGATTACCTATAATTGCATAATGAGTAGAGTTGAGCGGACACCTGGATGTTCGGGTTCGCCAAGTTCGGCCGAACTTTGTCAAAAAGTTTGAGTTCGGGCTCTAACTTGACCCGAACTTGACCCCGAGCCCCATTGAAGTCAATGGGGACCCGAACTTTTGGGCACTAAAATGGCTCTAAAAAAGTCCTGGAAAGGGCCAGATGGCTGCAAAAAGGAAGTAAAATGCGGGTAAGAGTAGGACAAGCACCCTGCAAACAAATGTGGATAGGGAAATTACTTAAAATAACAAAATACATACAAATTAAAAATAATAATCTTGAACTAGGAGGAGGAGGTGGATGTGGAGTAGGAGGTTAAGGAGGCGGTGACTGTGGCTGTGTAGGTGGAAGTGGCGGTGGAGGAGGAGGTAGCCAACACTGTTGTTTATTTGTTTTTTTTGTTTGTTTTTTTAATTGGGGTAGCCCCCAAAATATTGGGACATATAAAAAAATAAACATTTGCGGCCTGCGGTGCATTTCTTGCAGTCCAATAACGCCATCAGGTTTTTAAAACTGTTCGTCTCCACCAAATGGAATGACAGCATGTCAAAGGCTAGGAATTTTGAAATGCTGGCATTCAGGGCCAGGGATCACGGGTGGGTAGGGGGGTACTTCCTCTTTCTCTCCAGTGTTTGGGAGATGGACAGCTGAACGCTTCCATGGGACAGTGTGGAGATGCTGGACAATTGTGTACCTGGCCTATGCTGGTGCAGGAACCCACCCTCTGAGCCACTTGTGAATGACTGGCCTGATAACCGTGGAAATGACCCCTCTTCCTCCTCCTCTTCCTCCTGTGCCACATCCTCTTCCATCATCACCAAAAGTGTTTTTTTAAGGAGACATAGAAGCGGGATAGTAAGGCTGAGAACGGCTTCATCGGCACTGGCCATGTTGGTGGAGTACTCAAAACAGTGCAACTGGGCACACAGGTCTCGCATGGAGGCCTACTCATTGGTGGTGAAGTGGTGCTGTTCCGCAGAGCGACTGACCCGTGTGTGCTGCAGCTGAAACTCCACTATCGCCTGCTGCTGCTCGCACAGTCTCTCCAGCTTGTGGGCACGTTGCATATGAGGCGGTGAGCAGGAAGGCCGAAGTTACGCTGCAGCGCAGACAGGCGAGCAGCAACAGGGTGAGAACGCCAAAAGCGCGCACAGACGGCCCACTCTTTCTGCAGCAGCTCTGATATATCTGGGTAGTTTTTCAGGAATTTCTGCACCACCAAATTCACCACATGTGCCAGGCAAGGGATGTGCATCAAACCAGGTAGGCCCCGAGCTGCTACGAGATTTTGCCCATTATCGCACACCACCATGTTGGGCTTGAGGCTCAGTGGCAACAACCACTCATTAGTCTGTTGTTCCATGCCTGTCCACGGCTCCTGCGTGGGGTGGGGTTTTCCCCCCAAACATATAACTTTTAAAACAGCCTGCTGTTGTTTCTTCTTGGCTGTGCTGAAGTTGGTGGTGAAGGTGTTACGCTGACCGTATGAGGAGGCAACAGGAGGCAAAGCTTTGTACCCAAATAAAGATTGCCAAACGTTGTATCCTGGAACTGTGTCCCATCCGTTTACTGGGGAAATGGGTCTGACCTATTCTAATCAAAAGAGATAACCATCGGTTACCCAGGTCCCGCTTCAATTGGTGGCAAGCGGTGGGATCCCATGTCCCTACCAACAGACCCATGGACTACAGTGCTCTAAAGCGACCTACAGAGCAGGACTTGTGTGTAGCCAGAGGAATAACGCCTGGTGGGCGTAACAAGACCGAATTTACTGCTGCGCTCATGGAGGACGACCAGGCACGCAGTGAGGCAACGAACCCCAGCCAGGGGCCGGAGATGAAGAGGAAGTGTGCAAGGAGGTGGAACGGCGCCTGGCATATTACCGAGAGCCACCTTCAGTGGAGATCGTCAGCAGGACCTATTTGGAGGTGCAAACCTATGTCCTTGCCATTAGACAGAGGGCGACCTCCATGAACCCAGATGAAGGAAGAAGGGAGCAGAGAGGGCGCCGGGAAGCCCAACCACCCTTGCCCACAAGCTACCATGCAATGCCTTCAAAGAGTTCATGGAAGCAGATGAAGGCATCGATTACTTTTTACAAGACTTTGAGTGCCAGTGCCTACTCTAAGACATGAACCCCAGTGACTGGGTCACCATCCTGGCCAGCAAACTAGTGGGGAAGGATATTTAACGGGCTGTACCAGAAGAGCAGATCTTTATTTTTATGACACAAATCCTCCTGGCCCGGTATGCGGTCACCCCCGAGCAATACCGCCGAAAGTTTAGGGAGACCCGGAAAGGGGAGAAGGACTCCCATGCGGAGTGGAGAATGCCTCATCACAAGGGCCACCCAGAACTGGCTCAACTCCCATCAAGCCAAGTTCCCGGAGGAGATCACCCAGCTTGTCATGCTAGAGCACTTTTTCAATGGGCTCCCCAATGACACGGCTGGTGAGAGACCGCCAGCCCCAGACCCAAGAATTATTGGTATGAGCTGCTGAAGCTAGCTCATGCTAGCTTGGCAGGGCATTTGGGCAGGAGCCGGACAGCGTACTGCCAGATGTCTGCCAGAGAGTGGGGAAGAGAAGGGACCGGCACAGGGCCCCCCTCCATCACCTACCTGTTAGTGAAGATCCGTCCGGCAGAGTAGCTGTCGACATTACAGGTCCCCTAGCCAAGCCTAGTCCCTCTGGGAAGAAGTATATTCTGACCATCGTGGACTACGTGACTCGATACCCTGAGCAATATTCGGGCAGAGACTGTGGCTGAAGCCTTGATGCGAGTGTTCTCCCGGATGGGTTTTCCCTGGGAGATTCTCTCAGACCAGCGCACCCAGTTTACTGCCGAAATGACCCACCAACTGTGGAGATTGTACACATTAAACCAATCCTGAGCTCCCCTTACCACCCCCAGACCAATGGCCTGTGTGAGTGCTTCAACGGTATGTTGAAGCAAATGCTCTGTACCTTTGCGGCGACTCACAAGGATAGAGAGAGATTCTTGCACCATCTCCTGTTTCCCTATCGGGCGGTGCCACAGGAATCGACTGGGTTCTCCTCGTTCAAACTGCCACGCCAGGGAACTCCTTGGAGCTGGCTTTGGTGTGCTCGCTTCCTGGGTGCGGTGGGCAGTAGCATGCGTACTGTCTAGTGGATGGCTGCTCCGCTTTTGGACCCTGCTCTAGGAGGAGGAGGTGGATGTGTAGTAGAAGGTTGAGGACCGTGGCGGTGTAGGTGGAAGAGGCGGTGGAGGAGGTAGCCAACACTGTTTTATATTTGTTTGTTTGTTTTTTTTATTTATTTATTTTTAATTGGGGTAGCTCCTAAAATATTGGGATAAAGAAAACAAAGAATAAGTGCACTTGAGTATAACAATGGCTGGGTGGGGCCAGTATAAATGTCATTTCTGCACAAGGTACAGACAAGTCTGGTGGGATCCATGCCTGGTTCATTTTAATAAATGTGAGCTTGTCCACGTTGGCTGTGGACAGGAGGGTGCGCTTGTCTGTGATATCGCCCCTGGCGACGTAGCATTCGGATTTCTGCCCTATCAACTTTCGATGTTACTTTCTGCGCCTACCATGGTGATCACGGGTAACGGGGAATCAGGGTTCGATTCCGGAGAGGAAGCCTGAGAAATGGCTACCACATCCAAGGAAGGCAGCAGGAGTGCAAATTACCCACTCCCGATGCGGGGTGGTAATGACGATAAATAACAATACAGGACTCTTTCAAGGTCCTGTAATTGGAATGAGTACACTTTAAATCCTTTAACAAATATCTATTGGAGGGCAAGAAAATCCATTTTGGATTTCAGGCAAGACAGACACAAAATGTATTTCCTTTCTGTAACTAGCCACTAGCCTGAGCTAAGGAATGCATTATGTAAACAAGCCAAATGATAAGCAATGAAGCACGGGGATGGAATGCTCTGTTTAAATGTTAATGGAATAGAAATAATTTTAAACACAGACACTAGTGACAGAGAAGACTAAGTAATTCATTTTACTCTCTAAATTTTACAAGGTCCCATTGTAAGTAAGGGGTGAAACTGAGTTTAGAACTTTCAATTTTAGAAATTACGATCAAAGTCGTTGCCACAAAGACTGAGGCAAACACTTTGAACTAACAGCAAACTTAAGTTATGGTAGTCATTTTAGATAAGCCAAATGACGTCAAAATCATCATCAGGAAAAGTTAACTCTTTCCTGAATAGGAAAGTTTAATTAGGCAATTACACCCTCTATTGACCAAAAACTATATAATACTAGATAACGTAGACACACCTACAGTTTCCTATTGGCCTTATCAACTAGTGAAGGACAGAGAGTCTGGCCGTTTAAAAGTTAGGACAAAGGGAAGAGAGAAGGAGTTTGGGTATTCAGATTTGGACATTCAGAGAGATCCAGGACAGATATTCAGGACACTCTGGGACTAACACTCAACTCAAGAAACACTCCTAGATACTTAGAATTTTACTATTACTTTCTAACCAACATCACTTTTCTCTTACACACCTCCATACAACCAACTCTCATTCAAGTTCCTGGGACTACCTACTCATCTGATGAGAACATCTACATAACTTGTAATTATGCTGGTTTTAGTTAATTTATTTAAATTAATAAAAAATTTACTAATAGCATGATATATGACTGGATAAATAACGGTCAGATTTCAATAATTGAGAAATCTTAGTTAACTAAAGAATATGTAGTTATAACACTCCATTCTGCAAGTGGAGTCAGATAATTACATAGTACTGGAATCTTACCACGTGTTTTGACAGTTGATGCTGTAAGCCATTGGATTGTTTTAATATTGCCATTGTATTACATACTTATGTTATACTAAAGATTCACTGATTATTATCATGCATGCTGCCTAATATTATTATTTTATTTGTCACAATAAATTATATCTATTTTTATAACAAATTGTGATTTTATTTGTATGGAATACATTTCACTTACATGATAACGATCTCTAAGATCTAAGAGAATTGAAATAGTGGGCAATTCTCAACTGTACAATATTATCATCCCATAAATATCCCCACAGTCTTTACACAATATAGAAATGTATATTAATGCTTCTGTATATGAAGCGATCACAATAACACTTATTTTTCACTTTTTTTAAAAGTCTTTAGACTTTCTTGAGAAGTGGTAACTAGCCAGTGTTGCAGACATACACCAGATATGAAGTGCACACCCCAAATGTATTATTTAGCACCAAAAAAATTTGAATTTTTAAAACTGCTCTGTAACCACAGTATTTGATGGTTCTATTTGACTCTCAGATATGAAGTGCACCGCAGGCCGCAAATGTACTATTTAGCACCCAAAATTAATTAATTTTTAATTAATTAATTTTTAAAACTGCTATTTCACAGCAGTATTAAAACTGCGTTGTAACCATAGTATTTGATGGTTCTATTTGACTCTCAGATATGAAGTGCACACCCCAAATGTACTATTTAGCACCCAAAAAAATTTGAATTTTTAAAACAGCGCTGTAACCACAGTATTTGACGGTTCTATTTAAATCTCGGATATGAAGTGCACTCCTCAAATGTACTATTTAGCACCTAAAAAATTTGAATTTTTAAAACTGTGCTGCAACCACAGTATTTGACGGTTGTATTTGACTCTCAGATAGGAAGTGCAGGCCCCAAATGTAATATTTAGCACCTACAAAATTTGAATTTTTAAACCTGCTATGTCACAGCAGTATTTGACGGTTCTATTTGACTCTCAGATATTAAGTGCACCGCAGGCCGCAAATGTTCTATTTAGCACAAAAAAGTGTGATTTTTTTTAAACCAACAATGTAACAGTAATATTTAAGGTTTTTTTTGGACTGCAAGAAATGAAGTACGCAAATGTACTATTTAGCACCAAAAAAATTGCAGTATTTAAAAATGCCTAGATGTTGCCCACTGAGCTACCAGAACAGGATTAAAGTAATGTGCCTGGCACACATGCAGTTGCAAGTGCACTGCACTCTCTGTGGCACTGGGCTTAGGGCAGGGTACAAAAAATGTAGTACAGCACCCACAAAAATAATTGCTGTAGTTTGCAGATTCAACACCAGAATTCTTTCCTAATCTGTCCCTCAGAGCTGCAGCATCCTCTCCCTACACTAATAAGAGCTCATGTGATGTGCGGCGCTACATGACTCCAGCTTATATTTAGAGCTGCACTGGCCAATAACAGCCATGCCATTAGTAGGCTTCTAAGGGCACACAAGTCAAATGCTTGTTGATTGGCTGCCCTGCAGCCTTTCAAAATGCGCCATTAAATCGCCGAACACCGAACTCCAACCCGAACATACACTGATACGTCCGTGTTTCTGATCCGGGGTCCAAAAACCATAATGTTCGCTCAACTCTAATAATGAGGGATTCATTTGTGGGCCTGGTGAGGCAGTGTGGAATAATAGAATGTGATATGAAAGGGTTGTAGTTTTCCCTCGTAAGCAGGAAAATGTATGTAAATACTCAAATGGAGGGCAGAAATTGGACCATACTTGTTTGCCCAAAAAGGGCCATATGTAACCATAAGGAGTGGAGGCCTAGTGAGGGCCACGTGTAGAGGTATCGTAGCAAAAGGCCAAGAGGGCCCAATGTAAGTCCTGAGCTGCAGGATAGAAAAAATAGGGCTGTATGATGGGTACGGATGTATGGAACGAACAAATGTGGAATAAACATATCAAGGTTGTAAGAGTTGGGTAGAGGCCAAGAATGATGCCTTTGTTGTTTGAACTGGTCCATATGTAGTGGTAGGGAGAATTGTCATAAATACCAGGGTGGCAACATTGTACATAATGGGGGGGCATCTGTGGCTGTGATCAAAAGATAATGATATAAATAATCAACATGATTGATTATTAAGTGTCTAGATGTAGGTGTCATATGTAACGTTGTTTATACCGTGCTAGACCGAGGTGGCTTAATATGTATATAATATAATATGAGTAAGCATAAAACTTATCTGATGAGAAGGGCTATATAGGTTGGGTTGGTGTAGGCCTTGCGTATAATTTAACGAAGTAAGATAAGACATATATAACCCTTATGAAGCAGGAAGGTATACTTATTTCAAGCCCAAATGAGAGATCAAAATTGTGTTGTATTGGGTTGCCCATAGAGGGCCTTGTGAAACAAATGTAGTGAAGGTCAAGTAAGCACCATGTTGAAAGGTATTCCATGAATCAAGATCTGGACAGTATTGATGACACTCAATTGTTTGCAACATATGAGTATATTTAGGCTGTGTCCTATGTAGGTGATGATGACCCCACCTAATAGATACTGCTGAACCAGAGTGTTTGACATGGGGAAGAGACAATGTACGTGATGAAGAATGCAGTTTCCCCAGGAGCATGACCTAGTGAAAGGTAAGGTATGATTAGTTTATCAATATTGTGTAGTGTGGTGGGGTAGGGTAGTATGCAACCCCTGTAAGTGGATATTATGCAAATGAAAAACCCATTGAAGGGCTAAATAGGAACATAGTATGTTGCCCACTGAGGATCACGTGAAACGGATGTTTCAAAGTCCCATTGAGGGCCTTTTGCAAGGACTATGTATATGAGGCCGAGAAGGGGCCCAATGTAAGTCCTGAGGTGCAGGGTGGCTACGAGGCTGTGATAAAAGTAATGGGGGTCTTATGGGTAGATCAGATATAGGTTGTAAGGAAAATACATGTTAAAAGTTATACAATACATACTTGCTGAGCCAGTTGAACGGAGGGTATAAAACTGAATTTACAACTGGAATGAGGTGTAGACTACTAGAATGCAATAGTGCTGAATTGGTTTGATGGCCATACACTAGACGTAGGAGGAGACAGAATTTATAAAACATACATTTATAAAACGTCTAGCTTGTAAAATGGTAAACTTATTTTTTTTTTTATATATAATACATACGTTTATAAGACACACTTGTGGAATGTCTAGGGGGATGATTAAGACTTATGCATACATAATTGGGATAGAAGAATAGGGTTAAAAACAACGGCAAAGGCTATAATAACATAGACTAACATGCATTAATGTAATGCTAGTGATGGTCGATTCATATCCCAGTACCATGTGTTAGAGGTTCTGTAGTGTTAGAGGTTCTGTAGGGCTTGTTAAGACACACTTGTAAATAAAATCCCTCCACATTTTTTTTTTTTTACAAAAATGAATGCCTGTTTTCATTTGGGGTATATTTAATAAGCAGTTTAAAAATACATATATATATTTATTTTTTATTTTGGGGCAATGGAGTGTCCCTTTACGTGTGTTTACTGATGACACCCAAGTGGCAGACCTGGTTCATGGCATGTCTTGATTGAAGTGTGACTATAACATTTAGATGAGGGCCATGTATACGGCCATATAACCATAGAACAGACATAATTATGACTCAAATAATTTTAAAGTACGATTAACTAAGCCCGTACTGAGACCAGAAAGGGCTAAAACAATGTAAGCATTGACAGACCGTGAAATAAGACAGATTATTAATAGGCTGTACCATAAATGCTGAACACATGTATAGGCCCAAGTTTGGGCCTGACATTTATGTAGACAGTCAGTAGCAACACTTTGCCACATAATTACTAAACAGTGCAAGTAACAGTATAAGATTATGAAACCAATTAAAAATTGCAGGTGTTAGTAAAAATGCTATGTTTTGCAAATGCAGGATGTTACAAAAAGATAGCGCAAGCTGGTCCCGGGGCGCAAGAACAAAAGAACAGAAAAATATTGTATGTTTATAAAATGGGTGTTTAACTCTTTCAAAGCATGAGTATTTTATATTATAATCAGGGATATTGACCATTTGGCCCTTACAATAACTATGTTTGTTATTAGACTAAGTATAAGTTTAGGGGATCTAACCTGACAACTAAGGCAGTTTTCCTGCAGTGTATCTGTCAATCACGCTAATCTGAGTCATATCATCGCAATGTTATCGTGATCAGACTGCCTGCTGGGGATGTATCTTGGTTTTCAAGCAGTCCTCCTTATCACCACAGAAGGTGAGTATTTGGACTGCATGGATGGTCCAATTATTACGTCATTCGATGCCATCATAATGGCATTAAACCTTCCTCTTGTAGTAAGGCATAGCACGCCCTTCACCTGAAAGGGGCTAATAGATATTTATGTCTCCTGGGTTAATTATTTAGAGGATTTAGATTAAATAACACACATTTTTGCAATAATTTTAATTTATTTTTGTTAGTATATTTGTCTTTTTATTTATTTCTGGTCTAATTAATATTATGTAACATTTTGGTAAAAATATACAAACTAAGATTCCAGCACTCGATGTTAATATGGCAAAAACCTCCACAGCCACCATGTATTTCCCTTTGGTGCTCAGATAGGCTGGGATCATCGCAATCCAAACACTGCAGAACACCAGCATGCTGAAAGTGATGTACTTGGTCTCATTAAAGCTGTCCGGTAATGTCCTGGCTAAAAAAGCTATAACAAAGCTAACAGTTGCCAGAAACCCCATGTAACCAAGGACAGAGTAAAAGGCAAAAACTGAGCCTTCATTACACAGAATGATGATCTTCCATTGATAAGAGCGTGTGTCCATCTCTTGAAATGGTGGAGAAATGGCCAACCAACAGATACTAATTATAACTTGAATAGACGAGAGGATTAAAACGATAGAATTGGACAGCTTGACTCCAATCCATGTTTTCCACTTGCTGCCAGGTTTAGTGACCTTGAAAGCAATATAAACCATGATAGTCTTGGCCAACACACAGGACACAGATACTGAGAAGATGACTCCAAAAGACACTTGACGGAGCATGCATGTTATATCCAGGGGACGACCAAGAAAGAGAAAAACACAGATAAAGCTCAGGGCGATGGAAATCAGAAGACTAAAGCTGAGGTTCCTATTATTGGCTTTGACAATATGGGTATCTCTGTATGAAATGAAAACTATTAGTATAAGAAGGGTCAAAATACAAAAGAAAATTGAAATTACAGCAAATAAAGCAGCTAAAATATCATTTGTGTAGGAAAGATACTCCACTTCCTTAGGAATACAGCGATTTTTATTTTCATTCGGCCATTCGTATTCTGGACACTTTATGCAGTTCTCACTGTCTAAAGAATAACAAAAAACACACAAAGTATCAGCTACAAAACTTTGTGAAAATATTTATTAGCAGATATGACAAAACTGGAATATTTATTATTTATGATCTCAACTGCATTGCATACCTTTAGAAACAATCCAGATAAATAAGGCAATCCAACATGGGCTTACAGACATTAGGTCTGATGCTCTAGGTATAAACCGTGTTTGAAGTGTTTATTAACATAGAGGGTGGAGAACTAACCGTTCGTTTGGAATGTCCAATTATCCCCTGGAAATAATTAGCTCAACATAATTTACATCCCTCTGATAGGTCTCCCATCCCACACGGGTACTGACAAGTAAAGAATAACGTATAGCTCTCTAGCTGTGTGTTTGTTTCCCATTGGTATAAATAATTTGTAACCACATTTCCTGTGTGCTGTTTTTTTAAAGAAAGCTGGGAGAATCAAAAATAAAGGATGGTCTTATAAGTTGCCAGCAAGAAGCATGTGTCTTGTCTCTGCTGAGGTCTTGGTTGGAACACATGCAAGTTTAGGCAACACCAGTGGAACGAGCAAGTTACTATACATACAACCACAGTCCATCCTGTCTTGCAGGTGAGTCTGCTTCTAAGCCAACGTTACCCTGGGGCTCAGTTGAGCAGTTAGTGGTACAGGTTAGATAAAGAAACCCACAGATGATAGCAGGCCTGAACTGGTACACCTTTAGTGCTGGAGGTGTCAGGGCCATATTTGTCAAAGCCGAGATAAGAGATATGTTTATTGGCTAAATTGTAGTCGAATGCATAATTTCAAGATTGCTAGCTGATATATTCCTGAACTGGAAGGGGAGTTTATTTAAAGGGCAAAAACACTTTAAACAAAGTAGCCACTACAGATTATTGATTCCCAAAAATGAATGCCACAATGAGCTGTAGTAATTACTATGCTTATAGTATACCTTTTATCTGCCTGTTATGTGCAACTGACCGACATATAAGTGGGTTATTCTATTATTAAGCGTTAAAGTGAAATGATTCATAGGTGAAAATGTTTGTCAAATTGTTTTAACCCCTTAACTATGTAACAGAAAACATTGTGATCTTTTTTGTGTACAGATTGATATTCAGGGATACTTGAATAAAAGATACGCATGTTTCTATATTTTTCATTGACACATTTATCATTTTGAGAGATACTGACTAATTTAAATGATTAGAGATTTGGGCCTCGATTTATTAAGTTTACAAGTAATTCGATACTGCTAAAAAAAATCCAACTGATTAATCTACAAAAATTCCCATAAACCTTAATCTAGTCTTCTATAGATAAATGATTTAGAAAGTTTTCTAACAATATGGAATCATTTTAAAATCTTATTAAACTGGGGCCTGTCTAGGCCCTTACCTTGCAATGTATCAGACTGGGTCATAAATATACAAAAAGAAGAATTACCATTTCAGAGACTTGCAGTGTATTTATGGGGAACCTAGAGCCATTTCTGGGACAATACACTCCTAAAAATGCAACCAGAATCAAAAAATTATGTCAATGTATATCAACCTCTTCATGACTGATGTTTACTTGCCCTTTTTGTCAATATATTTTTATTATACACTATATTTATTTTAATTGTCACATAGGGATATATAATATACCCTTATGTATGCGATATAAAATTTTATTGCAATGTTTAAAATAGGGCAAACATAGCAAAGTATTATTTTTTTCAATTTTCTTTAGTATAATTTCTTCACAACTAGTGACTAGAACTTATAGATAACCCAAATGTATTAATTTTTGTGTCACTCACTCAAGAAAACCATAGATGCTTAGAATTCCAATCAATGTTTAGCAAATAAGTCAAATAGCGCAGGGATGAAATTACCATATTAAATTAAAATGGTTTCATATTTTAAATCTGTGTGTACTGTCAGATTAATAGCAGTCACCAAATGCTGCAGACAAGTCTACATTTGTAGAAATGAGAAACTCCAAATTAGTTTTATGTGTCACGTGTTCTGCATACAAATAATCTGATATGTCATAATTATTCCTTCTTGGTTTTAATTGGCCATAAGATTAGTTCAGACGAAGCTTGCCGCCACAGCCAAATTATCCATAAGACATCATGACGTAGTGCTGTGCACAGACAGAGGCCTAGAGCTCCAGCTTTGGTTTTGATGTGGCCCTCCTGTAGCTGGCAGGAGAATACAAACATCTCTATGCTTAGGTCTCTTCCCCCCCCCCCACCACGAGCACCCTGCCTCTACATTAGGGAAGCTTAATGGTCTGCACATGTATAAGATGCAGATTAATTTAAGAGCTACAGTGTTGTCTCCTTCCAGATCACCAGGGATCCAGCAAAGAATGGACTCTACTGGACAACTATGGATAACAAAAACCCCTGACAAAAGGTAGGCATGATGGGACAAAAGTAAAGCTTCCCTCACCCAATACACTAAGACCTATGTGTTTAGTTTGGCTACCCTAGCCTTTGAAATTCACTTTCAATACTCACTTTAGTGAATAATCCCGCCACTCTCCCTGACCCACATACAATACTCAGCCACCGTACACACATACAGCTATCTGGCATCCTAGCAAGGGTCCTGGGACTTTAATCAGGTTCTGCTAGCTGCATTCTGCTTTGCTTTTCCTATAACTATGAGTTACAATAATCATGGGAGTTTTCAGTGCAGTTTAGATTATTTCATTTTGACTGTATTGCTAACGACAAGTGGGATGACGCGGAATGGATTATTTTTCAGCGTGTTAATATTCAACAAGATGATTGCCAGTCTTTCAGTAGAGGATTAAAACGTCTTTGCTTCACTAGTGATAAACTGAGGTTTTCAGTAGACAGAGTAGGCAGCTGCAAAGAGTTTCCTGTTGTGTAGGGGCACCGAATACAAATGTGCATTTTTTGCACATCTTTATAGATATATTTTCATAAGGTTTATCATTTTTACAAGTGGTTATTGTGATTTTGTTTGTTTGTCTTGTGAGATATGTGCTTTCTGCAGAGGCGTACACATGATCCATGGGGCCCCGGTGCGAAAATTGATCCGTGGGCCCCCCCCTCGCGCGCGGGCCGGGCCGCAACACATGGCGGTGGACACCTGGTCGCAGGGGTTACAGGGCTGCGACCCCTGCGACCGCGGTATGTACGCCAGTGCATGCAGATGCACACACACTTAAAGGACCACTACAGACACCCAGATCACATCAGCTCAATGAAGTTGTGTGGGTGTCAGGTCCCTCTAGTTTTAACCCTGCAGCTGAAAACATAGCAGTTTCAAAGAAACTGCTATGTTTCACTGAGGGTTAATCCAGCCTCTAGTGGCTGTCTCACTGACAGCCGCTAGAGGAGCACACTGAATGTCCATAGGAAAGCATTGAGTAATGCTTTCCTATGGGCGGTTTGAATGCGTGCGAGGTCGCATTTGGAGCTGAGAGGCTGAGGGATCCCCAGCGCCAAGGGAGTCCGGCGCTGGAGAAAGGTAAGTGCTGAAGACACACACACACTTACAGACGCATACACACTAGCTAACAGGCACACACATTTACTGACAGACACACACTCAGCGATAGACATACATACACAATCACTTACAAAACATACACTCTCATTGACAAACACAAACTCACTAACACACACACACTCAGTAAGACACACACAGTAACACACTCACTGACACTCACACACACTAACACTCACACACACTAACACTCACTAGCAGACACACACACTAACACTCACTCTAACACTCACACTCACTCTAACACTCACACTAACACTCACACTAACACTCACACACACTCTAACACTCACACACTAACACTAACACTCACACACTCTAACACTAACACTCACACATGTTTTAAAAAAAAAATATATATTTAATCCCCCCAGCCTTCTTACCTTTTGGAGTACTGGGGGGATTCCCTGGGGTCCAGTGGTGCTGCTGGGCTCCTGGGCTGGCCCTGCTGTCACCCGACACTCAGTGCTTCCTCTTCAGCTCCCTCGCGCGCCACGTAGGGATGCCGGCGCCGGAAGATGACGTCATCTTCCGGCTCCGGTATCAATGCGGTGCGCGAGGGAGCTGAAGAGGAAGCACTGAGTGCTCCCTCGCGCGCCCGCCTGTCGGGTGACAGCAGGGCCAGCCTCGGTGGGCCCTGGGGTGGTCGGCTCCTGTGGGTACATACCGGGTCGCAGGGGCGGCCGGGCCCCGTGGTGGGCCGGGCCCTGTCGCACCCGCGACCCCTGCGACCCTGGTATGTACGCCACTGGCTTTCTGGCTTTTGCAGGCTTCAAATCATAAAACAGACATCAGAAGTGGTCATCTCCAATCAATTAAGACAAGCATGAAAGTACAAAGACCATGGTTTTCTTATGTAATTGAATACCTTCCGCTATACGTACTTATTGAATATGATATCTCTCCTTCTGAACACTGTACACACTCATGGCAGCAGGGATGTATGCTTGAAGTCAGGACTTTTCTATAGCCAGGTAAACATTTTTTAGAGCATTGAGAAACTGGAATCTGTAATAAAGGTTTGTTTTTTTTCTTTTATTAAGAAATCTAGTCAACAATATTGAAATATATTATAACTGCAAAATCTAAGGACATTAAATACTAAATGTTACACATTACGGTCTTCTAGACTTGGAGACTAATTTCAGAAAGAACTCCAATTTGGTCGAATTAGGCCTGATCTGGTAAGCAGACAAAATTCTAATTTCAGAGCTACCATGTGCCAGAAGCCTAGAACTAAACTGTCAGGAAACAAGCATGGAGGAAAAATGTGTCACGTGTTTTGGAGTGCATTTCTGGTACCAGAAAAAACAAGGATGGAATTTAAAGGAAGAAAATAAGCAGCTAATGTATCCATGATGAACAACTGAGCCCCCAGATAAGCAACTGAGGGATAGTGCAACAGAGTCTACTTTGCAGGGCTAATAGAACTACTCTTTTTTAGGAGGACTTAGAGCAGAGTACCAAAGCAGTGTCAGCAATGCCTGGTGTTGTGATGGTGATGAATCTGGTGGTAATAAGTTTGTTTCTCCCGACTCTGCAGACATATCACTTTTTCCTCAGGCCCATAAACTCCATACCACCCAGCTTTGAGTATGATAGGAGAGAGTATTTGGAAGAGGATAGTGTGGAGAGAGCAGACAGCAGGCCAATATTTTCTCCACCAGCTAGTGTGCATTCACCTCCTGCATATTATTGGTCCATCTCAAACTGCTTTGAATTGTCTCATCCAATTGAGACAACAGCTGCACCTGCTACCACTTACACAAATAACCAACCCACTGTCAATGTTACCATCACCAGCACAATGTCTATCACCAACAATATAGCATTAATCAGAAAAAAGGCAAGTGTACAGATGTACAGGTTAATGTTGTGACAGCTTCCATTTTCAGCAATCCCAATTCACCTGCATCTTCAGCAGAGGGAAGACGAATGGTTGTGGATACTGTATTGCACCAACAAAGCAAGTTTGTGAGGATGTTTAGTGCCTCCAAGGAAGCTGAGTGCAAAATGTGTGGGAAGGAAGTGAGTATGGAGTGAGTGAATGGTCATCTCACCAGTGCCATCATGAAGCAACATCTACAACTATACCACACATCTGGTATAGTTGAGGGAAGAAGCAGAACAAGAAAGTACTAGGGCAGGTAATATCGAATTGTGCGCAGTTGAATAGAGAATATCTTAAATGACCCAGTGGTATATGCTGAGATCTCAAAAAAATGTGAACTTTATTTTAATAAACAATTAATTTTCAACTCTGAATTTATAGTCTGGTCCACATTTAAAGGAACTGTATAAGTTAAAAAATGCATAACTCCTTGCCCTCCAGCCCTTGTTAGCCCACCTCACTACCTACTGTTAACCCTTCCCCTCCAGCCTTTGTCAGCCAATCTCAATACCCCTGTTAACCTTGTCCACTCCAGCCCCTGGTAAAATAGATTCAACTAATTGGCCAATTCAGTTTATCCTATGTTTTTAAATTTTGTCTAATTATGCAATTTTAGCATTGAATTTTTAATTCACTATAATTGATTGCTTAATTAATACACTTTAAAATGCTAAATAGCAAAATTAAAAATAAAATGTTATACCTTATTTCCTGCAGTTTTCCATGAAATGGCTTGTTCATTAATAATTAACTGCTGACTTTCTGGTGCCCATGGTGTGTAGTTACCCACATTAATGTCTTTCAAAATGTTATCTTTTGAAAGCACCCAATTTATAATCACGTGGTAATAGACAAATTCTCCATTTTGATCAAAGTATGGGATTGGTTTCCTTGAATCAATTACATATTTAATATTCTTAATATACCGATGGAGCTTTAAAAATAAAACACGTTGAAGAGTCATACATGAGTGACACATCTTCCAACACACTTACAAGCACAAGCACTTACAAACACATCTAACTTGTGTATTTGATTTCAGAATTGTGGGCGAGTCTGTGTTTTGTCTGAAATTCCAATCTCCTAAATGGACAATGACTTTATCACAAAAAAATGAAAGAGCAAAAAGACAAGGCTTAGCTTCTTGGCTGAGAGTGATCACCTAAAAACTCTGATTGTGTAGTACAGCGTTTCCCAATTGGTGTTCCGCGGAACCCTGGGGTTCCTCAAGAACACAAATGGGATTCTGCCATGATTTCCCCCAAACAAAATGGCAGCCGCCATTTTATCGCAAATCAGCGACCCAGTTGGGTGCCGCAATCCTTTAAGAGCACGACCGGGCCCCTCCAAGCCTCAGGAAGTTACTGATGCGTGGTTGGGAGGGAGGAGGTAGGAGACTGACACCCAGAGAGTGAGCAGCATGGATGACAGAGGAGAGACTGGAGTGAGCACACATCAGCTCACTCCCATCGGCCTCAGCCAACATCACCAGGACCGCAAGCAAGTCACCCTCCTGGACACACAAGGTAAGTTAACAGGAGGGTGGCTCTGATGTATGTCATATTGTGTGTGTGTGTGTGTGTGTGTATGTGCCAGTGTGTGTATGTGTCACTGTGTGTCAAGGTGTTTCAAGGTGTGTGTATGTGCCAGTGTATATTAATTTTTTATTTTTTTTACGGGGGTGGGGGGAGTTATCACCTATGTACCTCTGCCATTCGCCATATATTTGTAACATATTCTTCCTCACCTTGCAGTCTCTGCACCCAGCGGCCGTGCGTCTGCATGACTGACACTTGCAGCATGTTAATGGGCGCCAGCCGCTGCGGATCCACGGCAAAATATACCCCCACATCCGCTCACGAGATTGACGACATCGGCATGCAAGTGACGTCACACATGCACCACGCGTGCACGATTTGGGGTCAAAGAGCAATTTCAGCCAATCAGAATAGTAAAGCAGGTATTTAAACCTAAAACTACCTTCCCTCATTGCCCTGTCGTGGTTGTCCGAGAGCACGTTCCTTATTCTGGTTATTCTGGTTATTTGACTTTGGCATTGATCTTGACTTCCCTGTTTTCTGGTATCCCTGACCTCTGGCTTTCCTTTATCGTTGTGTCCCTTTCTGTATCCCCTGACCTCGGCTATTCCTGACTATTCTTTGGTACGTGAGTCCGGCCATTCTAAGGCCTGGTACACATTACCTATTAGTCTTCTGTGTTACACAGTTCTACGTGCTGGATCATACTGTAATCCTGACAATATTACAGATAGAGCCTAGACCCTTTTCTTAAGTTATCCCTACACTGTTAAATCAGAGTACGTCAATGTATTCTGTCTGTGTTCTAAGTAAGTATTCTATCTATTCTGTTTTCTGATCAGAATAATGATATTAAACAATGTAGACAGGCATATTCATTTGGAACATCTTAAATATGCATCTCTTGTCCTTTAGTTTATTTCAAGTCCAATGGAAACGAGGCTGATAAGGGCACCAAGCTTTTATTTATGACATTCATATTCTGCTCCAGTGTTTATCAAAGCCATTTCCATAAATATTTCTTTACAGATGAGCTTGTAAAATCCATGACACATTATATAACATTCAGCTGCCGTTAATATTAAAGTTTCAGTATGAGTCTGGCCTTTTCACTTCCCCCCAGGCCATATCACACACTCTACCTACTTTGAATGAATGAATATTTTGCTGCGAATGTGGGGTTTAAAAGAGGAGGTGAGTGGAATATGTTTTGTATGCACCTGATGAAGGCATCCAGCCGAAACAGGTTGTGCTGATTTTATACTTCTTGAATGTAAGATTTTACTATTCATCTTTGTAATAAATGTTTGGATCTTTTACCTAATATCCATTTTTTTTTTGCTCTTCAATACCCATATATATCGGGGAGGAATACACCAATTGAAGGATTTGATCTATATATCCTACTCATGCCTATATACTTGAGCGAGTTTGAATGCAGGCTCATAAAAATGTGAGTATCCTACTTAACCATTTGTATATACATATTTGAGAATTGGGATATTTACCAGTACGATATTGCCCTATATGAGTTTTATTCATTACAGAGGCACCTGGATAAAGATCTCCTTTATGTTCTATGGTATATACATTTATTTATTTTCAACTTGTGTATAAATATTCTAGTACACCCTTTTGGTTTTCTAGTGTGCTATCCACTTTGTATTCTGTGCTTTTTTGTGAAATTGTGTGGTTGATTTCACTGTGGTTTTAGCAGCACACTCTAGCGCCATATTACTGTAGCGGAGAGGTAGTATAATCCACAGTATCTCGGCTGGTTAACAGGAAGAGCATAAAATAATCCAGGTGAATAAGCACAGCATACAATAATCCCGGTAGCGTTATAAGAATCCTTCCTTCCCAAGAACTAGACGACACGTAGGCTGGGAGTCAACTGAGGTATTATTCACAGGTCACAGTATTTATGCAAGTCCCCATGCAAGGGGTTTCCCTACTGACATTCCAGGGATGGGACAGTAGGGGACTACATGGGGAACTGACCAACACATACATTTCTCCCATCATCCACTGCTGGACGAGAGGGATACTCCCCTTGGAATATACCGGTAATGGGATTATCCCTCTGTGCAGCAGAAATTAAATTTTACATTAAAATGTATAACTTTAATAATATTCACTTGATTTACACAAATGGATGTTCGGTAGATAGCTGGAGGCTGAGCGCATAGTTCGTGAGAATACCGCTGAGCTCCCAGTCTAACTAACCAAACGCCCCACGAAATACATATTATTTTCAACACACTGTTAAAATACAGAACGCCCGGGGCTCCCGAACGGCCTGGAAGTCCAGCGGGGTTCGCGCCGTCGAGTAGCCGGTTTTAGTTCCAGGCGCTCGACGGCAAAACCCCACTGAGCTAACAAAGGAATCAAAATGGCCGACCGCCGCGTGGTAGGTAGTCGAACGACGGCCACCTAGGGAAGCTTTTAACTACCGATTGCAACAATGTTTCAATCGGTTAATGGGCACCACACGACCTCCTTTGTGTGTGGTCGACCATTCAGTAGTTCATTCTTTTCACGAACAGTGTTTAAACTCACTGTTCGTGAAACTGCATAGGAAATGCTGGGATTTCTGCACTACAAGCATACGAACGCTCTCGTTCGCATGAAAGCCACATCTACTATTGTTGTGGTCGTGACCTAAATATGAATATTAATCTCTTAATACATAATAATTAAGCAATACGGAACAACATTAATATTTTTATAATTCATGGTATTATGGTCGAATATGTGGATAGAAAATACACAAAACGTTGTAATATTAAATGTATATTTAATATAACTATAACAAATAAACAGATGCTAGCAGAATGTCAATTTACTACAATTATGATACAATACAAAACTAACATATTATTACAAAAGGTTGCTACATGTTACACAAAAGGCTATTACAATTGCTAAATGTTCATTTTACTTACAAGGCCCCAGCCCTTTGGCTGGGGTTAAGTCAGAGCTGGTAGTACATCTTCAGTTCAGTCAGTTACAGGCAAAGGGACAGAGTTTTCTCCTCCATCTGGTTTTATTCAGTGTAAGTAGGCTGGCCTGTGATGTCACTGCCAGAAGCACATGTCTTCCTACACACTCCCCCTAGTGGTGCCCCCACAGCATTACACTAAATATGCTTTCTTTATGATGTAAAGTCATTAATTAATAAATACCATTACAAACCACCCTTTGACTTATGTCATAAAACAAGCATTTATAAAACCAGTACATTTTGAATCTTCCCCATTTTAACACTACCTGCCCTACAACAAAACCCACCTTTTGAAGAACGATACCCATTAATTATTACCCATTAACATTTTATTGCTTATATAAATATTCACCATTGAGCACATGCATTACCAGTTGGGAAATAGGCACATACCCACCCTTATAATAATGAACAACTCAAACCATGTTTTATTAGATTAACCAATGATATTGTGTTCATGTGAGGATGTGTTTTGGAGCTTAATATAGTATTAGACACCACAAACTCATAACACCTATGAATCATGGCACAGACCGACTCGATTTCTGTAGCCTCTGGCTGGTCTGTGTGCCTGGAATTTTCACAAACATTAGTCCTGGAAACTGGATACTCTATTCTTCGACAGTCTCATAGAACATACGCATGGAGACAGGGATGAATGAAACAGTTCATGTGATCAAGGACTTTTGTGTGTTTGTGGTCACATTGTTTTGTTTTTTTCTTTCTTTATTCCATTAACCACCTTGACGTAACAGTTTCCTGCTCCTGATGCATTTTGTTCCGACTCTCACCACTCTTAGCTGCAATATTTTTTCTCCTTACAGCAACAGTTGAGCATAGTGTCCAGTGCTTCTTCTTCTTCTGCTTAAAATATCCTTGCTTAAAAGTTCTTGAATGAAAACACAGGCAATGACGAACACAAACATACAGGGAGTGCAGAATTATTAGGCAAGTTGTATTTTTGAGGATTAATTTTATTATTGAACAACAACCATGTTCTCAATGAACCCAAAAAACTCATTAATATCAAAGCTGAATATTTTTGGAAGTAGTTTTTAGTTTGTTTTTAGTTTTAGCTATGTTAGGGGGATATCTGTGTGTGCAGGTGACTATTACTGTGCATAATTATTAGGCAACTTAACAAAAAACAAATATATACCCATTTCAATTATTTATTATTACCAGTGAAACCAATATAACATCTCAACATTCACAAATATACATTTCTGACATTCAAAAACAAAACAAAAACAAATCAGTGACCAATATAGCCACCTTTCTTTGCAAGGACACTCAAAAGCCTGCCATCCATGGATTCTGTCAGTGTTTTGATCTGTTCACCATCAACATTGCGTGCAGCAGCAACCACAGCCTCCCAGACACTGTTCAGAGAGGTGTACTGTTTTCCCTCCTTGTAAATCTCACATTTGATGATGGACCACAGGTTCTCAATGGGGTTCAGATCAGGTGAACAAGGAGGCCATGTCATTAGATTTTCTTCTTTTATACCCTTTCTTGCCAGCCACGCTGTGGAGTACTTGGACGCGTGTGATGGAGCATTGTCCTGCATGAAAATCATGTTTTTCTTGAAGGATGCAGACTTCTTCCTGTACCACTGCTTGAAGAAGGTGTCTTCCAGGAACTGGCAGTAGGACTGGGAGTTGAGCTTGACTCCATCCTCAACCCGAAAAGGCCCCACAAGCTCATCTTTGATGATACCAGCCCAAACCAGTACTCCACCTCCACCTTGCTGGCGTCTGAGTGGGACTGGAGCTCTCTGCCCTTTACCAATCCAGCCACGGGCCCATCCATCTGGCCCATCAAGACTCACTCTCATTTCATCAGTCCATAAAACCTTAGAAAAATCAGTCTTGAGATATTTCTTGGCCCAGTCTTGACGTTTCAGCTTGTGTGTCTTGTTCAGTGGTGGTCGTCTTTCAGCCTTTCTTACCTTGGCCATGTCTCTGAGTATTGCACACCTTGTGCTTTTGGGCACTCCAGTGATGTTGCAGCTCTGAAATATGGCCAAACTGGTGGCAAGTGGCATCGT
Source organism: Pelobates cultripes (assembly GCA_933207985.1). Classification (NCBI taxonomy): domain Eukaryota; kingdom Metazoa; phylum Chordata; class Amphibia; order Anura; family Pelobatidae; genus Pelobates; species Pelobates cultripes. The sequence continues at coordinate 409,614,275 of OW240912.1, read as the reverse complement.
GGCAGCTGCACGCTTGACTTTTCTCAGTTCATGGGCAGTTATTTTGCGCCTTGGTTTTTCCACACGCTTCTTGCGACCCTGTTGACTATTTTGAATGAAACGCTTGATTGTTCGATGATCACGCTTCAGAAGCTTTGCAATTTTAAGAGTGCTGCATCCCTCTGCAAGATATCTCACTATTTTTGACTTTTCTGAGCCTGTCAAGTCCTTCTTTTGACCCATTTTGCCAAAGGAAAGGAAGTTGCCTAATAATTATGCACACCTGATATAGGGTGTTGATGTCATTAGACCACACCCCTTCTCATTACAGAGATGCACATCACCTAATATGCTTAATTGGTAGTAGGCTTTCGAGCCTATACAGCTTGGAGTAAGACAACATGCATAAAGAGGATGATGTGGTCAAAATACTCATTTGCCTAATAATTCTGCACTCCCTGTAAATAATAACTGTGCCAATCATCACAAGTACCATGTGATTGTGGTGTCTTAACCATATTTTTTTTCCTATGGCGTTTGGATAAATACCTACACACCTCTCTTCACATCCAGCACACTCCTGATTCACAGATAAACACAATATCACTGCTGTATCTACCAATTTAACCCAAACACTCGTTATTACTGCTGCATTTACCAATTTAATCTAAACACTCGTTATCACTGCTGTATTTAACCAATTTAATCTAAACATTAACCAAAACAATTACATTCCTATTTACCACCCTTCTATTTAAACATGTATAGATAACCCAAAATGCCTACTTTCTCTTATCCCTCTTATCATTCTTCCGTTTTTTTGGTTTTTTTTGAACTGCAACCAGTCATGCACTTTACACAGACACAAATCAAGCACCTACTGGACAATGGGATTCCCTCGTTAGAGCCCTCCCACCCCAGTTTGGTTTACACAAAAATACCCCCTGGTCCCTATGGGTCAATTCCCCCCTTTCCCAGGCAAGCATACATACATACATAACAATAATACATAAGGGTTTCAATTGCAATACAATCACTAGAAATAAGAGAATAGTATGCACAAAATCATAGCATAGACATGTTAAATAGACAATAAAATAAAACATTCAATAGCTCATCAAAGGTCAACATTTAAACACTGGTCTCCATCTGATATTCTATCTGTGTTCCAATGTCCACCTCTGGTTTCTGCTACATCTGAAAAGGTTAGGAAACAGATCAGGATTACTTTCCTAGTCACTTATAGCGTATACTGCAAATATTTTACTTAGAATATATATATATACACACAGACATGTAAACACATTCCTTCAGCTTTTCATTTTATAAACAATTTGTTCAACAAGGTAACTTTCTTAATTTTCTACTCGGCTCTTAAAATAAACAATCAGCTAATAGCTGCTTTCTGCATCTTCCTTGCAATTCAGGAGTACACAACACTAAAAGTCCAATACTCAGTACCCCCTAGCCTAAATTCCCCACCCGCTACTGTAACTAAGTTTACAGCCCACGTTATGGCAGTTCACCCGCTAGGCAGATATGCTCAGTACCCCCTAGTTTAAGTTCCCCACCCGCTACTGTAACTAAGTTTACAGCCCACGTTATGGCAGTTCACCCGCTAGGCAGATATGCTCAGTACCCCCTAGCCTAAGTTCCCCACCCGCTACTGTAACTAAGTTTACAGCCCACGTTATGGCAGTTCACCCGCTAGGCAGATATGCTCAGTACCCCCTAGCCTAAGTTCCCCACCCGCTACTGTAACTAAGTTTACAGCCCACGTTATGGCAGTTCACCCGCTAGGCAGATACACAATACACCCACGTATTACTTATTTTATATTTCCTGGTCTCTCAGGGATATACAATAGCTAATCCCCTTCCCAGGGCAATATAAAACTGACACAAACTTTTAAGCAATACAGGATTTCAAATGGACTTATGAGTAACAAATTTCTAGCCAACTTAAACATGTTTAATAACTTTCCACCCTTTGGTTAAATTATAGAGGAGTGAACCACAACACCTCTTCCGCCTCTGAAAGGATATAGGTCAATATGTCTCAAAGTTCAACACTTCTGACAGCTATGAGTGACTCCCTATTAATTTCTAGCCTTTCCACGGACATGCTTGCACCTCGCGGCTAAGGGCCTGCACAACTAACCACCCTGTGATGGCAGTGGCTTTCCGCATGGGGGTGACCGCCCCCGCAAAATTATAGAGGAGCAAACATACAGCAGCCTCTTTTCCGGCTCGATTAAAGGTTCTGGGCCAATATGTCTGCAATTTAACCAGTACACTCACGTATCACTTATTGTATATTTCCTGGTCTCTCAGGAATTTCTATTAAATAGCGTATCCCCTTCCCAGGGCAATATACAACAAAAACTAGTCACCAAGGGTCTCTATGGTCATGATAGGCCACCCTACCACTAGTGTAATACGCCCTTTTTTTAAATATATTTCCTGGTCTCTCAGAGATTTTGCCTATCCCTTTCCCAGAGCAATATATATAAACAATTACAAATAAGTTACAAAACGCTACTTATAAGTAATACAGGGTTTCAAATAATAATACAGGATAGAACTGCACAACAACTATTGGGTATGCTCCCCCTTATCCGGACACGTTTAAATACCCCCTAGCTCAGGTTCCCCACCCGCTACTGTAACTAAAATCACAGCCCACGTTATGGAGGTTCACCCGCTAGGCAGATACACCCTAATTCAAAGCATGGAAATATTAAAATCAGTTATAGATGGCTTCTAAAATAATATAAATCTTAATCTGAGCCCCTACACTTACTTTGTTAAAAATGCTAACTTGTTAAAATATTCAGACTAAATAGGACAAAGGAATTATTTTACCATTTTTCAGTTCATTTGTTACCAGTTCCTGCATATGTCCAGTAATTCCTTAGTCCTGGATAATAAAGCTGAAAAACACTCCACAAATTGATTAGTTTAGGCAATTACATTTACAAAACAATGCAGTTTATGTTTTCTCATACAGGCAAGACTACCCACCCCCAACAAGGACAAATTCTCCCCCAGCTGTAGCTGAAAAGCATGGTCACACAGCTGTTAAAAAGGTGGTCTCTCCTTCATGAGTCAAAATCATATATATATTTATACTAATATTCTGTGTATACGCACACATAAATCTATTATTCACTGAATCTGCTTTACTAAACTACTAATTTAATACATTTTGTCCAAATCTCTTTTCAACTAGACAAATCCATGAATGCCAAACAAATGTAAATTAGTACACAAACAGGGTCAAATTTAGCAATAAAACCTGGTGAACTAGTTTAGTGAAAAGTCTTTTCCTATGCAAATGGTAGCAAACAATGAAACTAGGCCTCAACTCATTCACACCATGTGGTCAATGGTGGATTAAAATCCACATGGTCAGACAAAAGGTAAAGTATATATATATTTTTTTATATATATACAAATGACCAAAGATTGGTAACAAGCAACACAATAATTCATCACTATGTTCTATAACAAGATATACCTTAAAAACAAATATCTAATCCCTATCTGCTATCTGCATTCATTCCATTAAAACCAAATCATCATTCATTTATTCATTTGTATACAGACAGACAATTTACTGTATTATTTAAGCAAAATGCATAACATTTATATTTTCCCCAATATTCAAGCATAATCCTGCCGACTACGCCAAATGTTGTGGTCGTGACCTAAATATGAATATTAATCTCTTAATACATAATAATTAAGCAATACGGAACAACATTAATATTTTTATAATTCATGGTATTATGGTCGAATATGTGGATAGAAAATACACAAAACGTTGTAATATTAAATGTATATTTAATATAACTATAACAAATAAACAGATGCTAGCAGAATGTCAATTTACTACAATTATGATACAATACAAAACTAACATATTACTTACAAAAGGTTGCTACATGTTACACAAAAGGCTATTACAATTGCTAAATGTTCATTTTACTTACAAGGCCCCAGCCCTTTGGCTGGGGTTAAGTCAGAGCTGGTACTACATCTTCAGTTCAGTCAGTTACAGGCAAAGGGACAGAGTTTTCTCCTCCATCTAGTTTTATTCAGTGTAAGTAGGCTGGCCTGTGATGTCACTGCCAGAAGCACATGTCTTCCTACACACTCCCCCTAGTGGTGCCCCCACAGCATTACACTAAATATGCTTTATTTATGATGTAAAGTCATTAATTAATAAATACCATTACAACTATTATACTTGGTTCTCACAGCAAAAAACAATGATATCCACACATGTAATACAGAAATAGTCTTAAGTGGCTGGTTTTGCCACAATTACCACCACCCCTTCTTTTGATAGGAGAAAGACAGTGGAGTCACTTGGCATAAAGAAATCAAAGTGTGTCAAAAGCAGCAATAATATGTGAAACGCAACAGCAGAGAAACAGTCACAGACAGGTAATTTCTCAACATGTAGTTCAATATCTATTTTTTATTGAAAGAATTTTAAAAAGTACAATTGTATGAATGTTACATGGATGAAAACAAGGTATATTTGAGGTACATTTTACATAATTTCACGTAGTTAAACAATAGCAATAAGTATATAGATCGTAGTATTTTTAAGCAACCAAGTATGAACTTTATGTGAATTCATAACTCAGGATATAGAAAGATCTTAAGCATAGATGTGGTGACAATGTTACATCTCAATGTCTGCAGAGTTGATATATCTTTTTTTGTACCTTTTCAATAGACTTAGAATGTGCACCTAGGTAACACTACATAAATTGAGAGAAGATGACAAGTAAGAATAAGAATAAAAAGAGAAGGAAAGGAAAATGGAAGGAGAATGAGTGTCTGATGTAAATTATAGCAGTGTAACATTGTTTTGCCAAGTGCTCGCCCTAGAGTACCCCAAACCCAACACCATGGGTTTTTCATCCCAGGGTCATTTTTTTGAGTCTATTTATTACAAGTGTTTTTATTTTTATTTTTTTGTGTTGTCAGCAGTGTCAGTCCCTTATCATAATGTACAAGAGATTAAGGTGGTCTTAAGACCATCCAAGGTCAACATGTTTCAACCAGCTTTGCCACATTGTGGTGAGATCAGTTTACTTGCCCATAAGTCTATAAAAAAAATTCTCATAGTGGAAAACAAGCATCTACCCTTTTCCAAACCTCACAACAAGCGGAAGGGTTCACCCTTCTCCACTGGCTTGCAATGCTGATTTGGCAGCGATTAGCATGTTCATTTGTTACGGGAGTCTTACCCCAACAAGCAGGAAAGTGGAAACCCACAAAAGGTGGATCCAAAAGACATATTACAAAGCTTTAGAATGGTTGGACTTAATGTATTAATACAGCAAGAAACAAGGTCAAGTTAAATTAAGGTCAGGGCTACAGAAATACTCAGAGTCAAGACAAAGCCAGGATACCAGAAAATCACAAGGTCAATATGAAGCTGGGTCAGGATACCAGACATCATGATGTCAATACGAAGCTGAGGTCAAACACAAAAAATCATTAGGGAATCACTAGCAGCACAAAATAAGGATCTATACAGAAACCATGATAGAGCAATGAATGGAGGCAAAAACAAGCCTTAAATAGGCACAAAAGAGTTCCCATAGGTCCAGGTCATCTCTGCGAACCTAAACAGCATTTTGTCGCCTAGATGGTGTGGTCCCATTAAGGTCTTGACATGCATTCTGCCTGCGTGGCCTGAAGAGGGGAGCTGCACGGACGCCAGGTACAGGTAAGTTCATGAATATGTGTTTGATAGTACCTATGTCCTGGTTGCATCTCCAGCATGTAGGAGAGATACATTCATAGAATTTAGCTAGTTTGGAAGGGACCCAGTACCATTGCATCAAAATCTTATAAAACGATCCTCAGTGCGATAAACTGCTGATGAGGATTTGGTGGTTTGAATGACTAGCAAACGCATTGGAAGACAGAAAATTGTCTTAAAATTCTCCTCCTACTGTAGCATGTATGGAAGTTGTAACAGTAGCATCAGTATTGTTTAATGCATTGTAACATAACTAAAGTAGTGTTGTGGTGGGTCTCTTATAGTATAATGCTGTAAGCATAATCCAAAGAAGGACATTCGGAAAGTATTGCCTGGCTTAATATTTAAGTTTGTTATGGCATGTTTGATTCTTAAATATGTGAATATTTCCCTTTGTGGTAGGGAAAACTCTTCTTGTATGGTTGGGAAGGTCTTTAGCTTAATTGTGTCAAAAAGAGAACCACTAGTATACCCCCCTCCCTGAACCAATTCATGTAAGGGTAAATCATGAGATAGGAATGCAAAAGACTTAATGGAGGCCCTAAAGAGCAGACTCGTTGGACCCACCAAGTTTGAGCCCAACTTCTCCAACTTTGAAGCAAAAGTAAATTTTTCATTTCATGTGGGTAGATGAAGGCATCCACCAGCAGGAGCCAGATAGAAGGGAGTGAATGGGTCAAGGCCATTATGTCTTTTGATAAAACTGCGGTCCTATAGTAAGTTTAAACATTCAAAATATCTAAACCACCTTTGTAGAAAGGAAGCCAAGATAAGCAGTTTATTGCTTTCCTTTGTGGTTTCTTTTTCCAAATATATACATTTAAAATAGATTGGAATTTTTGTAGGATGCTACTAGGTATGTCTATGGAGATTGTTCTAAAGTGGTATAGTATATTGGGCAGAGACACCATCTTTATAGTGTGTATATGTCCTCGCTATGAAATGCCCAAATCTCTCCTGTTGTCTAGTTGTGTTTTATGTTTATGGGAAAGAGCCATATAGTCTTCTTGTATCAAAAGGTTATGAGACTTCAGATTGATACCAAAATATTTCAGGGAGGACAAACGCCAGTCGAAGGGATACGTGAGTTTTAAATTATGCAGCATATTACACGGAAGTCAAATAGGTAATGCCTGCGTCTTTTAAAAAAAAAAAAAACATTATTTTATGAGACCTGGCCGTATTGATCTAGTAGAGTGAGTAAATGGGGAATAGACATTCCGGGGTGGGTAAGGAACAACAGAATGTTGTCCACAAATAATGCAATCGTTTGTTCTTCCACTGTTGTGGAGAGATCTGTAATAGTCGTGTGAGATTTGATATATCGTATCAGGGGTTCCCAGTATAATATAAGATTAGTGGAGAGAGATGATAACCCTAACGTGTGCTGTTAGTGATATTGAATGACTTAGATAAAAACCATGAAGTAAACACTTTGGCTGATGGATGAAGGTATAAGACTAAAACGCTTGTTAAAAATGTTGATGAAAAACTCCATCATCAGTAAAGTAGTGCACTCCAGTTCATACGTCGAAAGCTTTTTCGGCTTCTAACGACAGAACCACACCACTCTGTTTGCTACATTTATAAAGTGTCCAGTGTTATCACCTGCCTCTCTCCCCAGCACAAATCCCGCCTGCTGGGCTAAAATAAATTGTGGTAAAAGTTGTTTTAGTCTAGTTGCCAAAAGTTTGGCTTCATGTTTTGAGAATAATTAATAAATGGTATTTTGGATTGTAGGTATTTAGTTTTAAGTTTGCTTACTAGCCATTACCAGCTTTATTACCATGAGTGTAGTAACATAACTTGAGAGATCTTAGCTGGTTTTCGGTTATTTGTAAGAAAAGGGGAACTCATTTTGGAGGGCACTGATCTGTTTTGAGAATATTTTAGTCAGTTTAATTTTATTTGGCGATTCTAGGCTATCAGGTCCCTGCCCAATCGGTCTTTTCTGTTAGAAATTAAATTTTTCTTATGCGAGCCCTACTGGATTAAGATTCTCTAAGGACAGCTTTATGAGCTAATCATTACAAGAAAATGGAGAGATTATCTTCTGAGTTTTCAGAGAAGTAATCTGATATAGCCTTATTAACTATGGGACAGGAGGTCTCATCATCTAACAGATGTTGTCTGCCACTTTATTATGGGCTGGGCAAAGTTGCTCCGTTTTTTGTTCTAGGTGAGATGTTCGTCCACCCAAATTTGCGATCTCTTTGAGATCTAGAACCTAGAACCTATTGAAACCACATCTACATTAGCCAGTGTTACTTTGTCCACAATACATAGGTCTATGCGTGAGTAAGGCAAGTGTACTGGAGAGTAGTATGTAGAGTCTGTAGCATATGGGTATAGATTGTGCCATGTGTCATAAAGATCATATACATGCAGTAAGTTGGATAGATCTTGGTTAAGGTACATAGACTATGAGGTTGGACTTTTAGCGTGTTCTCATTGTATATCTAACATAGGGTTAAAGTAATGTATGGTATGACTATGGTTTAGAGAGACTGTCTTTTTATGGCTTTGCGTATGAATGGTAATTGGCAGGTATTTGGAGCATATAGAGAAGCTATTTAGACCAAATATAAATCTGCCGCAATTAGAAGCCTACCAAACTCATCTGTATATTGTTTGAGTAAATGAAAGACCCATTCTGCATCGAAAAATATAGAAAAACTCTTGAAGTTTGAGGATATTTTTTAGATTTAAGATGATATGGCTGCTTGGCACAAAAATGGGTCTCTTGAAAGCATATTAATGCAGCTTTAGATTTATTCAGCAAGACAGCACTTGTGAGGACTAGTGATGTCGCGAACCTGAAATTTTCGGTTTGCGAACGGCGAACGCGAACTTCCGCAAATGTTCGCGAACCGGCGAACCGGGCGAACCGCCATAGACTTCAATGGGCAGGCGAATTTTAAAACACACAGGGACTCTTTCTGGCCACAATAGTGATGGAAAAGTTGTTTCAAGGGACTAACACCTGGACTGTGGCATGCCGGAGGGGGATCCATGGCAAAACTCCCATGGAAAATTACACAGTTGATACAGAGTCTGGTTTTAATCCATAAAGGGCAGAAATCACTTAACATTCCTAAATCACAATCAATATGGATTGACACCTGACATATGACATATTGACACCTTGACATATGGATTGACACCTGTCCTCAGAGCCCTGAT
>OW240912.1:409586408-409605226 GCA_933207985.1 Pelobates cultripes | reverse complement strand
AAGAGTGGGGAGTAAGAAGAAGAAGAGTGGGGAGTAAGAAGAAGAAAAGTGGGTAAGAAGAAGGGTGAGTATGAAGAAATGGGAGGAGTAAGAAGAAGAAGGGGGAGGAAGAAGAAGGGGGGGTAAGAAGAAGGGGGAGCAATAAGAAGAAGGGGGGTTAAGAAGAACAGGTGGGGGAGTAAGACGACCAAGGGGGAAAGTATGAAGAACACAGGGAGGAGGGGGGTAAGACGAACACAGGGGGTGTGAGGAGAACACATAGAGGGAGGAGTGAGAAGAGCACAGGGAGGGTGGGTGAGTGTGAGAAGAGACCGCTAGGGGAGGGTGGGGGAGAGGAGAGACCACTAAGGGGCAGGGGAGAGCTCTAAGGGACAGAAGGGGCAGCTCTATAGGACAGGGGCCAAGACAGGGAGCTCTTTCACACTACGCGCGCACACACACACAATGCATCCCTATACATACACAGAAACACAACATGCTTCCCTTACACACAGAGAAACACACAATGCATCCATTACACACACACACACAATGCAACCCTTACACACAAAGACAATGCATCCTTTGCACACATACACAGAAACAGACAATGCAAACCCGTACACACACATGCAAACACACACACTTCTTTTCTTACATACACACAGAAACACAATGCATCTCTTACACTCAATGCACACACATACAGACACACACCTTGCATCCCTTATGCATACAAACACAGATTCACACAATGCATCCCTTACACACAACCAGAAACACATAATACATCCCTTATACACAAATACACACTGCTTCCACTACACACAAACACACTACATCACCTGCACAAACTGGTAACCCTATACACTACATACCATAAGCACACATATTAGATCCTCTACAATAACACATAACACATCCCCTACACACTCCACTCCCTGTGAGCGAACTCATGGGTGGGTGGAACTTATGAGTGGGCCTTATGGGCATACTCACCGTCAGGCCCTGGGGCCCAGACCTTGAGCTGTGTAAGGGGCCCCAAAAATGGAGCTGCTTCCAATTCTCCCAGAACATTGAATTTTGTGACCACAGCTGCAAACAGCCTCCAGAGATCCTGTTCTACACCAGACCAGTGGAGCCAAACTGCAGCCCATCATCATCCTCATCTGCTTGTAAGTAGGCAATCTAGTATATTATTAGTGACACTAATCTATAATGTACCTCACATTAAAGGGACACTATAGCTTAATGAAGTGGTTCTGGTGTCTATAGCTGGTCCCTGCAGGCTTTTTAATGTAAACACACACTGTGTGCAGCACTGGCGTTAGTTCATATGGGTGGGGCATTGTGATGTCACATGTGGGGGCAGCAAATTTTTATTTTGTCTAGGGCGGCAAAAATCCTTGCACCGGCACTGATCCTGGGCAGGTGCACCAGTCTACTGGTGACCCACAGGAGGGGAGTGCACTGATTGCACTGCACTCTCCTCCTGTCCAGCCCCATCTTTACCGCAGTGCAAGTGCCCTCTGCCCCTAATTTACAGTGGCTCACACTCACAACAAGCAGTGCCTGGAGCCGTGAAGGAGCGGGTATGGCAAAGAGCTACTGATTAGCATAACATCAATATCCGTTATAAAACCAGGAAAAGGTGGGCATGGATGGTGAACTGATTTGGTGGTGCAATGGGCCACTTGACTGGTTTTGCCCCCCAGGCCTAAGGCTGCCAGCCCTCCCCTGCCACCCACTGTACAGCGCTGCGGAATCTGTTGGCGCTTTATAAATAATAATAATAATAATGCCTAAAACATGTGTATGTGATGGATGAAAGATTGCACAAATTATTCTGGAACGGAGGAGCAGACTATACAGGCAGCAGTTAGATTCGGCAGGCCGTGTTCCTAATATATAACCTGCTTATGCTTACAATCATTTTTTTTTGTTTCAGCTGATTTTTTTCTCCACCAGACAAAAACCACCCGGTTGGCACTATGGGGTTAAAAGGTCATATGTTTGTGCACGTCTTCCATGAGCCATTCGTAATGGTGGCAAAACCAAATGTGTCCCCTAGACGTGTCTCCTAAAAATTAAAAAAAATTAAAATGTTTCCAACTCGACAAAAAGAAATTCAGTTGATACTAAGATGTTAAAAAGGTTAACACGGGTTAATGGATTGCAGGATAAAACTTACCAGGAAAGGTTAAAGGATCTTAACATGTATAGCTTGGAGGAAAGACGAGACAGGGGGGATATGATAGAAACATTTAAATATATAAAGGGAATCAACACAGTAAAGGAGGAGACTATATTTAAAAGAAGAAAAACTACCACAACAAGAGGACATAGTCTTAAATTAGAGGGACAAAGGTTTAAAAATAATATCAGGAAGTATTACTTTACTGAGAGGGTAGTGGATGCATGGAATAGCCTTCCAGCTGAAGTGGTAGAGGTTAACACAGTAAAGGAGTTTAAGCATGCGTGGGATAGGCATAAGGCTATCCTAACTATAAGATAAGGCTAGGGAGTAATGAAAGTATTTAGAAAATTGGGCAGACTAGATGGGCTGAATGGTTCTTATCTGCCGTCACATTCTATGTTTCGATGTCCAAAACATTTGGGGTGCTGAAGGTTGCCGATCCCAGATCTAGTGTGTCTTTCTTGGATTATGGCTTTAAAATGGCCATAAGATATCACACATTATTATTATTTTATTATTTATATAGCGCCAGCAAATTCTGTAGCGCTGTACAAATATTTGTAGGAGATGGCAAAGTAATTTAGACAGGAACTGTATGGCGTCACGATAAATCGTCCTTCAGTGTGTTCTAGGCTGTATAAATATTTATGCTGCATGCGCAGTGCTGCAGTTTGTCACCGTTTATGAATGGTAAACGGCCTAAACAAGTCATTTATTTCTGAATGCTGGCCGTGTAAACCATTATTATGACAAATAAATCATCCCTGGCAGAAAGTTCAAAAAATTGTGAGCTTTTACAAGACATATTAAGGCATATTAAGGGCAATCAATAAAGATATCCAATGTTTATAGTTTGTTAGTATATTTTAAACCTGCAAAATTCAAGGCTTGTAAATTAATCAATTACCTCTGAAATATCCAACTCCTACTGAGTTACCAACATCCCCAGTGAACATCCAGCGATATATTTCATTTTGGACACATTTTAGGAGAGCGTATAAGTGAAGAGTTAGAAATTGTGCGTATAAATCTTTATTGTCTTAATTAACTGATTATTTAATGTGTTGATGAAAATATGACAACTACAAATTAAAATACAGAATTGCTTACTGACATTGACACCCCTTAAGGAAAATAATTAGTGCAGCAATTTGAAGAATAAAATTAATTTCAGATGTAATAATTTAGACATCCTGCCATTATGATCGTTCTGACTGCGCATGTTGGCAGAGAGAGTGAAGACTCAGTATGTTTACAACTTGCGTGTACTCTCGTGGTAAACCCTGGTTTCAGGAGATGAACCATGGGTCCTACTTTCCATTGGACCTTCTGCTTGGACGAGTGATGGTCGGCCAGATTAGAAGTCACACAGGTCCAAATGGACGCAGTGTCTGGACTACAGATACTCAACAGTCTGTGCTTAGACTGGAGATTGGGATTAGAAAGTATTTTTGGCACTGGCAGGGGTTTCTTGGGTGCCAATACGAAAACCCATCAATAAATAAAGTTTGTGGAAAGGAAACTCACTTTTTTCTTAGGGACACATAAGATTATACACAACATAAAGTGTCCGGGGACTTGAAAATGCCTATCTTTGTGTTTTTAAACAATGATAAATTATTCTTTCCTATCTGAATGCCAGACAGACATTATTTAAACATTGACATGCCCACATGTTTCTGACAGGACAATCATCCTCACAAGTAAAACAAATTACTAGAGAGACCACATGAATCTGGTCAGGTCCAAAGAGCAAAATAGTTTCATTTTTTGTGCAAAAGTCTGCATTCTCAATAAGTGAAAGTTTGTAGTGCCTCATACAAAACATCTTGGTTCATACATTCACACGATGTTGTTTATACAAAGCATGTTGGGATTTACTAACTTTCTTTGTTCACAAAACTGAGCTCAGTTGAAGGTTTTTTTCTACATATGGAGGATGGGAAGACAAAACAAACATCAGATATCCCATCAAAGACCTGATCTGAATGCTGTAAGCACCCAACTATAACGCAACACTATTGTTTTTGCCCCCATTTTTCGTGAGCAGAGCTCAGAGATCTAAGAATTTTTCTATGTACACAAAAGGCCTATTTCTCTTTAAATATTGTTCACAAATCTGTCTAAATCTGTGTTACTGAGTAGTTGAGCGAACCCGAACTGAAAAAAAATTACCCCTACCTACACCCCTCATCTTAAAAATAATGAGGGGGGACCCTTATTTAAATACCGGTTAAAAAAAAAAATAGACATACCATTTGATGTCTTCTTTCTTCTAAAATCTTCTTTTTATAGCCCCAAAAAATTCCAAATAAAAATCCATAATAACCGACGCACTTTAAAAAAAACAAAAAAATATGGAGCGCAAAAAAAAAAAACAAAACAATTTTCACTAGAGTTAAGCGAACTCAAACTGAAAAGTTCAGGTTCGTACCGAACATTACGTTTTTTGGACCCCGGACCCGAACACGGACATATGTATGTTCGGGTTGGAGTTCGGTGTTCGGCGATTTAATGACGCGTTTTGAAAGGCTGCAGGGCAGCCAATCAACAAGCGTTTGACTTGTGTGCCCTTAGAAGCCATCACAGCCATGTCTACTGAAATGGAAAAATCAATCAATAAATTGATTGTTCTTTGTGTATCTGCCCCTGGCCAAATTAATGAAACAATGCGTGCACGCTCCCTGAAGTAATTCACACCAGACACAGGTTTCAGGTTGTTGAATAACTTGAGGAAAGTTTATTCAGGGGGGACTACATGTCCCTTATAAAGCACAATTACATCATAGGTACTGTCAGAGATAACATGAAATAATACATCAATAATTGGTTAAGTGTTAAGTGTTTTATTCAAAGCACGTCCTACAGGGTGTGCCTTCTTATGTCATTACTGTCGTCATGAAGTTCTCCCCCGGATTCCAGTGCCATCTTGAAAATTAGAGTGTTTGGTCGATGGGTGGGGTCAGGGGCGTACCTAGAGCATTTGGCACCCGCGGCGGATCCTGTGCTTGGCACCCCGCAAAAAAAAAAAAAAACCTGTAAAAAATGTTAAAGGTTTTATTTCTTTTATTTTTACAATTTGTAAACTTTGCAAAACCGCTGTCAGCCCCTCCTACAAAACCCTTGTCCTGCCCCGCCCCTCCTACAAAACCTCTGTCCTGCCCCTTCTACAAATCCTGTACTGCCCGTCTACAAAACCCCCGCAACCCCCTTCCACAAATCCCCTGCTTATCCCCCCTTATAAAGACTCCTGTCCCAATACAAAACCCCCACCCCCTTCTACAAAATCCCTGCAGCCCTACACACACATTTACAGGCAGACAGTCACACACTCAGTTACAGACAGACAGTCACACACTCAGTTACAGGCAGACAGTCACACACAGTCACAGGCAGACAGTCACACATATACATTTCCTCCGTGTGGCCAGTTTAGCAGCTGTTTGCTTGTGTGAGCTGTACTGGCAGCACGGCACCCTAACTACCATGGGACACTGTGCGGCCACAGCTCACACAACCCCCTCCAGCCAGGGCTGGTGCAAGGATTTTTGCCACCCTAGGCAAAAGTAAAGTTTGCTGCATCCCCCCCCATGTGACATCACAATGCCCCACCCATATGATCTGCCATGTTAACTAACACCAGTGCTGCAGTGCCGCCGTGTTTACATTAAAAGGCCTGCAGGGACAGGCTATGGACACCAGAACCACTACATTAAGCTGCAGTGGTTCTGGGGACTATAGTGTCCCTTTAATGTGAGGTAAATTAGAGATTAGTGCCACGACAATATACTAGATTGCCTACTTACAAACTGTAGATGAGGATGATGATGGGCTCTAGCTGCAGTCTGGCTCCACTCGTCTGGTGTAGAACAGGCTCTCTGGAGGCGGTTTGTAACTGTGGTCACAAAAATCAATGTTCTGGGAGAACGGGAAGCAGCTCCATTTTTTGGGGTCCTTTTACACAGCTCAAGGTCTGGGTCCCAGGGTCCACCTTCATGTTCCACCAATGAGTTTGTTCACAGGGGGTGGAGTGTGTAGGGGATGTCCTGATATGTGTGTAAGGAATGCATTGTGTGAAATTGTGTTTGTATGTGTAAGGACTGCAAGGTGTGTTTCTGTGTATGTATGGGATGTATTGAATGTGTGTAAGGGGTGCATTGAGTGTGTGTAATGAATGCATTGTGTGTTTCTGTGTGTGTAAGGGATGCATTGTGTGTAACGGTTGCATTGCTTGTGTATGTGTGTTTTTCTGTGTGCAAGGGGTGCATTGTGTGTATGTGATGAATGCCAATCTCTCCTCCCGCTCCAATTTCCTTCTTCTCTCTCCCTCCCTCCTGTTCTCTTTCTCACCCTCCCACCTCCCTCTCCCCCACTCTCTTTCCCTCCCTAATATCTCTTCCCCCCCACTCCCAATTTCTCTCTCCCCCCCTCCTAATTTCTCTCCTCCCCTAATTTCTCTTTCCCCCCTAATTTTTATTTATGGCCCCCACCCACCGCCGGGTCCTCTCGCGGGATTCTGAGCGTTGCCGCAGTTACCACGGCAACACTCAGATCTCGCGAGAGTGAACTGCAGGTTAGAATTCACTCTCAACACTGGACCACCAGGGAAGCATGACAGCATGGCCCCCCCCTCATGGCAACACGGCTACCCCCCTCCCAGGCTAAAGGTAAGAAGGGGGGGGGCATAACTTTTTTTTTTTTAATTATTAATAATTATTAATTATAATAATATTATAATTATTAATAAAATAAAAAATATATATTTAAAATAATTTCCCTAACAGCCCCCCAGACACACACAGCCCCCCACACCCCCCCACAGCACCCAGACACACACAGCACCCCACAGACACACACAGCATCCCACAGACACACACAGCCCCCCCCCGACACACACAGCACCCCACAACACACACAGCCCCCCCACAGACACACACACAGCACCCCACAGACACACACACAGCACCCCACAGACACACAGCACCCCACAGACGCACACAGCACCCAGACACACACAGCACCCCACAGACACACACAGCGCACCCCCAGACACACACAACACCCCAGACACACACAACACCCTCAGACAGACAGCACCCTCACTCCCACACATATACAGCACATATATATTATATAAAATAACCCTCAGTGAGTTAACAGACAAATAAAATTAGAAACCCAGAATGTGACGGCAGATAAAAACACCCTCACACACAGCACCCCTCTTACACAAACACGCTGCGCACCTCACACATACAATACGTCCAAATATATTTTTTATATATATATATATATACATATATACACACAAAAATCAAAACTGAGGATGCACTCACAGGACTTGGTTAAAGTGAAAAAAAGGGACTTTTAATTATTCCATGTGAAATGTACAGAAAAATCAATTTTCCATTCACATGGAATAATTAAAAGTCCCTTTTTTTCACTTTAACCAAGTCCTGTGAGTGCATCCTCAGTTTTGATTTTTGTATATTTCTGACGTTTGGGATATAGCACCCAGGCTATTAGTTCTTTCTTATTACTTAAAGGAGAGTGCCAAGCATCCTGTTTTTTTGCTATATATATATATATATATATATATATATATATATATACACACACACACTACAGCACCCCTCACACTGCACCACTACACACATTACGCTCCAGATACACGCTAGATCCCTTACCCTATATGCACTCTTAATCCTCTACACACACACACACAATCTTCTATACACACTCTGGGTCCTTTACACACTAGATCTCTTACACACACACTGCACCACCTACACACACACTACATTCCTTGTAAGCAAACACATACAACATTCTCTAAACACACCCTCTCTACACACAGTAGTGTGTGTGTATAAGTGACACACACTACGTCACCTATAGACACACACTACTGCCCGTATGCACACACTCGCTACATCCCCTATAACACTATGCCCCTATACACACACTCTCTACAGCCCATAGCCACACATATTACACCACAAAATTGACCTATTTACACAATACCACACCACACTCAACACACAGGCAATCCCACAAGCATGCGCCAAACACATGCACCATACACTTTCCTGGCCCTTTTGTCCTCTGGTATCCCACTTGTGCAGACACCAGAGACAATTTAAAAGCAAACACAGCGCAAGCATGTTATTACATTTGCTTGCGCTGCACAGAACAAATACAGGGCCTTTTTCTAATGCTAGAGCTCTTCAGAGGGGCTCTGCGCATTGAACCAACATGCTCACTTTCTCTGGCTCCGCCCCCTTTTTGGGGGGCCGCTCTAATTGAAAAATGCCCGGGCCTAATTTTTTACCCAGTCCGGCCCTGCATAATACAGACAGTGACTCGAGTATAAGACAAAAAATGTGCTGAAAAACTCGTCTTATACTCGAGTATATACCGTACTTGAGTGATTCTAAATTTCTATATAGTAAACAGTAGTGAAAAGCAGCCATAGAATGTTCTTAGTATGCTTCAATCATTGTTTCCCTTCCTCTCTCTTGCTGCTAGAATGCAATCATGAAGTTAATCTACAGAAGTTTCTGTGCTATGTGGGGCGATGGTGGGGACTATATGGTGTTCAGGCAGAGACATTGTTCCCCTACTACGTAAATACTAGTTCTGAAGCTGTTTACTTACTTGTGAATATTTGTGTACGGTAGTGACTGAATGATGCTATGTAAGCATGAATCCTAAATGTGATATCCCAGCGTAATGTTCAGTAATATTTTGGGATTATTGTTAATTTGATCAATGGCAACAATGGTGGGGACTGGTGGGGACTATATGGTGTTCAGGCAGATAAATTTTTCCCCTACTAGGTAAATACTAGCTTTTTAAGCTGTTTACTTACTTGTGAATATCCAAGAACACTGAGTATTTGTGCCATGGGTACTGTAGTGACTGAATAATGATCTCCAATAAAACCGGCCAGCTTCCCATATTTCCTACATGAATAATTAGGGATATTTTTCCTAGTTCCAGATAAAATTTGGAAAACATTTTTTACAGCTTTCCTTGTATCTAAGCACGAATCATAAATGTGATATCCCAGCGTAATGTTCGGTAATATTTTTGGATTATTGTTAATTTGATCAATGGCAACAAGAAACATTAGAACATTCACATAATGGCGCACAGACGGTCTGTAAATATGGAAATATTAAAAAAAAATTTTTAACGATACAGAGGAAACGTGATAAACATAATAGATTGTTTGTTGACACTAGCTGTTACTGAACAACAGCTATCACAATCTCTTGGTAATGCAGATAAGGTTCAATCACAACTGTTTATTATAAAGGTCTGACTCAGAAACCAATATGTACCTCACCATTACATGGACATGGGAGAGAGAGCTGACATTATCAAATTAAAAGAACCATGTTACAATACAAAAGCTAAGCACAAAAATAAACACTTCAGATTAAACTGTATGTTTTGATAGTGCATTTTATACAATTAGGTTTGGAAATATTTGGACACTGACACAAGTTTTGTTATTTTGGCATATATTTCACATCCAAATTGAAGGAAGGGTTTATGAATTACAGCTCTTTAATGTATAGCTGCCTCTTTTTCAAGGGACCAAAAGTAAGTGGACAATTGACTCAAAAGCTGTTTCATGGACAGGTGTGGACTAATCCTTCAATATTCATCAATTAAGCAGGTAAAAGGTGTGGAGTTAATTCCAGGTGAAGCATTTACATTTGGAAGCAGCTACATGAACCCACGACATGTGGTAAAATGAGCTCTCAATTGCAAGTGAAACTGCAATTAAAAAATTTTAAATAAAAAAATCCATCACAGAGATAGCAGGAAAATTAGAAGTAATTATATCGACAGTTTGGTACATTCCCAAAAAAAAAAGGATGCACGGGGGAGCTCTGGAACACAAAAATGCCTGGATGTCGTGGTAGATGAGCATCACAACAAGATTCAAACCATTCATAAGCTGCAAGAATAGAAAGTCCAGATTAGACTTTGCCAAAAGAAATCTAAAAAAGCCAGCCCAGTTCTAGAATCGTATTCTTAAAAAAGATGAAAGTAAGATCAACCTGTACCAGAAGGATGGAAAGTATAAAGTAGGGAGAAGACTTGAATGACTCTGAAGCATGCCACATCTGTAAAACACAGGTGGAGGCAGTGTGGTAGCTTAGGCATGCATGATTTCAAAATTGCACTGGATCATAAGTGTTTATTGATGATGTGACAGAAGACAGAAGCAGCCAGATGAATATTTAAGTTTATAGGGATATATTTGTCTACTCAGATTTTGTTAAATTCTGCAAAGGTGACTGGACAGCACTTCAGTTTACAGATGGACAATGACCTAAAACCTACTGCGAAAGGAGCCCAGGGTTGTTTTAAGGCAAAGAGGTGTAATTTTCTCTAATAACCCAGTCAATCACCTGATCTCAACCCGATCAAGCATGCATTTCACTTGCTGAAGACTAAACTTAAGGTAGAAAAGCCCACAAACAAACAACAACTGAAGACAGCTGCTGTAAAGGCCTGGCAAAGACCATGTGTTCCAGACTTCAAGCAGTCATTGCCTGCAAAGGATTTTTGACAAAGTATTAAAAATTAACATGTTTTTGGCCACAACACTAGGCCTTGGTTCCAGTATCGACTGAGTGTTGTGGCCAAAACCGAAGGGACTGGGGTGAGCGCCTTACCAGAGGAAACCCGGACCTAGTGTTGTGGCCAAAACCTAAGGGACTGGGGTGAAAGCCTTATCGGAGGAATTCCAAAGAGGTTCCAGACTTGCCTGCAAATTTTAAAGTTTGTCAATAAAGACTACTTGTATATTTACATAGCCTGATGCCTGCACTTTATTTTGGAGCTGTTACAGTTAGAACAGACTCATCTGCTCTATATTTGTGAGTGGAATACTTTATTACTAATGCACTTAAACTGTACATAACAATATTATACTATATATATTCTTTTTTTTGGTCTTGTATGGTTTCCTCGTTTTAATACCACATTGAGAAATAAGATAAAGATAGTATCATGTAAGTTGCAATAGAGTATTGCCTACAACTATCCTCATGAACTTGAATGTTCACTAACTGCACTTTTTGCACAGGCACCTTTCATAGTGCCACTGAAGTTGTTTGCACTTTAATAAGGAAATTCACACTCTTTGCACAAGAACGTTATTGAGTCTTAAAGACACAGCACACCTTTATTTATTTTTTTGTGTAGAGAACACTAATACCATTCTACCTCAAATTAACCTGTTTATACCCATATTAACCATTTTATATGTAAATGCCCATAATAAGATGGACAGAGTTCAGATATAGCTAACAGATACGGGAATCATAGCTGAGGTACCCAAACCTAATGAAAAGTTTCAAAAAACAGTTTAGGGCAATACCACCAAATGTGTGACATTGAACCCATCTCATCATACTCCCTCCAACATCTGTCTGAGACTTTAGGATATATTTTGTCAAGACGTGATGGAGCCAGGTACCAACGATAGAGAATTTTGAAAATGATTCTCATGATGACTAGCACACTGCGTGATACCTCTGAAGGTGAGAATAAAACTTATCCAATCCTCCAGTTCATATTAAACTCCCAAATCTCTTTCCCATGATTCAATAAAAGATAATTTAGATGTGGGCCTAGGAGAAATATGGGAATAGTAAAATGAAATTATGCCTTTATGATTTGGATTGAGGAAATAAAAATTTAAAAATTTTTAAATTTGTAATGATTTATCTCCTTTACCCAATTCTAATATTTCAAAATTTTCTTTCAATTTGTCTGTTATTAGAGTATATTTTGGTACTACCGAATCGTCCAAATTAAATTTTTCTTTAAATTGATTAAATGTTAAAAGGGAATTCCCTGAAAAGAAATTATCCAAATTATATATAGAATGGGAGGGCCAAGAAGTTAGATCAAGAGGGGGGTAAGTAAAAATTTAGAATTGATAATGGTCAAATTGTTTTGTTCCAAAAGAAAGGAGCCAAAGTGTTGGAGGGACAACTACGAATAGAGCAATGTAGAAAAATAAATTAAATAATAAAGTCCCAACATTAATAACCGTGCAATATATCCTATATATATAGGAATTCCTAACAATAAAGCATTGGTTTTGTTACTTTATTGTCTTATATAGAATCTTATTTAGGCTTCGGTCTTATCACATACACCCTATTGTTCGCACGGTTATTAATGTTGGGACTTTATTATTTAAATTAATTTTTCTATATTGTACTATTCATAGGTGTCCCTCCAACACTTTGGTTCCTTTCTTTTGTAACAAAATAATTTGATTTCTACTTTAGGGTTAGGCCCTCATAATTGGAGGACACAATTTAAGGACCTTATTTGTTCATTTGCTCTAGAATTGATAATGGCGTTGTTCGTGATAAACTGGAGGATGGTCTAACACTTCTAAAAAGAATATCCCACGCCTTGAGGGTAATCTTGGTTGAAGGAAACATGTGTTTAGCCTTAGGGCATCTATTTAAAGGCAGCCATAACAGTTCTTTAATAGAATGCGGTTGAATCTTTGTTGCTTCCATTTCTAGCTACCTCGGCCTGTTATCATCCATGTTAAATTTAAATGCAGTAGCCGCATTAGCAGCATTATATTACTTCCTAAAATCTGGGACACCAAGACTACTGTTTACCTTTAAATGTTGCATAGATATCAACTTAATCCTACTCAGTTTATTATTCCAGATGTATTTAATCGATGTTGAGGGTATCTTGTCAAAAAGGATAATAGAATGGACAAAGGAATTGTTCTAAGGTAGTATAATATCTTGGGTAGAAAAGTAATTTTAACAGATGTCAATCTATCAATCAACGATAACTCCATTCTGCCACATGCTACTTACCCAGATATTGGAAATCCCCTGCTATAACCTCTATAGTTGAGGTACTAAAGTAAGCATTAAAATACAAATCGTATGAGATGGCTATTAGACAGCCATCTTTATTAGGGATCAGCTTCATTATTTCTGGACTGTGTTGGAAAACAAGGTAAAAAAAAATCTCATTTATAATTCAAGATATTCAAACTGTAAATTATTAGTAGTACAAACTTGTTTTATTCATTTTACATAGATATATTATAATTATTTTATTATCATCGATAAATATAAACATATCAATATTGCACAAACATATTGTAAATTCGGATGGATACCCCAAGTTTCCCCTTCCCAATTTATTATTATTCATTTAATTATTGTCATTTTTATTTTATTATTATATTAATTTTATTTTATTATAATATTAAATACCTAATAAAAACTATTTGAAAAAAATAAAAATAAAAATAATTATCAACAGGTGTAAAGTTACGTGAGCCCTACAATGGCCATAGGGTGTATTTCTGGTTTATGTATTTTAATCTTTTTGTGGAGTGTTTTCACTATTTCTATGTTCCTATAATGGGAATTTTTCAGATTTTCCTACAATAAAGTAGACATAATCCCTGTCTCAGGATATGTAATCAGCAGTGGTTATTATGTTTCTCCAAAAAACAAGGTGGTACGTGGAAACAATAGTGAAAATATTCAATTGTGCAGTATAAAATAGTAGTAGTATAAAAACTAGAGATTAAGTATCCTACTTATTTGATACAGCGCACGGACCTGCTCTGGTATGGTGGAGCTTTGGTGGTACAATCCCCACCTGTGATGCGATAGACCAGAAAGCCAGTAAGTAAAATCCAAGATAAAGTCCATGTAAATTAAATTTAAAAGGGTTACATTTATTGCAGCATAAAAAACCATAAACAAACAGAATAATATAAAAAGTCCAAATAGGAATAAATCACACTTAACATGTTTTATCAGAAGTGTGATGCTATCATGCGTGATGTCTATGTCTATAGGCAGAATAATTATAATCTAAAAGTATCAGGTGTATTTAGGAGACCTACTTTTGATTGATTTCAGGCAGATGTCGATAATGTCATAGGGGATGGTCGCAGTTCATTGGTGGTAATTAATGACACTTGTGGTCCATTGTAATATTTGTGATTGTCATCTAGCAGTGACACTTTGCGTATGTCCATAACTCTTCATAAGTTAAATTCTAGGTGGAACTTATGTGGTGCGATCATCACTTGGAAGTGATGTCACGCTGAGATATGTTGGCAATGGTAGCTTTATGGCTTGCGCACCAATTCTAATAACTGCGCATGCTTCATAATACTTTACCATAGATAAATGACAGAGCAGGATAAGGCGGAAATACCTCGTCCGTCATCTTGTAAGAGGGCATAAATATTGATCCTCTTAGAATATAACAGGAAAAAAGTAAATAGAATAAGTACTAATATTTGTTCTAAATTAAAAAGAATTAAAAAAAATTATATATACCTATGTGTGCATAAAGCTAACCCTGTTTCCCTTAAAATAAGACATCCTCCTAAAATAAGCCCTAGATTATTTTGGGGGGATGCTCGTAATATAAGTCCTACCTTGAATATAAGCCCTAGTTGCTAGTTTGCAAATCTATGTTCAGCAAATTTTCCACGAACATAGATTTGCGCGATTTCATATGCGAGGAAGCTAATCTATATTTGGGAAAGTTTCTCCAAACATAGATTTGTGGGATTCCATGTCCTAGTGAACTGATCTACGTTTGCTACCGTTTTCCTCCGAAATAAGACATCCCCCGAAAAAAAGCCTTAGTGCATTTTTCAGGGGAAAAAATAACATAAGACCTGGTCTTATTTTTGGGGAAAGACGGTATATATAAATAAATAAAATATAATGAATTCAAAAACTTATAAAATAAGATAAAAAATTATAAATATCACCTAAAAACATGTATATTGTAAAAAATATAATGAAATAACATAATGCATAAATAAAAAGTTAAACAAATCCTGCAATGAGAAAAACATCAAGCAGTAACCAGTGAAGAGCCACTGCTGTGACCCTCTCCTGTCACTAATTGAGCAGTGTTACAAGATTTCTCTGTCAATGAAAGAGATCTACAAATACCTTAAATTTTTTCACTCTGAACAGAATGGGATACAGTTTGATTATATGTGTCTACCCTGTGATCCTAATGGTAGACTGGCACTGCAACATGACCCTTTCCTGCAATGTGATTGTTTGTCGACACAGCAGTCTCCCTGCAAGACTTGCACTGCAACTTTTCCTACAGATGGCAATGTGTCAAATAAAATACATGACGGTTATTAATGTTACCTGATGGTTTCATATTGCTAACCAATCATGGATAAAGGAAATACATAGAAGGGTCTGATATGTTCGGGGAATACATTTCATATCCCATAAATGCATGTTGGAGAAGGATTTATGGAATGAAAATAGGCTCCATAGTGTTGAGAGTAAATCAGACACACAAAGCTAAAAGGAGACAGGACAAAAGTGCGTACTGGTCCTTAGAGCAGTAAGGCAAAGACAGATGAATAGAATGTCTGCAAGCAGACAGAAAGGTAACATTTGCAGGCTCAGGTCAATGATATTCAGTATCACTATGGATGCTACGGTGAGTGCGGTTGCGCGTCAATATCCTGGTGTGATGACTCACGTCAAAGTGGTGCAGGATGGATGTACAGAGTCACCACAGAGTTATTCACAGAGTTAAACCTAGAAGATCCAGGTAACGTGACACATAGACTAGAATGAGAATATCCCAATTGGAGGTCTCTTCCTGGTAAAGGATTGTTCAGACAGTTTCTCTTAACAATGTTTCTATTGGAAAAATTATCTGTTTCTATAGGAAAAAATGTTTTGCATTGTCTATGCAATACCTTATAATTAGCTGCGTAGCTTGTTCCATCCCATTAGCATTGAGATGGGTATGTATTCAGCTTCTATAGCATGGTACCCATCTCATGTTTATGTGAGGTTTGAGAGTGGCCCTTGTAAGTGAAAAAATGCTTGTGTCACAATAAACTGTTTTGGAATGAGTCTGTACATCTGGTATTACATGTACTAGGGGAGCAGCAGTATTGGGAATTATATTTTATTTAAATTGTAAGCACAAGATGAAAGTTCATTTTTTTTTGTCTTTCTTTTTTTTCTTGGGGGGAAGGGGTTGAAAAATTAGTCTTCAATGTAAGCAAAATAGGAAGTTTAATTGCACTATTCTTTTTTTATTTAGTGTCAAGGGTCTTTCAAGGTTTCCCTGCCAGACTCTTAGATTTTCCATAGAAGTGGCAGACTTGTATTACACAATTCTTAAAAGGCACCTGTCATGGCCCAAACAACTTATGCGTCATTAGATTGCTCATAACATTTATCTATCCTGCTCTCCTCCTATAGGATGCACAGTGTGTGCGCTGTGATAGGAATGGAAACTGCATAGCCAGCCAGCATGACATTAATCTGTTTTGATGCCAGCATGCTTGCAACTAAGCATGCTTGGAGATCCGTTGCAAGCAGGGCACATCAAATAAGACTTTGGAAAGAGCCAATGCAGAGAATCTCTTTAGCTTGGGGGTGTATTCGCACAAGTGAGCAAAACCATTTTTAAGAGCTAAACGGGGACTAACAAAAGGGCATGATACCGAGTCTCTAAGCTTTTGCCCATTCTCAGAGTTCTCATATTCTATTTTTATTGCAAGGGATAAAGAGGTGTCCAGGCTGGGTCAGTTTCTCTTGGAGTATTCAGGGAGCGGTAACAAAGTGAATCCTGGTTTGGAGCGCTTTTGGTGCCGATGTTCTACATTTGATTTTATGTTCTGGGAGAGTTAGTCTGCAAGAGGTTGTTTTATTTGACGTGGAAGTGGGGTTTACTAGTCAGACTGCCTCGAAGCAGCTACAGGAGATAGGGGCTTTGGGAATCGACCTAGCAGGGTGCCTTACAGTAGCATCAGGAGATAGGGGTTTTTGGAATCACCAACGGGTTAGTGACAGCCAGCGACTGTGTGACTGGATAATGGTATTTAACAAACTCCTATAACTTCTGCAATTTAACGATTTAGCAGTTAGTACTTTGAAGCATTTGATGCTTACGTAACAGCTACAATATACAACAAGCTGGATAGTCACTTGTGTGTAGTGATTCTAACACTTCGGCCCCCACTACTGCCCCTAAATGCACTGTTTTTAGACAAGCCCCCCTCCACCCTTTTGTTTTTCTCAACCATCCCGTCCTCTACTTTGTTTGGAGCTGGGTACATCGTGTCCACGCCATAGTGAACCCTTCGATTAATATGGTCTAATTAAGGGATGGACAAGACTACCTATACTTTGTAAACTCTGTATAAAGTCCACTTAGCAACACTATCTAATTTGGACAACTATGTATCCATTAGTGTGCGGTGGCGAACAGACTCTGTTTTACTGCAAGTTAGGTATCAATTCAAACGTGATACAGTGTATATCACTGTTTATTGTTGATTTGTCTGTCTGACCATATTCAGTTTATTCCTTAGTTTTGGTTCCATTTTTTACAACCTCTACACACTACAGCCAGTAATTACTTGTACCTTGATACTCTGGAGGTATCGATTTACTGAACTATTAGATTACTCAAATTTGAGAATATTTATAATAGCTATTAAAATCCTCTTACTACTTGAAGTGGAGTTTGAGAATACTTTACCCAGAATTTTAAAGGTGTATTATCACTCTGTTTATTCACAATGTCACATTTGTTTGGGTTTTGGTTTTTCACATAGAACCTTCTGTTCTAGTTAGGCTCTTTATATTTTAATATCCTAATATTCGGCTTTAATAAAGGTTTATACCCCCTATAATTTTTACTTTTAAGGAACTTTTTTTGGTGGAGTGGGAGTCCGCAAACTTTAAGTGGGCGGTCGTCCCATCCTGCTTTATTTTTCCTCTATACCAAAGCCTTATACCATATTTATGGATACTTAATTTGTTTAGAGGTTCTCGTTTATGGAGGAGGGATTCCCCACATATCTGTGAGGAGTTATCCTGACTCCATTTGGTAGTTTTTGTAGAATCCTGGTTTAGACCAAGAAATCATTTTTTTACATGTAAAATACACAAGGAATAATATTGTGTTTTTGCTTCACGTGGGAACATCTACATTCGGTATAGTATGTCACATAACAGTGATATCACCCGATAACTTTGGTACTATTAACCTTGGAATAAGAGCTGAGTGGACCCATCAGAGATGCTAAGCTAAAGGGTCACTTGACAGTAAGTACATTAGCCCAATGAGCTATCTACCCAGTTATCAATACTCAGTAAAAAGTTGTAGATATAGTAAGAAATTTGTCAGGGTAGCTGTAGTGAAACATAAAAACATAGAATGTGCTGGCAGATAACTATTAGGCTCATCTGGTCTGCCCAATTTTCTAAATACTTTCATTAGTCCCTGGCCTTATCTTATAGTTAGGATCGTCTTATGCCTATCCCACACATGCTTACACTCCTTTACTGTGTTATCCTCTACCACATCAGCTGGAAGGTTATTCCATGCATCCGCTACCCTCTCAGTAAAGTAATACTTCCTGATATTATTTTAAATCTGTGTCACTCTAATTTAAGACTGTGTCCTCTTGTTGTGGTAGTTTTTCTTCTTTTAAATATAGTCTCCTCCTTTACAGTGTTGATTCTCTTTATGTATTTAAATGTTTCTATTATATTCCCCCTGTTTTGTCTTTCCTCCAAGCTATACATGTTAA
>OW240912.1:409480850-409586308 GCA_933207985.1 Pelobates cultripes | reverse complement strand
AATTGCTTTATAATAAAAAATAATATCAATGCTTAACAAACTCTGGTTAAAACCTGCAGAGATTGTATTTCCAAGTAACAAATTATAAGGTGACAGAACATTTTTATTTTTTTAGATCAGTTATGGAGCTACAGACTACCTTCTGGGAGATAGAAGTATCTACCCGTACTTTCTAAGGATGGTACAAAATGACTATGTGCATTACATGATATTGTGCAAAATTTTGAATCATTTTGGCTGGAACTGGGTTGGGATTATTTCATCAGATGATCCCTCAGGGGAGCAAGAAATTCAAGTTGTGTTAAAATTAATGGCCACCTATGGAATTTGTGCTGCTTACATAATAAGAGCTAATGAAGACTCAATAGAAACGAAAAGCATTAGTCTACAGGTTGCTAAAACGTCTTCGGCTCAAGTTATTTTACTCTGTGGATCATTTTCAGTATCTGTTCTGTATTTATTAAGAGAATATAAACATATGATACATAACAAGACAATAATTCTTCCTCCTTTATGGGCTTCCAACAGTTATCTATTTGATTTTAAATTCGAACCATTGTATTATAGTTTGGCTCTAGAATTTTTTCCAATATTTATTCCAGGAATTGAAGATTTTTTTGACAATGTTCACCTTTCAAGGTTTCCAAATGACACATTACTTCACCATTTATGGATGTCACATTCGTCATGTTTGTTGCCAAATAGCCCTAAAAATTGTTATTATGGATATCTGTGGGGATATGATAGTAGAAACTGCACTGGGAACGAAAACCTGCAATTTATTAAAAATTACATTTTCATTGGAGTTTCTCCACGAGTGTATCGAGCAATGGACATCATGGCAATTGCTTTGAATGATATGCACTCATTGCTAAATACTAAACTTCCTGCTAAAAACATAAAAAGCTATAGTTACAAATTTAAGGTAATACTCTGATTATACTTTTCTGATAATGCACTTGACATCATAAATCTAGCACCTTTGGTGGCCATCAACATTAAATCTTTGCTTGCAATAGGATTATACATTTCCAATAATTTGTGATATTAATATGAAATGTGTTAAGGACAGCTTTGTGAGTTGTTTGGAAGCTGCTGTGAAAGAACTTACAGAATAAGAATGTACACACATATTTTTTCTCATGTATTTAACCTTTATAGATTTTTTTGGGGAAAAGAAAAGCTTACAGTGTTCTTTTCAAATATTTTTTATTGAAAGGTTTTATATTTTACATTAATATATGCAATACCTTTATAATGAATACAAATAAAATAAGTTGTAAATAAATGTACAAGTATACAAAAAAGGAGATTAGTTTACAATAACAAGAATACAATTGCTTAGTATAAAAGCAAAACCTGTAGTTAGCCATGCCATAAAATGTGTACAGCAGCATGTATATGCAAAGCTAGGAGATGTACATCATGTCTCCTACCTTTAAACATCTCTATAGAAAAATTTCATATTAAAGCCAAGGAGAACTCACTGCAAAATTGTATGACTCTCTACCAAATGGTAACAAAAATCTGTTTGGGACTGGCTTTTTATGTGCCTATTATTGCTGCTTTTGACCAATTTTGACCAATTTTGTTTTCTTTATGCCAAACTTTGTTACTGTACATCTATGACTCTACTGGCTTCCTCTTATATATTGCAATAACCTTGTATTATTGACTTTTGAGACCAGGCTAAGAAAACAAACGATGAAAGCTCAATATTTAAGGTAAATACTATTTCATGTGATGTGGATTTTACACATTCATTTTTAAAGAAACAAATAAAGGTATATGGAAAGGGGTTTGAGAAAGAGTGATGGAGCATACAAATGTCACAATAAAAAGACCTGCATCATTAGCAGTCTAGTGTGGAGGAAAATTGAACGGAAATCATGATACTTGAAATAAATAGAAGGAATGAGCACATAAAAATACAATTTAAAATTTTACAAGGCTACTTAATAAAACCTGCATTAGCAAACAAATATGGTAATTTAGTTCCACCATATGGCCATATCATGTTAACCCCACTACTACTTCACAATTATCCAATGTCGGGGGATCCTACACTAATTCCAACGTGGGATACAAATTAAATAGAGCTGGTGCTAAAAAAGCTATAATGTATTTAACTAATCTGTTGCATGTCATACATCTGCTCTATACCAAATGAAAATTATAATTAAAGTGACATTACTATCCAAAACCTTCTCAAATTTATACTTTACTGTGGTCACTTCCAAAGAGGCATCTAAAGCTGGGAGAGGAGTGAGAAGCTCAACCTAAAAGGACCCAAAAGGAATCTGGTTTGGACTCCAAACTGGTCTGGCTTTCCCCTCCATCAAAGCCCCTGGCACCAACACTGGGCAGATTAAATCCACTCTGGGAGACCACCACAGTCCTCACCAGTAACCTCTCCATGCCGGCCACACAGCTAGACCAGACAGACCCCTGTCACAAAACCACATGCTCACACAAATAGGCTCACTGACAGAAAATCTCACTGAAACACACAAAATGACTGATACACACAAGCAAGCTTATTGGTACACAAACATAGACTTAGTTCAGACAAACTCTGAACTAAGCTTTGTACAGACAAGCTCACTGTCACACACACACACACTTGCTCACTACAGACAAGCTCACTGTTAAAAACACACACATGATAACTACAGACAAGCTCACAACAGACAAGCTCACTGACACATTTGCTCACAGTCGACAAGCTCACTGACACACTTCCTCACTACAGGCAAGCTCATTGACACATTATAGACAAGCTCACTGACACATGCTCACTAGAGACAATCTAATTGACACACACATGCTTACTACAGACAAGCTCACTGTTAAAAGCACACACGCTCACTGCAACACATGCACATGCTCACTACAGACAAGCTCACTGATACACAGATACTCACTACAGACAAGCTTACTGACACACACTTGTTCACTACAAAAATGCTCACTGACACAAACACACACACATACACACATACAAGTGCACCCATTAGCAGGTACATACACACACGGGTTCTCAGTCATGGCCTGCTGAGTATTTAAAGACTATCTGGCATTGAAGGTGGGTGCACTGGGAGGGGAAGTTGTCATTTTTCAGCTTCTGTGACAGTCCAAGGGGAAAAGTAATTTAAATGGCATTAGGGCAGCCTGCCTGGCCCTGGTGTCGCAGCCCACTGGGAAATCACCAGGTATTCCTGTGGCCAGTCAGGCCATAATATTCCTAAAAGTGACATTTGTCTGTGTCTGCTGTTTTCAGTGACAATGCTCTTGTCAATATGTACCTCTTTTCTTCAATCTAGATCTTCCTGTGGCCATACTTCTCATTCAAATCTTCTGGCTTGCATCCTTACAAGCTTCAGCAAATATATCAAACCTTCAGCAAATATATCTTCAGCAGCATAGTTTTTTTGTTGCCATCATGGTATCAGGAAGTTGTCTTGCTTCTAAATACTTCAGAACATCCTTATCTTCAATGCAATCCATATTGTCAAGTATCTCTGCTGCTAACTGGAGTGCAGAATATGCTGGATTGCTTACATTCGTTCATCATATTTCCATTTGTTTTCTCTGTGACTCTGGAAGTCACATGGTCCAATATTAATTGTTTGGCAGGCCAGGGTATTAAGTCCATACCTCAGGCAATGTTTCTTTCACATTATCTTTGGGACCTTTGCTAGTCTCATGATCCTTGCTGAGCTGCAATAATTACTTTTGCAGTGTTAAGGGACCATGGACAGTGCACCCAGATCACTTTAATGGGCTGAAGTGGTCTGGGTGCCTATATTGTCCCTTTAAGTGAAAGTAGACGAGCAGTGAGAAATTTAGAGAATTTAAACAGCCTGGGGAGACATTTAGAGAATTCCTAATACATTCATACATACTCACTATTACATACTATCAACCATACACAAAATGTTGGCACTGAGTCAGCTCCCTTTGACATGCAGAACATCCAGGGTCCAATTGTACTTGTGACCCCTGCAATCCATAGTGTTACAGCACTCATTAAACATTTTAAACTTACACTGCAAAAACGTATTAGCTTAGAGCATCTGTTTGTCACCCACAGCTAATTAGTTAAGCCCTGCACTGCAGGCATTAGCACAGAGACATTCCTTCCTGCTTTTTCGTTGATGTAGTGGAGGCAGGGAGTTGTGCTTATATGTCCCCTGGTAAAAAGTCAAACAATTCTAAAACAGTCTGACTACTTACTTTCTGGGGTCTGGGTCACCATGGCACTTCTGGCATTATAATCACCACAATACATTGTAGCGGGTATGATTCTTGTAGTGTTCCTTTAATGTGAGTTATAGGTGACTATCAGTTTTCTATTCATTCTTGTAATATCCACATAAATCCTGGCTCCCTTTTAATAAATACTAAATATATATATATATATATACATGCATTTTATTTAAAAGGTTATATGTTTTTTGTAAGTTTGCCAAAACATGTACATCCATGCATGACTCCTGGACTCATTTTATTATTAAAGCTTCACCACTTTATTAAGAAGATTCGATATGTAATTGATTCAAGCGGTCCAATGCCATACTTTAATCTAAATGGAGAATTTGTTTATTATTACATGATTATAAACTGGCTGATTACCAGTGAAAACATTGTGATAGATAACCTTGTCGGCAACATCACACCATGGGCACCAAAACATCAGCAATTAGTTATTAACGAAGAAGCCATATTGTGGAAAACTGCGGGGAATAAGGTATAAACATTTATTTAGAATTTTGTGTTTTACATATTAGAGTTTATTCACTATGCAATTATCTATAGTGAATTGAAATCTGAATGATATAATTACATAAATAGCCAAAATGAAATTACAGCTGACTTGATTAATTGTCTATTATATTGTCAGTTAAAGGGACACTATAGTCACCAGAACAGCTACAGCTCATTGTATTTGTTCTGGTGAGTAGAATCGTTTCCTTCAAGTTTTTTCATGCAAATACTGTATTTTCAGAGAAAATGCAGTGTTTATATCACAGCCCAGGGACACCTACAGTGGTCACTCCTCAGATGGCCACTAGAGGTGCTTCCTGGCACAGTGCTGCACAGTAGGCAGCATTGACGTTCAGCATTTCCACACTCTGCATGGAGATGCTGAACTTTCCTCAAAGAGATGCATTAATTCAATACATCTCTATGAGGAGAGGCTGATTAGCAAGGCAGACATTTGGCCTTGTCCTCATCCTGCCTCCTTGCCGATCTCAGCAAATACAATCCTTTCCTTTTGGAAAGCATTGGATTGGCTGAGAGCATCCATTCTGATGATGTCAGACAAAGAGGTACATCGGGGGCTGGGGCAGGGCCAGCGCTGTTAGACCCGCACAGCGATGGAAATAAGGGGGGCTAGAGGGAGCAAGGCACCTAAATGGTGGTTTTAACACTTTAGGGTCAGGACTACATGTTTGTGTTCCTGGCCCTATATTGTTCCTTTAACCCATTAACCCCTTAAGGACTGAGGCAGTTGTACAAGTTGGGATAAAAAAAAAAACATAAACAAAACTTTGAATTTGCGCTATATGTCTGTTCAACCAGAATTCACCTCTTTCATATTAAATGCACCCACACATATTATATATCATTTTTTTCAGAAACAGGGCTTTTATGTCATATAAAATATTTATATATGAAATATTATTTATTATGAAAAAAAGTGTTATTTTAACTGTGACTAGCATAAGACGGTTAGATGTTACTGCAATAAAATACACATATTTATATTCAGCGATGTCTCCTGAGTATACCAGTGCCCCCCATGTATAGGCTTTTGTGTTTTGTTTTTTTAAAGTTACAGAGTCAAATATAAGGCTTGAATTTCATTTATTTCACATTGAAATTTGCCAGATAGGTTATTTTACCGTTGAGACAGTATGGTAGCCCAGGAATGAGAATTACCCCCATGATGGCATACTATTTACAAAGTTAGGCAACCTAAGGTATTGCAAATGGGGTATGTCCAGTCTTTTTTAGTAGCCACTTAGTCACAAACAGAAATATTAGTGTTTCAAAACCGCAAAACGTATCACAACAATATCGTCAGTGAAAGGGCCGTTTGTGTGTGAAAAATGCAAAAAATGGCACTTTCACTGATGATATCATTGTTGTGATACATTTTACTGTTTAAAACATTAAAATTTGTGTTCAGTGACATCTCCCGAGAAAAACAGTACTCCCCCTATGTACAGGTTTTATGGTCTCTTGGAAAGTTACAGGGTTAGATATACGGTCTGCGAACCTAAGTCTGTGGACTTTCTGCCTGGTTTGTCAAGCAGGTTACTCACACTGTAATTAATAAAATTACTTAATTATGTAAAAATATTACATAAATATATAGGTAGACTTTAAATATATATATATATATATATATATATATATATATATATACACGTATGTATATATGTATATATATATATATATCATTTTTTAAAATTATTTTTTATTTATGTATAGTTTCTAGAATAGGTCCTAAATGCGGCGGGTGTCATTGTACGTCCCCGCCATCCTATGCACTTACCTGCTCGCTGGAGATCCCACACTGCTGATCGCGTGCCAGGCATACCAGGGAGTCCCCTTGCGGCTGATCCGGCCCTCCCCGGCCATGTGATCGCGATGAGGACGCGATCACATGGGCGGAATAGTCATCCACAGCAGTGCCTGCATGGGGCCTGCCTGGAAAGACAGGCAGTCCCCCTGCTGCCTGTAGAAAAGTTTAATAAAGTTTAAAAACAGTGTAAAATGGAATTTTATTTATATATTTAATATAAATATATGAGCTAAGTATATTCATATACGAACATGCATACACATACACAGGGCCGGACTGGGGATACGAAGCAGCCCTGGAAAAAAATCTATGCTAGCCCCATAAATCATTGTGCTATGTAGGGTATATATATATTGGCAATTGAAATAGTTGGCTGCACTCTCGGATTTCCGTAAAACGTAACTTTTATTGAAATATTTAAGAGAAGATCAACGTTTCAGTCCCTCTTGTGCACTTTCATCAGGATCATGACAAAAGTCCACAAGAGGGACTGAAACATTGATCTTCTCTTAAAAAAAAAGTTATTTTTTAAGGAAATCTGAGAGTGCAGCCAACTATTTCAATTGCCTGAATACTGGAGCCCTGGTGATGCACCCGGTCACACAACTTTGAAGCCTGAGTGCAAGGTACAACAGCTTTTATATATATATATATGTATTAAGGCAATTTGCCTGCATTTGTGGGAGGTGCTGGTTTTCCACCCCTAGCCTACTTAAGGCACTTCCCTTGCCTGGCTCCTTACCGTTCGAGGTCAGCGTTGAATGAGGATCCACTTCCGGGTTCTCTCAGACGCCATCTTGGTTTCAGTATCCAGGAGGTTTCACCACGTTAAGCTGTGTCCAGGAATCCTGTTCAGGCCTTTCCGCCCGTCCAGCTTCTTCTGACTCCGTTCTCCGTCGTAGATCGCGTCCCAGGGACTCCTAAACCGTAAGTCAGACCTTCCTGTCACGCCAGGACTGGTTCCCACGGCGTACGGTACAGCACGGGTCCTCGCTTTACGGCTTTTCCCTGGTTATGACACGAATGTTTTCAAGCCATTCGCGGGCTTTTCATTTCGTACGGTCATTCGGCTGAACATGTTTTAAATTGTTTCAATAGTCATTTCGCATATCCTATTCATGTTATTTAAACGAATGTTCATTCGGTTATTTTTGCCGTTCGGCAAATTTTACATACGCTCACACACGCTTTGGTTCGCATAAATCATACGGTTAAACTATTCTAACTTCTGTGTTCCCCTCACATTTTGCTTTCGGCTGTTCTGTGTGTTCACGTATAAT
Source organism: Pelobates cultripes (assembly GCA_933207985.1). Lineage (NCBI taxonomy): Eukaryota > Metazoa > Chordata > Amphibia > Anura > Pelobatidae > Pelobates > Pelobates cultripes. The sequence continues at coordinate 409,578,433 of OW240912.1, read as the reverse complement.
CCTTTCATGAATTATATTCACCATTTCATGTGTATATAACATTCGGTTAAAGTATTGCTTGCTTAAATAGATTATTGTTGATTACTTTTAACAAATTGTCAGTATTATATTACGTCCACAAATCAAGTCCACTTCTCTGTGTATACCATTTGACTCCCACGCTTTCAGGGGTCTGCATTACTTATCCATTTATACGAATGGACTCAGCCATGTTACAAGCCTCATTTCTGGGTTATTAATACAACACATACAAGGATAGGTTCATTTAAGCAATAATTCTCGGGCTGATACGTCTTTGCTATACATACATATCATATAGATATACATCACTTTACATCATGTTAAATCATTTTGGGGTATCCCTGCCTTTGGTCTTTCTGCTACATATCATACATAACGCTGTGTTAATTAGGCCATGACCTCATCCATGTCCCTTTCTATAAAACCAGTTACATTTCGGTACAGATCATTGAACTCCCACGCCAGGAGTTTTATAACTATCCATTTCATTTCAATTTACTCAGCCTACATTACAGGCCTCATTTCTCTGTCATGACGATGACACATAAGGCTTAAATCCTTTTGCATGCATACTCGGGTTGAATCACACGTACTGATCCAACCAATCATACGTCCCCTACACAGTCATATACATATGTATATAACCTACGTTTCATGTTTTCCTTTACACACCATTATCACGTAACACATAGATTGTTTGTACATAGGCCACGGCCTCCCTCAGATGTCTTATTCAAACATGCAAACATTTCTGAGCCACTCATAGCTATTCCCATGGTATCAACATAATTTTATACATTGCTGCTACAGACTATAAGTCTGGTTCTTTTTACACCCCACACTCATCGTACTACTCTCTTTTACCCATTTTTAGGCTGTCGAGCTTATATAATTGCTCCACACGGTTTATTCCTGTGATTTATCATACTACCAGGTACGTACACCTGCTCATATGGTATTCTACCATACATTTCATTTCATCCCCCTAGTTTAGAGTACTGGCAATAGGGTCACAGGATTCCCAATAGATATTTACCCCATCTTGGCTGTCGCCATTAGTTAGTGGTCCCGCGAGGCCAACACCCCGCCTCAAACGTTTCGGAGGCAAACACCCATCGGGCCACACGTTAGCTAGCCGCCTCGCATGTTGCAAAGAGAGGGCCTCACCTGTCACTCCCTTCCCCTGTTTTCTGTCGTACAGTCACCGAGAGGCCTAAAACTCCTGCCACTACGTCAAGTGGCCTCAATAACCCCTCGCGCCAACGCATAGATAGAGCCTCTCAAGCCGCTTGGCAATTAGTAGGGCCTCACCTGTCACCAAACAAGCATAATACTTTCGCCATCCGGCCTAGCTAGCCTGCCAGTACAATTTGGTGGTTCTATATACTAATTATTGTTTTATTTATAGTATGTCTCAGGAAGGGGTAGAGGATTTCTCCCTGCCTAGCACCCCGGCTAGAGCTGTCACTCCCACACAAGGAGGAGAGCTAGCTAGTCCAGCATCAATTAGATCCTGGACAATCCCGCGCATAACCACGGAATTAAGGAGACGACAAATCCCCTACCCCGCTACAGCAAGGAAGGCAGAACTTTTCAAACTGCTACGCACATCAACCAATAACATGGAAGCCGGGGAAGGATCTAGCCAGTCCAACCCAGGGGACATACATGCCATGTTATCCTCACTCATGGCATCCATGGGCAAGGTCAACTCCAGGCTGGAGAAACTTGAGTCGGTCACCACGGCCCTCACTCTAGCAGGGCCACCCGCGGCTGCGGTACAAACACCAGCCTTGCCATTAGTCGCTCCAGCCAGCCCCCTGGATGACCAGGAAGTTAGCCCGGCCCACATGATACCTGAGCATATAAAAAGGGATATCCTGGAAGGTAAAGACGTCAATCTGGCTTCCCTGTTGATTGCCTCCCAGGACATTGTGGAACATAAGACGTATGCTTATGATGATGTTTCTGTTATTATCAGATCTAGGGATGCCCGCCTGAACAGGAAACTGACTATCCCTGAATTTGTACTAGCGTTTGGTATTTACAGGGATGTCGTCTGTGCGGTTTATCCCAACAGAAGAGAGGAGTTCGATCTCTATATGCACAAGCTGGTAGACCTGGGCAACAAATATGGTGGTTCAGCATTCTATGACTACCATAGGTTTTTTTCTGCAAAAGTGGCTGGAGCCTTCTCCCAGTACGGTACACGGTCCAACAGGGGAAGGATTGATACCGTCTTATTCTGCAGACACTTTGCAGGTCTAAGAACACCAGCTTGTGCATACTGCTCCTCCACAGCCCATACTACTAATTTTTGTCCCAACACGGCAGACGGACATGCCTCCACACAAGGAACTAGTTCCTCTGGGGATCCAGGGAAACTATCCAAAGACAAATTGGGACGCCCAATCAAGTTTCTGGGCAAGTCCCAGATATGTAATAATTTCAATGTTGGGTCTTGTAATTACAGTGGATGTAGACTATTGCATGTCTGTTCAAAATGTTTTAGGGCACATGCAAAGACCATGTGTCCAAATAAAATGTATTCCAAGCCTTACCTTACGTCCATTAATATGCCAGTATTCACAGCATTGATGTCTCAGCACCCATCTAGACACCTGGTAGATTTTCTTATTTCTGGTTTAACAGAAGGCTTCCACACAGGTATCCTACACATACCAGCTGGCACTCTGGAATGCCCAAACCTACAATCCGCCCAACACAACCCCACAGTGGTTGACACCCTCATAAACCAAGAAGTCGAGGAGGGCTTTGTATTGGGGCCTTTTAGAACTCCCCCATTCACAGAATGGCGCACCAACCCTATTGGTATTGTCACAGGGAAATCTTCCCAAAAACAGAGACTCATCATTGACTTATCGGCTCCCCACTCATCAGCCAACCCCAGTCTTAATTCCCTCATACCCTCTGAGGAATTCTCTCTGCAATACACCACCATAGATCATGCCATTACAGCCATCATACAAGCAGGGGTGGGAGCCTGGCTCAGTAAGACCAACATTACTAACGCCTTCAAATTACTCCCTATCCACCCCACACTGTGGCACCTGCATGGCATCAAGTGGTCCGAGAACTACTATTTTTTCTCCCGGTTAACTTTTGGGTCCAAAGTAGCCCAGCTATTTTCGACACATTTGCCGAAGCACTATGCTGGTTACTATTGAACATAGCCGGATGCCCTACAGTATTACATTACTTGGACGATTTCCTACTGGTCGAGGAGAATACTGCATCTCCCAATAGCCTCAAAGCTACCACTAAGCTGTTTGAGCAACTAGGTGTACCCATCTCCCCAAAGAAAACAGAAGGGCCAGACACGGTTATCACTTTTCTGGGTATCCAGTTAGACTCTGCCACAATGCAAGCAAGCCTACCTTACGAGAAGATAGACAATATTCTCACTTACATAAACAACTACCTACAGCTTGGCATTTGCAACCGCAAAGAACTACAGTCCCTGCTGGGGTCACTAAATTTTGCAATGCGCATCATACCTCAAGGCCGCTCCTTTATTTCACGACTATTGCATCTTTTCCCACTTTTTCTACATGACACGCACAGGTTGTCCTTAGATGCCCAAGCTATGGCAGATCTAAAACATGTGGAAGAGGTTTTTAACCACTTGGAATGGTAAAAGTATGTTCCTCCCTCAATTGACTGAATCATCTCCTACCATTTGGTCAGATGCGGCATCTACCACTGGTTTTGCAGCAATTTTTGGGAACGAATGGCTTTGGGGCAGCTGGCCTTCAGCAGTTCAGGATTTGGAAGGTTTTTCCACTACTTCAGCTCTTTTTGAGATCTACCCCATAGTGGCGGCTGCCGTAGCGTGGGGTCATTTATGGGCTAATACGCCAGTGCGTTGTTACTCAGACAACCAGGCGACCTGTCACATCATCAACAAAGGTCGTTCCAAATCTCTTACGATTATGAGATTTCTGAGGAAACTCACTTGGTTGGCAGCTTGTCATAATTTCTTCCTATGTTGTTTCCATGTGCCAGGTGTATACAATACAGCTGCTGACAGTTTGTCTCGCTTTAAATTTCAGGAGTTTCATCAAGCACTCCCGTCAGCAGCACCCACAGCCACCATCACTCCAACATTTCAACAACTCATACTGGACTAGACGTCATCATGCAGCATAGCAGGACATTGTCTCAGTTGGCACTTTCACACAATACAAACAAAACATACAACAGGGCTTTCACACTATTCAAACGATTCCTTCTGGAACATAACATCATACAACCGTTTGTTATGACATCTTTTTTGGGGTTTGCTTCTTTTTGCCACCTTAAACTCAAATTGTCATATAACACCATCAAACTCTATCTCACTGGCATTCAACACCACATGCTCATCTTACACCCAAATAACAACAGTTTCATGGCCTCTCACCAAATTAAGACCATACTCAGAGGTATTCAAAAATCAGAACCCACACATTTGGCCCAGAGGCTACCCATAGATAACCATATCTTCAAAGTTTATCTAACCTACTCGACCTGAAACCATTTGACACTAATACGAATTCTATCATCAAAACAGCAATATACATCGCTTTCTATGGATTTCTACGACCCAGAGAATTCATTACGACCTCCACGACCCAAACCACTCCATTCCTCCTCTATTCCCACTTGACAAAACATATGGATCATTACATCCTGTCTTTACCTCACTCCAAAACCAGCCAGCACATACCTGTAAACATTCCGTACTATCCCACGCACAACAGATGGTGTCCCGTCAAGGTTCTTGATGCCTACATACAGCACCATCACTTACTGCCTCGCAACCGTTATTACAACTACAAGGTGCAGTACTCACCACTACAACCTTCATGACCTACGTCAGGTCCTTGCTCACACAACTGGGCCTCAACGCAAACAATTACTCAGGACACTCCTTTCGTATAGGAGCCGCGTCCACAGCCTCCAGTTTCAACGCCCCAACTCATGTTATCAAAACACTGGGGCGCTGGAAGTCATCCGCTTACTCACGGTACATACCGAACCCAGTACAAGAGTTAAGAGATGCTTTCATAAACATGTCTGGTTGATAAATGTATATGTATTGGTTGTCTGTTAATAAATTTGATTACTTAATTTTTGCCCTCTTCTTTCTCAGGCCTACCTCGTCGTCGGTTTCGGCACACCACAACCGACTTGCTCCTTTTATCATCCTACCCTTATTCATGGTATTTCACACTGTACTATCTTAAGCACCTAACACAAGTATTAAGGCAATTTGCCTGCATTTGTGGGAGGTGCTGGTTTTCCACCCCTAGCCTACTTAAGGCACTCCCCTTGCCTGGCTCCTTACCGTTCGAGGTCAGCGTTGAATGACCCTCCCACCACACCACTTTTAACATTTATTTTCCTTTCTATTTCTTTTCCTGGGTGGGCCCTCTTCTTTCTCAGGCCTACCTCATCGTCGGTTTCGGCACACCACAACCGACTTGCTCCTTTTATCATCCTACGCTTATTCATGGTATTTCACACTGTACTATCTTAAGCACCTAACACAAATATATATATATATATATATATATATTATTGATACATTTCTTCTTTCACGGTAATTAAATTATACAGTAAAGCATACTCACACACAGACACAGACAATCTTACTGATGCACACAAATAGGCTCATTGACAGACAGACAATCTCAATGACACACACAGTCAAGGTTACTGGCACACACACAAATTTAGTACAGACAAAATCTGATACACACACAAGCTTACTACAGACAAGCTCACTGTCACACACACGCTCATTACAGACAAGCTCACTGATGCGCACACACTCTCCCTACAGACAAGCCCATTGACACACACATGCTCCCTACAGAAGAGCTCACTAACACAGATTCACTACAGACAAGCTCACTGACACACACATGCTCACTACAGACAAGCTCACTGACACACATATGGTCACTACAGACAAGCTCACGATCACACTCATGCTTACTACAGACAAGCTCACTGTACACACATGCTCACCACAGACAGGCTCCGACACACCCATGCTCCTTACAGACAAGCTCATTAACACGCACACACACATATGATCCCTAAAGACACACAAACTCACTAGCAGGCGCACACACACAGAGGCTCCCTCACTAGCAGATGCGTGCACACACACACGCACAGAAGCTCTCTCGCTCACTCACTATCAGATACACACACAAAGACACCACACACACAGAGCCAGACAGTCACTGACACCGAGGCAAACATCTACACATACAGAGACAGGCAGACAGCCACACACATACACAGGCAGACAGTCACACACACAGTCACACACAGGCAGACAGTCACACACACAGGCAGTCACACACACACACACAGTCACACACACACAAACACAGTCAAACACAGTCAAACACAGTCAAACACAGTCAAACACACAGGCAGACAGTCACACACACACACAGACAGTCACACACACATACACACAGTCACACACACACACAGTCACACACACACAGTCACACACAGGCAGACAGTCACACACACAGACAGTCACACACACACAGGCAGTGTCACACACACACACACACACACACACAGGCAGTGTCACACACACACACACAGGCAATCACACACAGACACACTGTCCTGCTTCTTACACATCCCTTGGAGCTCCTGGAGGTTGGTTGTTGGGGAAGCAGGGACTCCTTCCACCGCACGCTAGCTCCGCCCCCACCGCACAAGAACGCCGCACGCTAAGCTCCACCCCGCTGCACGCTAAGCCCCGACCCCGGCGCATGCTAGCTCTGCCCCCACTGCATTTATTTTTTTATTTTTTATAATCCCAGCCGGCCATGTGAGCTGTGCCGCGTACAGCTCACATATGGCCGGCTGGGATTACAGGAGTCTGAGCAATGATAAGGGCTGTCAGCCCAGTCCCAGGTGCCACGGCCCACCGGGAAATTTCCCGGTATCCAGGTGGGCCAGTCCAGCCCTGCACATACACTATGTCTCTAAGTGTATTATATATATTAATATTAAAGTACACTTAGAATTATATTAATTTTACATATATGAGCTGGTTATAGCTGTCTGCTCAAATGTTTTTTAAGGATGTTCCAGCGCTCCACAAAGATAGAATCAAAAAGGTGTCAATCCCAGGGCTCTCTCTCTGCTTAGCACGGGTCTTTCACTTCTTGAATCAGCTCTCAACTACCTCTGAACACCTAAATTGAGAATGGAATATATATCCATGTCCCAAAACTTGCCATCTGCTGGTCACTACACCAAGATTGCAGGGTAGTCAATGGCACAGCAGAAATTGTGATCCCAGAGGGTTACACATTTAGAATGTAAATCAGATTTGTTGACCAGACAAATTAAACATGCATTCATATTCTTTGTTACAGATTCCAGTTTCTCTGTGCTCTAAAGATTGCTTACCTGGCTATCGAAAATGCTTGGATTCTAGCATACAAACCTGCTGTCACAGCTGTGTCCAGTGTTCAGATGGAGAGATATCACTTACATTAAGTATGTTTTACAAAACTGTACACATATAACACATATAACATAGTTGTTTCACATATCTTTGATTATGTTAAATGATTGCAGTTCAATGACCTACGTCAATCCTCTGTTCGTACTCCAACCTCTGCATTCAAGACTTATCTAGCGCTGCACCGTTCCTGTGGAACTCCCTTCCCTTTTCCGTTAGATGCTCACCCAGTCTCCACCCCTTCAAAAAAAATCATTAAAAACCCACTTCTTCACAGAAGCATATCAATTAAACTGTTAATGGCTCCCAACTGATTCATCTCTTGCAACTGTCATTAAAAAAATAAATAGCACACTAAGTCTTCAATTAATACTTTTCTACCAATCTACTTCCCTAATACTTCCCTTACGCTTTGTGTCCCTTTACCCCACTCCCTCTAGCATGTAAGCTCATTGAGCAGGGCCCTCAACCCCTCTGTTTCTGTGTGTCCAACTTGTTTGGTTACAAATACATGTTTGCTAGTCCACCCATTCTAAAGCGCAGTGGAATTTGTTTTCACTATATAATAATAATAATAATAATAATAATAATAATAATAATAATGCTTAAGGCAAAGTGCAGAATTCTTTTTTTTGTTTATTTATGATTCAGAGCACCACAACGCTTATCTCACCGTCTCTTTCAACAGATAAAAAGAGCAATTAGCATATAACAAAATGAAAATGAATATGAAGACGTATCCAAAATTATGTAAAAAATACACATATGTAATCAGATAGGTGCCTCTATACATCAGAAACCTGTAAGCAGCTGTCTATTTTGATTACTAGAAAAAATCTGGCTCTGATTAAATCTTAGATTGTCACTAGTGAACCTTACACGTTTTAATCCTCTACTGATTATTTGGTTAATACCTCTTTGGATATTAAAACCAAAACATTTACTTCAGTGTTTAGGTAATATGTCCATATGTCCCTACACAGTGAGCACTAGAGTGCGAGTGCAACACAAAAAAATTATAAATTTAAAGGAACACTTACTTCTATTATAACATTGGGGATATTAGTTCACATAAAAATTAAAGAGATTAAAAAAACACAATAGTGAAATACTGTAAATATATAAATGAGTTCAAATAAGAGTGGGTATAGTTATGGTCACAATATTGACAATATCTTATATGGTCTGACTCTGAAGTATAACACTTCTGTGCCTTATTGGTGGCAACAAAACCATTTCTGGTTGTGTACCTTTTTTTTCTTCCAGTAAGGTGCATCTAAAGTGTAACAGAGAATTGAGAAAATCTGGTGTAATACCTCAAAATAGCAAGTGTGAAAGCAATAGACCAATTAATATTTTGATCTTTACCTTAGAATTAGATCAAAATGAACAGAACTCATTAAACAATCCAATAGATTTGAAGTACTTTACAACATAACATAAGTGCATTTTATTTAAGAGACCAGACAGATAAACACCCAAAAGGTCCCTGTAACAGCACCCCCAGGCATAAAAGGGGTTAACAGCCATTTAGGAGATATTCACTTCCAGATATGCAGGCAGCTACTGTAGACCCCAAGCAACCGAACCGGAGAAGCATATGAATGCCGTAAACAGCCGAACCGGAACCATACGAATGCTGTAAACAGCCGAATAGGAAAAACCATACGAAAGGTTTACATTCCTAACAGTCGAACTGGAACAGCATACAATAACTCCCCCCAAGAACGAGACAAAGCTCCGTGTTGAGGGTCAAGCAGTGAACAGACAGAGCTGTGGGTTTATTGTTCTTATGTACACATTCTTACACATTAGTACCACCCGCAGGGTTTTGGAACACAACCAATAAACACATACAATACACTCAGACACTCCCACACAAAATCCTCCACTCTACAATTACCTTACACAATGGTACTTATCATAGGCAGAGAAATACAGTTTTTCCACGTTATTCATAACTTTAAAAGTATACATCACATTCACATAAAGCTTACATTTTCAAATACAAACATATGTCAAAATCATCCAAATTGGTTCATTGGTTCAAAAGATAGATCGAAGTCCTTTGTGACCAAACGAAGCATGGATTTTCTGCCCAAAACCAGTTCCACAGAGTCTTCTATCCTGGAGATAATTATGAGGTAATCCTATTATCTCCAGGGACAGAGGCAAAACTCCATTGAACACATGGTAACAAAAGACAATAAAATACATAAAAATATATAACTGTGCAGCTATTGCATAAAACAGGTACATTCAACATATCCCCAGATAGCTTAGATCTGAGCGCACATTATTACTGAATGGCGCTCATATCTCATACGTACAGTTCAATTGCCATGGAGCCAAAGATTTTCACATAGTCTTTCGTTATACGAATGGGCTCCATGGCATAGCTATCTGGGGTATCACTATTCAAATAGGGCAAGTACCGAATGACCCGGCTTTCATGTCTTTGCAGGGGAAAATCAAGCGTTTCAACATGGGGCCATAGTCTAAAGGCAGCAGGCGGGCAACCAGGCTCCTCCAATGCACAGTGGCGAGATTGGTCTCGTCACAGTCCCAAAGTCACCACAGACAGAGGAGTTTAGAGGAAGAGAAAGTAGAGAAGGAGCCAAGGTACAGGAGAGAAAAAAGAGGGACAAATATTAGGGAAACACACATTTTTTTCATTCTTTAATTAAGTTTGAGAGCAGGAATATCCAAATAACATTGACAGTGGTTAAACAATAAAGATAAATGTCCATATGATACTGTAAGACAATAAAAATGCCTAGATTGCAATAAGGTGCCGCTAAATTGTCAGTATATTTATACTGGCAGACATTTTGTGTTAAGACAGAAATTAAAAGTGTATACTGTAAGTCACCATCAGAACAGAAGTGACTCTATTTTGTATCACAATGCAAAGACAGACACATTTTTACTTCTGTGTAACTCTATTCATTCAAGCCTGAGCTAAGGAATGCGACTAAGGTAAACATTGGCAGAGTTGAGACATGATGTCTGCAGCAAAGGGGATTGAACGCAACAACCCAGAGACAAATATATACACACATAACATCCACATATAACTAACTATAATTATATTAATCATATATAAATAGTACTAAGTTAATAATATAGAATATTCATGGATATAATATCAATGAAGAAATGTCATATTATTTATTAACATTAGTGGAATATACGTAATAGACAATGAATAAATCACATTAGTAGGTGCTACACACAGTTCACGAAAAACAAGACACAGGAACACCAATGACAGATAACTCTAAGTAATTAATTTTACTTTTTAAAAACTAATGGAATCTTACAAAGTTCCATTGTAAAGAGAGGTGAAGAAGAGTTTAGGATATGTCAGAAATCTAATTTAATGACGAAAATCTACTGACCAAAATCTAGATGATAGTCTGTAGGGACGACACGCCCACCTTACTCTATTGGTCACTATCAACTAGCGACATAAAGAGAACTTCTCCTTTAAAAAACTAAGGACAAAGGAGAGAGAGAGACACTCAGACACTCACACTCTGAGGATGGACTCACACCTAACATCTAAGATCTGACATCTGGAGCCAAAGCTGGACACACCTAATTCTTTGTATCTTTTCCAACTAACACTTAACTGAAATTCTTTAAAATTCAGAACTCTGAAAATGTTGCTGTTTTACCACAGTTCTCATCATACTCGCATTCACCTTTTATGGGATACATATCCAAACCTGAAAAAGAGAAATTCTAGCAAAAGCTGGAAATTATACTGGTTTTATTAAATTAATTTAAATTAATTGATTTTCCTAGAAGGCAGAATATACTTGGATAAAAGCTGGTGATTCCAACATTAAGGAGTCATGATGCGTTAATAATATATAGAATTCGTAATTCCATTCCTGCAGGTGGACCAATGAACTCTATATTACTTTTAACTTTAAAAAGAATATCAATAGCAATTATCCAGATATATTAGCTTACGTAAATTAGAAATAGTAAATCTTAATTAGGAAAGTTAAAATTCTGCAAACGTGAATTCTGGTTAGAATTATTTTTATTGAATGGTAGTGATGTCCCGAACTGTTCGCTGAACAGTTCGCGAACGGTTCACCACGAACGGTTCGCCGCGGACTCATCATTGAGTAAACTTTGACCCTGTACCTCACAGTCAGCAGACACATTCCAGCCAATCAGCAGCTGACCCTCCCTCCCAGACCCTCCCACCTCCTGGACAGCATCCATTGTGAAGCTGCATTCATAGTGAGCTGTCCAGGAGGTGGGAGGGTCTGGGAGGGAGGGTCTGCTGCTGATTGGCTGGAATGTGTCTGCTGACTGTGAGGTACAGGGTCAAAGTTTACTCTGATGAGTCCGCGGCGAACCATTCGTGGCGAACCGTGGCGAACCTTTCGCGAACCATTCGGTGAACAGTTCGGGACATCACTATTGCATGGACAAAGGAATGGTCAATGATCTAGTATGAGAAATATTGTATTTGTCATTGCAATATAAAATGATATTTTGCCTATGAGAATTGCAGCAGCAGTGAATGAGTTAATTCAGTGTGATTTGACTATCAGACAAAGTTTTTATTGCTTTACGCTGTGCTGCTGTGAGATGGTGTTTTTCTGTTTTAAGTTGATTTCAAAGTGAAGTGTCCGGTCGTAAATCTTGTTGAAAGCTGCATACATGTCGCTATAATGTTGCTAGATTGAACTGTCTAGAAATTGTATTAAACCACTGCCATATTGTATCCTTATGCTATACCTAAATATTCACTGATTATTGTCACGCATGTTACATATTATTATTATTGTTATTATTATTGTCACAATAAATTATATTTTTATAATTAATTTGTGATTAATGGGTGAAATAAAAATCCTCTAATGAAATGTACTCCAGGATCTATAAGAATTAAAAATAGTGGGTAGTTCTCAGCTTTAAATTAATATAATTGGGGAAACAGTGTTAAGAAATCCATTTTGATATAATAAAAATTATTAAATTCATTTTTGATAATTTTTGTGAAAATATTATTTTAATATTTATCACCCCATGAATAATCCTGACAAAATGCACCAAAAATTAACAGCTAAATGGGACCACATCTCTGAGATGCAACATCTATGTTATATTTACGTTGGTTAACACTTGTGTATTTTTCATTTGAATGATGACAATCTCAAATCATGGCCATCCACTGTCAAAATGCAACAAAATACAGTAGAGATATGGGATTCCGCTCCCCAAGGATTATAGCTTCTTTTTTGGGAAAATCCCCATTCAGGAGTATAAGAAAGGAAAGGGAAGAAAATAGTAAGAGACAAAAAGGGAGAAAAGAGGAATAGGTCAACAGCATGTAATTCTCTCATTGTTCTCACATCTTTGCAAAGGTTTTCACAGATCTCCATACTTGGGTAGTCAGTTTTTCCATCTAGTGAGCCTCTAAAGTTATTTTATGGAGTAGATTTGTTCTGTGTTAGTCCATCCATCAATAGTTCTGGACAATAAAATTATCCAGGGATTTAGGATCACTTGCTCATGAAAAATGTTTGTTACTATTTAGCCCACCTTCCCCCAAAGCATTTGTATCTGTGGGCACTTCCACCACATATGTATGTATGTACCCCACAATCTGCAGAGTCTCCAGCATAAATCCTTTGGAACTCTCTGCAAGTGATACACATTAATAGGGGCGGTGCACCACCTAAACATTGTCTTGTAAGATTGCTTTTGCATAGTTATGCATATAGAGGTTTTTCCATTTGCCTCCCATATGTCCTGCCAATTATTACCCTCTATCAGCATCACAAAATGGCATAATTGAACTGATACAATTCATTGGGGTTTCTAAAATATTTAATAGAATATTATGTCAATGATAGTTGTTTCCAAGGATTGCCATGTCCGCCACTAAGAGATCCAATAGAGAGCACTGGATTTTTCCATTTTTATTGTGTAGCTTGAAAGCAATCCCTATTCGGCTAGAACAGACATCAGTGCTGCCATGGACTTCAATGGTCGAGTGAGGAAGACATCGATCATGTAAGCAGAAACTATAAATTGCTGACCTGCTACATCCACCCTATGTATATTCAGATGAATATATATCGCCTGCAACAATTACTTAAGCGAGAGCACAAATAAGAGAGGCGACAGGGTGCAACCCTATTGCATCCCATTGTTTATAGGAAAAAGTCAGATGTCTGCGCTCGTAATTATAAAACTAGAACCCAACATGCAGAATGTAAATCCACAAAAAGAAATAGAGATAGATCAAAAGGTCCCTAAAGAGGTCCTTAGAATGCCCGGATAGATAGGATAGAACTAGTTACACTAGGAACCACAACAGGGCACTGTGCCTTGCGCAGACTGAGATTTTATATGGTTGGGGGCGTGGTTATGCAAGTATGCTGAGCTCTATTGATTAGAGCTCCTCTGATGTCATGATGACAGCACGTGTTTGCAGCGTCATAAAAACGGGGTCCATGAGGCTGACTGGAGCTCCATGCTGCATGGGAGCGGAGTTCCGCCAGATCTGAGCATCAGCAGATCGGCATACCAGCAGGGTAAGTACAAGGGGTCTGACATTACCCCCCTTAGAACCGCCCACCGGGCGGGAACCACCATGTCGATCAAGGAAGCGAGAATGGAAAGTCCAAAGCAGACGGGGAGCATGGACATCATCCACCACCACCCAGGTTCTCTCTTAAGGAGAGGTCCTGGTTAGTGGTTGATGATGTCCTTGCTCCCTGTTGTCCATAACCCATGCTTCATAACTCTTCTAATGAATCAAGTATTGATTGATCCCTCTGGAGATTTGGGGATCCACAATAGACTGGACCTCGTATTCATCCTGTCCTTCCACAACATCAGGAACAGGAGTGATCAGGAGTCTTGTGAACTTGCTAAATTTGAGGTGCTTCAACAGTGAAATATGAAAGATATTGGGGTTATGCAATGCAGGGGGCAATTGCAACCTAAACGAAAGTATCAGTCTCAGTATCTGGTAGGGGCCTATGAAACGAGGAGCAAACTTTTTGGAAGGCACCTTTCAGTCGATATTCTTGGTACTTAACCAAACCTCATCACCCACTTGACACGTGGGAGCTGCTTGCCAATGTCGGTCAGCATATTTCTTCTGTAAGGTAGCCTTATGAATTAGGATGTTCTGAACCTGCTCCCATATATTTTTCAGGTTACCCAAGTATTGCTCTACAGCAGGCATTTCCAATTAAATAAAGGCAGATGGAAGAATCGTAGGATGGTAACCGTAATTGAGGTAGAAAGGACTGTGGCTCATGGATTCTTGTTGATTACAATTGTGAGCATAGTCAACCCAAGGAAGCACTTTCGTCCAATTATCCTGGTTGTCCAAGATAAAACACCATAGATATTGTTCCAAGGATTTGTTTGTTCTCTCAGCAGTGCCATTAGATAGAGGATGATAGGCAGGTGTTTGACATAATTTTATACCAAGTTGGAAGGACAATGGAATATTAATTAAGAAAGCCTGGAAATGGGTGAAATGTGTTTTTAAGGCTCACTGAACTGCACTAAATATTTTAATAATACTTTTATTTTGTAATTTTGAGTTAATAAATATCAACTTGACAAGTATACTGTAACAGCACCCCCAGGCATAAAAGGGGTTAACAGCCATTTAGTAGATCTTCCCCTTCCAGAGATACAGGCACAGCTACTGCAGAACACCAAACTCCCGAACTGCATATAAGGGAATGCTCTAAACTCCCGAACTGGATACAAAATAGCACTCCAAACTCCCGAACTGGAACCTCACGAATAGCTGCTAGCAGACGAATAGGAAAAGCACCCAAGCGGCTTACACTCCTAGCAATCAGTCTCTATCAGCATACCATAAATCCCCCCAAAGACGAGACAAGGCTCCGTGTTGAGGGTCAAGCAGTGGTCAGGTTTAATGAGGGCTACCTGCCCAGTATTTATGCAGGTCTCCCACCTGGTGGACACTCCCCTAGGGGACCAAATAAGAGACTGTAACCAAGGACAGACAAGCATCAATCTAGGACACACAGTCACATTATATTCCCACAATGCATCCTGGCTTCCTCCCCTCTGCCCTGGAGATAATTGAGAAGTAATTCAATTATCTCCCAGGACAAAGCCAAATCGCCATTATGCACGTGGGGATACCAATATAGGAATTACTGTTAAAATCCCCCATGTTAGAAAGGTTACAATAAATATATACATTTAATATATCCCCAGATAGCTCAGGTCTGAGCGCAAGTTATTAAACGAATGGCGCTCAGACCACACAAATACAGTTCAATCGCCATGGAGCCAAAGTGTTCACAAAGTCAGTTCTCCTACGAATGAGCTCCTCTGGGGTATGGTGTAGTCAGGTACAACTACCGAATGCAGGGCTGTTCGTGCACTTCTACCGGACAAGAAGGGAGCTCGGCGGCTTCAGCGGTTTTCGCGCCAAAATGCATCCATTTTCAGTTCCATGAGTTGGGCGTCAAACACCGCTGTGCGTTCGCGTGTTTAAAATGGCTGCAACCTTGTGTTCGGTATACGAATGGCGGCCACCCAGTATTCATCAATTAAGCTGCGGTTAACCGCAGGTTCTGGGAGGTTAATTGCCGACACAATCCAGCTTCCAGGTGGTCCCGTCATTCGTGTTTGGATTGGATCTACCGAACACCGGGCAGAAAAGCACGAATAAGTCTTTTCTGCAGGGGAAAAGATGTCTTTTAACATGGGGCCATAATCTAAAGGCAACAGGCGAGCAACCAGGCTTCTCAAATGCAATGTGGCGAGATTGCTCTCGTCACATATACTATTAGTGTTTCCTGGCCTAACATTTCATCCAAAGGGTTGGATTAAAATACTCCATATTTGGTAACCTACCTACAAACTTGAAGCCAGTCTTTTATGGGCTTCATGTAAAGGTGAGCATATTAATTGGTCTATTATTCATTCATTTATGTATTTATTTATAGAATATTTTACCAGGAAGGATACATAAAGATTTCTCTCATTTTAAAGTATGTCCTGGGTCCACAAAACATTGCATTGATAGGGTACAATAAAATACAAAAACATTACTAATACATAACATTTATACAAAATGTAACATAGAACAGGTAAGACATATATATTCAACCATGACAGGTGCATTCTGTTTTAACATATGTAGAGAGGGATCTCTTAAAGGTTTTAAGGCCTGGGAAAAATGTAAAAGTGTGCCGGAGGTCGTTCCATAATTGCAGTGCTCTGTAGGAAAATGAGGATCGAGACGATTTATTTTTGTATTAAGGTAGACTAAATAAAGTGCCGGTACTGGATCAGAGGTTAAAGGACATGGGAGCAGCTGAGGAAAGCATTCTGCTCGGCTGGGGTGAGAGCTTCCCAGAAAATCTCTTAAACACAAGGCTGGAAAGATGAAGGGTGCGCCTGGATTCCAGCATTAGCCAGTTTAGTTATTTTAGCATGTCACAATGGTGGGTCATGTAAGTACATCGTATCACAAAGTGGCAGAACGAGTTATACAAAGTAGTAAGTTTATTAAGGTGGGTTTGCGGCGCAGGTGCATATACTACAAGCCCATAATCAATGATTGGCATTAGCATTTACGGTATAATCTTTTCCTTTACTGTGGGACTTAGGCAGGATTTGTTTACATACAGGGCACCTAGTTTTGGATGTTTTAATTCATTTCTATGTGGAAGCCAAAAGATAGATGGTGGTCTACATACCCAACTATTTGAAAGAATGGAGTGCAGTCAGTGTATTATTTGGGGGGTTTTTTTATGCATAGATGGGAATTTTGTAATTTGTGTAGTTTAGGTACTGTTTCAAAGATCATTGTGACAGTTTTGGCAGTGTTTAGGAAACGTGTTTTTTTCTACCTTTGTGAACTGGTCTTGGAGCACAGCCTCAAACTGTGGTAGATTGAGTTTGCTTGCGCAGATTACTGTGTCATCTGTATACATGTGTATATTCGAGGCTTTGCATACATTAGGCAGATCATTTCTGAATAATGTGAATAGTAGGGGGCCAAGTGTGGAACCTTGGGGAACACTGTCAGAAATGGACACAAATTGCGATCAATACGATTCTTATGATCGAAACCAGGCTACCTGAGTTTTTGGCATGATCTACTGTGACAAAAGCCTTCACAAAAGCAAGGAAAATAGCTTCCTTGATAGCTCCTTGTTCCAGGGCAATTTGGATGTCATTGCAAACATTTAAGAGAGCATTTGTAGTTGAGTGATTTTGGCATAAGCCTGATTGGTCAGGGGTCAAATAGTTTGATTGTTGGTAATACTCACATAATTGCGTATGGATGCATTTTTCACAAGATTTTTGACAATACAGGGAGCAATAATATTGGGCTATAGTTAGAAACCAAAGTAATGTCATCACTTTTATGAACATGTACTACTCTTGGTTGTCCACTTTGACAGTGGAAGGTTGAGAGTGGATTGGGGGAGTTTGTAAGTTATTTATGATTTTCCAATGATCTTCACTGAAATATTGGGCCTTGGCCAATTTTTTTTGTTTTGTGCACGTATTTCGCCATTGTCTATATGCATAGTGATCATTCATGAAGCCAGTATGCTTTGACTACAATTAATTTCTAAACTAGTACATTTAAATGAGTTCAGCTGTAATCCAATTCATATGTGCCCCTTTTACTCGCATCTTACGCAACGGGGCATACAAATTCCAGACTTGTAGGAATTCGGACAGAAATAATTCAATTGCACAGTCTAGATCTGGGATAAGGTTTAATCTGTGTCATGGGAGGTTCTTGATGTCATTTGGAAAGGATTCAAGAAATTTCTTCAATGATCTGTTGATTATATCATTGGGAAAGGATTTGGTAGCCTAGTGGTCATTTAGATGTCACTGAAACTGTTAGGGAGAACTCTCACACTTACTATTTTGGGTTATTGCACCAGATTGTTCTCCATTTTCTTTTCCACTTTATATATACCTTACTAGAAGAAAAAGGGTCCACCACCAAAAGAAATGTTTTATTGCCACCAAAAAGTCACAGAGGCATTATACGTTCAGAGCCAAGCCATATCAAAGACTCTCAATATTGTTAGCATAATTATGCCTGTTCTTATTTAAACCCACTTCTCTCTCTTTTATTTTTATGTGAACTTCCCAGAAGTTGTAATAGGACTAAGTGGTTCATTTGATTTTTGATTTTTTTTAACGCTGCACTCGCACTTTAGTGTTTTGTGTGTGGGGGAAAAAAAGTACATTTTTGGGTGGTTTTAGCTATAGTTTTTGTGTGATCAAAGCGACACAGAGTGTTATAGCTGTTTCATTTAAAATTGATTATTAATTTAACAGAACAAAAAGTGCCACTTTATTCACACTGTGTTTTTTTATCTCCTTGAATATTAATACACACAATCAAAAATAACCCGCAACATGGCATTTTGTTAGAAAAACTATTGAAATTGTTTTGGCAATCTAAATCATACTGACAACTTCAATGTTTATTAGAACTCAAAGTTATGAGACAGTAAGACAGACAGTATGCAGCAAGATTCTCTTAAACTAAACCTTTGGTCTATTAAGATCTAGATGGAATTCTGAGAAATTAGGTAAACATTAACAAACTAAGAAGTCATCAAAAATATTAGTATGCAGAACAGATGTCCTCGTAATTTATTCACTAGACATATCTGATTGTTTTGCTTATGTATATTTTTACAGCTTTTTGTAGCTGATACTTAGTGTGTTTTCTGTTATTTTTCAGACAGTGAGAACTGCATAAAGTGTCCAGAATATGAATGGCCAAATGAAAATAAATATTGCTGCATTCCTAAGGAAGTGGAGTATTTTTCCTACATGAATGATATTTTAGCTGTTTTATTTGCTGCAACTTCTATTTTATTTTGTATTTTAACTCTTCTTATACTGAAGGTTTTCATTTCATACAGAGATACCCATATTGTCAAAGCCAATAATAGGAACCTCAGCTTTATTCTTCTGATTTCCCTCGCCCTGAGCTTCATCTGTGTGTTTCTCTTTCTTGGTCGTCCCCTGGATATAACATGCATGCTCCGTCAAGTGTCCTTTGGAGTCATCTTCTCAGTATCTGTGTCCTGTGTGTTGGCCAAGACTATCATTGTTTATATTGCTTTCAAAGTCACTAAACCTGGCAGCAAGTGGAAAATATGGATTGGAGTCAAGATGTCCAATTCTATCGTTTTAATCCTCTCGTCTATTCAAGTTATAGTTAGTATCTGTTGGTTGGCCATTTCCCCACCATTTCAGGAGATGGACACACGCTCTTATCAATGGAAGATCATCATTCAGTGTAATGAAGGCTCAGTTATTGCCTTTTACTCTGTCCTCGGCTACATGGGGCTTCTTGCAACTGTTAGCTTTGTTATAGCTTTTTTAGCCAGGACATTACCGGACAGCTTTAATGAGGCCAAGTACATCACTTTCAGCATGCTGGTGTTCTGCAGTGTTTGGATCGCGATGATCCCAGCCTATCTGAGCACCAAAGGGAAATACATGGTGGCTGTAGAGGTCTTTGCCATATTAACATCGAGTGCTGGACTCTTAGGTTGTATATTTTTACCAAAATGTTACATAATATTAATTAGACCTGAAATGAATAAAAAGACAAATGTACTAACAAAAAGAAATTAAAATGATTGCAAAAAGGTGTATAATTCTTTAAATTCATCTAATTATATTATGAAAAGACAAAAATGGTAATTAAAATACTCTCATGTTGTTTTATATATTTTTGTCTCAATATATGTACATCGTTTGATTTAGTTAATAATACTATTAACTAAAAGCAATGATTATTCTGACATTAAGAGGGATGTCTCGCAGCTATTTAATTGTATCCCATTACATTTTCAACATCCAGATTACAGATACTACGTGTGGGTTTGCCAATATAGAGATCAAATGAATTGATTTCACACTCTACATTATACAAGTACTTTTTTCTTTTTTCCTCGCACTATTAGAATTTCCATGCTATCCATCACTACTGGAAGATGACCTATATTTAGAGATACCCTTTTGGTGGTGATATTCCTACAATAAAAAACACCATCTTGTTTATCATTATTATTATCAAGTTGTATTTATTATTATTTAATATACAGTTGCAAGAAAACGTATGTGAATCCTTTGGAATGATATGGATTTCCGCCCAAGTTGGTCATAAAATGTGATCTGATCATCATCTAAGTCACAACAATAGACAATCACAGTCTGCTTAAACTAATAACACACAAAGAATGAAATGTTGCCATGTTTTTATTGAACACACCATGTAAACATTCACAGTGCAGGTGGAATTGACCGGACACCTGGATGTTCGGGTCCGGTGGGTTCGGCCGAACTTTGAAAAAAAGTCCGGGTTTGTGATCGAACTTGACCCCAAACTTGACCCAGAACCCGAACCCCATTGAAGTCCAAACCTTTGGGCACAAAAATGCCTCTAAAAAAGTTCTGGAAAGGGCTAGAGGACTGCAAAAGGAAGTAAAATGGGGATAAGAGTAGGACAAGTGCCCTGCAAACAAATGTGGATAGGGAAATCACTTAAAATAACATAAAATACATAAAATAAGCAGCCGCTTAGTAGATAACTCCCTAATTCTCACGATCATAGGGAGCTATCTACTAAAAGGCTGAAAGACCTAAATTGGTCTTTCAGCCAAATTTGCTAATACTAAGTAAAGATTACTTAGTGTTAGTAAATTCAGCCCCTACTCGCTATACCGCGTGTAGGGGTGCGTCTAGTAAACAGTGGCTGCTCACTGTAAAAACAAAACAAAAACCTATTGTCCCCACCCCTGTGCGACGGGTGGGTGCCCTAAATAAGAATGTGGAGGGGGGAATCTTCTGTCCTCCCCCCCCGGTCCCCACCCCTGAGCGGCGGGTGGGGGCCCTAAATAAAAATTTACCCCAATCCCCTAGTCACCCACCTTCCCACCCCAAAAAAAAAACCCCTACCTACCGCCCTCATCCTAAAAAATAATCAGGGTGGACCCTTATCTAAATACCTGTAAATTACCTTACCATTTGATGTCTTCTTTCTTCTAAACCCTTCTTTTTTCAGCCCCAAGAAAATGCCAAATAAAAATCCATAATAACCGACGCACTTAAAAAAAAACAAAAAAAAAACAATTTTCACCCATGGAGGGCTCCGCGCAGACTGCAATTAGGCTCAGAGCACAATCAGAGTGCTCTGACAGGTAAATGAAGAGACTGACAGGTAAGTCTCTACATTTACCTGTCACAGCACTCTGATTGGTTGGCTTGAAATCCACCAATCAGAGTGCTCTGTATCATTTTGCACAGCTTGGGAAAGTTCTTTGGAATTTTCCCATGCTGTGTAAAATGACACAGAGCACTCTTATAGGTGGATTAAGTAACCAATCAGAGTGTTATTAATCAAATTAAACAGCGTGGGAAAATTCCAAAGAACTTTCCCACGCTGTGTAAAATGACACAGAGCACTCTGATTGGTGGATTTCAAACCAACCAATCAGAGTGCTGTGACAGGTAAATGTAGAGACTTACTTGTCAGTCTCTTCATTTACCTGTCAGAGCACTCTGATTGGATGACTTAAACCCACCAATCAAAGTGCTCTGGGCCTAATTGCAGGGTGGGGCAAAGCTTTATAAGCCTTCCCCCGCCCTGCAGAGCTCAGTCTGTGCGGAGCCCTCCATGGGTGAAAATTGATTATTATTTGTTGGTTTTTTTTCTAAAGTGCGTCGGTTATTATGTATTTTTATTTGACCTTTTGTGGGGCTGAAAAAAGAAGAGTTTAGAAGAAAGAAGACATAAAATGGTAAGTTTTTGTTTTTTTACAAGTATTTAGATAAGGGTCCCCCTTAATTAATTTTAGGATGAGGGGGTAGGTAGGGGTAATTTTTTTGGGGGGAGGAAGGTGACTAGGGTTTGGGGACCCCTAGTCATCTGGGAGGGGTAAATTTTTATTTAGGGCCCCCACCCGCCGCTCAGGGGTTGGTGCCGGGGGAGGACATTAGGTCCCCACCTTATTGGTATTTAGGGCCCCCACCTGCCACCCAAGGGTGGGGGTCGGGAGGGCAATAGGTCCCCCCTTTAGTTTAAAAGCCCCCACTCGCGCGTTGTGGGTGGGGGCTCAGGAGGGGGGGATTTATTTATTTAATAGACATGCCCCTACTAGCTGGGTCACAGGCTGCACTGGCCAATTATTGCATTAGTATGCATGGCTGTGATGGCTTCTAAGGACACACAAGTCAAACTCTTGTTGATTGACTGCCCTGCAGAGGCAGGACCTCCAATTGAATAATATCAAACACAGTTTATTAAAAGACAATGGTAAGTGGTGGGTTATGCTGACATAGCTACCCACATAAAAGCGTGTAAATGGCAAACCGAAAGTCACTTCCTTGTTTCGTCCATCCCAATCACGGGATCAGCTTCTGGGTCCGCCTCTCAAGTGACGTATGTGTGACACATTTCGCCCGCCTCCACAGGCTTCCTCTGACACCGTCATAATCATCCAGCCCTCTCTTTTGAACGTCTTTCTCCTCCCCCTCTGTTGTTCCATTGGTCGGGGGACTTACATGAAGCTCGAAGTTAGTTAGAACACATATAGTTGCTCCATTTTCTGTCTTCTTTTGGACTTTAAGTTTTTCCTTTTTGTGCTCTACTGTATAGTGGCCCACATGTCCAAACCATGGCCCAGACACGCACGGGCCGATCTTGGCCATAAGCCAAGCCATAGCAATTCACCCCCCATCTCCAACTTCATAGACCCCAAAGACCGGCAGCCCCAGCGAGATGGAGGTGTACTCCCAGCCCCAGCCCCTACCTGTCACCTAAAGCCCAACGCTTCTGACCCATCACCACTAGCCCTTAGCTAGCAGGCAGATATGCCCCCTACATATGCTCAGAAGTTTCATTTGTTAGCGGTTATCCCGCATGTTTACCCATAATGTCCATGCACATCAGAATAGTGCTGCACCTGCGGTGGATACCTAAGACCTTCTATTACCAAACATTTGTGCATGTGTTCCAAGAACATGGGACATTGTTACACATAGTTTATATTTACTGTTTGATAGAAATGTCAAGCTGATTGAACCTTGCTGCACACAAAAATAAAGAATATTAAAAAGAAACTAAAAAATGCCTTAAAAACCTAAAAAAAAACAAAAAACAGCAAACCCCAGAATATCTGGAAATTAATCAAAGCAATATATAGATATAAAAAGAAAAAAGTCTAAAAAAATAATACATTTCTTAATTTAAAAAACACACCAAATCAAAATCAACGTTTAAACCTTATGGTTGCAAAGTTTTTAATTTGTGGATCCAAAACCCTTCCCTATTTCTTAATTTTAACATCAAGTCTCCTCCTCTCTCATCAAGATATACTTGTTCTATTGCAAAAAAATTAAGGGTATTATTAAAAAGGGGACACGTGTTACAATGCATTGGAACCGAATGTGTGGTAATTATTTTGCGTATATTATTGGTATGTTCCAAACATCGTACTTTTCTTACCTTTCTTCCTTTCCTCCACAAGTGATTAGGTACACAACATGTGTGGAAGAACACGGGATCTTACCTTTAATTTTAAAAACTTCCAGGGTTTGTGTACTCCTGAAGTTCTTGTAGGCTGTATAGGAATGTCCACACACCTTGCAGTTGCCACAAGAGTAGAAACCAGGATTAATAAAGGTAATAAAATCATATAAAATTTCTTCCAATCCATTCCAAATAATTAAAATGTCATCAATGTATCTCTTCCATAGGGCCATGTTCGCACCAGATAGGTTGTTGCTCCATATGGTAGATCTCTCCCAACAATCCATAAAAATATTTGCATAACTTGGCGCGAACTTGGTCCCCATGGGAGTACCATTGATCTGTAAATAAAATTCTTCATTAAAACTAAAAAGGAGTTATGAGTTAAAATTAATTCAATTGATTTTAATAAAAAAAAATCTTTCATCTACATCATTATCTCTTTCCAAATTAGATTTAACTGCCTCAATACCTCTTTTGTGTTCTATTATAGTGTAAAGGGAGGTTACGTCTAAAGTTATCCACATAAAACTCTCTTGCCACTCTATCTTTTTTAGTTCTTGTATAAGGAGGTTTGTGTCTTCAAGATACGAGTTGGCATTTTATGCATATTTTTGCAAGAAAATATTTGTGATACTTGTAGCGGATGGCACTGGACTGTCCTCCAGGATTGTGCTTAAAAGACTGTTTGTGTGTTTATTTTCCTGTGTAATTGAAATTGTATGTGGAACTCGTATGTTTGTTCGGTAGTTTCCATCCATATTTCATACGAATGAAAACTAACGAATCAATAGACCACCCCAGAGAGAAGTGTGTACCTCATTAAGGCTTTCACACTTCTCTAACCGCAGTTAATCGGTGCTTTATTACTATATCTGGGTGGCCGCCATTCAGTAAGCGAACACGTGGCGGCGGCCATCTTACCCATGAACTCTCAACGATGTTTAGTCGTCGAGGGTCTGGAACTCAAATCGGACACTCGATTACCCGAACACCGCTGAGACCTCCAGAGCTCCATAACCTACCGAACAAGGGGATTCATACGAATGCATTATTATCAATGGATGGCAAAGATTTGTGAATGTTTTACCTCCCGAACGTAGACCGACCGCAGGGCCAAAACACATGGAACCCTTTTTGGCTACCACCTCGTGTGCGGTCGGTCAAATAGTTTATTCCCCATAACTCCCGAACCCCTGGCCTGATCTGGGTGAATTTTGAGTATGTTGGTCACCCAGATCAGGGCTACCAGGGGATGACTTAGATCCTTGTACCCCACGGTTTTGGGGTACATCAAGAAAACAGTAACAGAAATAAGTGGATTAAGTGTCACACTGAAGGGAGGGGATGTATGGGAGGTAACTACTGTATCATTGGTTACTGTCCTAATTATTGTAAATCCCTCCCTTGCATGGGAGAAACCTTTATAAGGAAACGCTGTGATTAAAAGTTCAGTTCTGCTCCTGATGCTGTGTGTTGTCCAGTCATTGGGATTGAGGTTGGGATTTTGTTGGAGTATTTTGCCTACTAGAAATATTACCCTGTGGATTTATAATACTTGTTCCTGAGCCTCACTGGGATCTAAAGTGGAGCTAGGCTGTGTAAGACAGCTCTCCTCTACAATACTAACCTGAATCACCACATACATTTTCTTTAACACTTGACTTCAAATCTGGTTTAATATAAAGAAATACCCAAAACCATTTTCTATTTTTTCTATCCTTCCTAAATAATGCATATCCCTTTAAATGAATAGCTCAATCAGTGTTTCATCCCATTAAGTCTCAGTAATCCCAATTATGTAATACTGCTTCTTGTATGCCAACATCTCAATCTCCCTTATCTTCTTACACAAGCTTCTTGCATTAGCAAACAGACATTTAAAGTTACCATTTGCTTCTTGAACTTTATTTGAACAAAATGTATTTAATACCGTCTTGCTATTACCACTCACCCCATATCCATCCTCCTGGACTTCTCCTGAATTTCATCTGTATCATGAAATATTATTTGAGTGTGTCAAATCATATCTCTAAAAAAAGTTAGGGAAAAAAGGGGCGGGGGGAAAGAAAAAAGTTAAATAAGAAGAAACAAACAGGAAAAAACTATGTTTAAGAGACAGTAAATGTATTTCCTTGTGCTATAATATGAAGAGAGTATATCCACTCAATAGTATAACAAAAAAAAATATAGAAAAAAGAAAAACAAAATATTATATATGTGCTCTAAAACAAAATAATGTGAAGAAAAAGGGGAAACCTTCCCCCGCCAAAAAAAAAAAAACTACAGGCACAAAAGGGATACAAAAAGGAAAAAATGTTGTGCCATGTTGGCATCCAGTTAAATAACAACTAATTTTTCAAATTAACATGGAAATGGGTATTAATAGGTCTTTATTAAAATGTTTTTATATGCTGAATATAGAAAAATGTTATGTACTATCGAGAAATTATACATGGAGCACTCTTCCTCCGATGCCTTTTATTTATCTTTCTGTTAGGTGATAAAACAAATATAGTTAATATCATGTAATGGGGTTGTTGTTTATGTTTTGTATTTGTGATTTTGTCCTTTGTGCAACTAAGATGGCCACCTTACTTTTTTAATGTTTGATTTTTAATAGATTGCATATTGATAAAACTAATAAAAAAAAAATTTTTAAAGGTGGAAATTTGAGAAAAAAAATAGAAAAATTAACAAAACAAAAAAAGAGGGAAAATGTATACAAATGGAGGGTATAGTCACAATGCAAATAGAATATCAGTTGAAAAAAAAATCAATACACTCACACAAAAATGGTTTCAATCAACATAAAATGTTGAAAGGGTCGGCTGGCGAAGTAGGATCTTCTGGAGAAATAGCAAAGTCGATGTCACTAATAAAACTTTACTGAAACAAAAACAAACAAAAAAATGGCACCCAATGTAAAAAATATATATTTGAATTAAAGCAGGTCTGCGAACCTTCAGGTGAAACGTGTTTGAGAAAGCAGCAGTAATAATCACACACAGGGAAAAAAGATGAAGAGATAAAAAAGGGGGAAACTAAATAATAATGCAAGCACATGGATAAAGAACAGAAAAATAAACACAATAACAACCTGGTCATAAAGCAGAAAATTTAAAAAAAAATAGTAAAAAGATATAAAATGTCCGAAAAAATACATATAAAATAAAAAAGTGAAGCAAAAATTTAAAAAATAAAGAAAAATATAAAAAAATATGAGAATAAAAAAATAAAAAAGAACTAAAGGAAAATATGAGAAATAAAGGGGAGAAAGGGAATGGACTCACCTCTCTCTAGACAAATAGCACAGGACAGGCATAAATCAAAAGATACACATAAAAACAGGCAAAATATCCTATTTTTTTTTAGAATACTGCATATTATATTCACATTAGATATAGGTGTCTGATTGAGCATAAGTAACAGATGGTATTAATAAGTCACATGTCTTCCTTTGTCTCAGAATTCTGGAATATGGCTGCATATAAAGAGGGTCTTCATATATGTCCTTATATGGCCATAATTTTAGCTAAAAGATCTGCCGCCATTTTGTTAATAGCTATAAAATCATTGACAAAGGACCACAAGGCTTGCTGTCTGTTTGTTCTCTGACTTTGATGACTCTACTTTGATGACTATATCTCTCCCTGAGTCCAGCAATTAACATCTGTAGTTGAACATCCATGATCCTGAAACATCCTTTGATATTTTGACATATACAGTACTAGTAATTGTAAGCAGAATAAACCTAAAAAAATGTAAGTCTGATGTATCACAGCCACCCAACAAGAAAAAGAAAGAAGAGAAATGTATATTATAAATACTCAAGTTTGTTCCCCTTTCACAGGGGGGAGAGAGAAATATCACGTTACAGAGTTGTTGCTTGCAAGTTGGGAAATCAAACTTGTTGAAGAAAAAATAATCTAAAGTGTGTGTCATTAGAGCCCAGGAAACAAAGTGTCAAGTCCAGGAAACAAAGTACAGAGACTAAGACTGGCCAAACTTAAAACATATATAAATCCTGAAATCTGGAAAAAATATTGCACAATATAAAATATAAGGAACACCACTGCACTAGAAACAAACATATAAAAATATGTAGCTGAGAAGAATAATATACAAAACAAAAATGTATGAAAAAATACAAAAATAAAAAAGCCCAAAATGCTACTCAGCAATATGTCCTTAGTACAACAATACACATTATGTATACCTTGCATAGCATCAATCCTAATACTAATCCTAACCGAGATCCAAATTCTGACACTAATTCTAACTGCAATCCTAATCCTAACTGTAATCCTAACTATAATCATATTCCTAGCAATAGTGTTATTATTATTATTATTATTATTATTATTATGTTATTATTTATAAGCGCTGACAAATTCTGCAGCACTTTACAGTGGGTGGATGAACATGATATGTAGTTGTAACCAGACAAGTTGGACACACAGGAACAGAGGGGTTGAGGGCCCTGCTCAATTAGCTTACATGCTAGAGGGAGCGGGATAAATCGGAAAAAAAGGTAAGGATAGTATTAGACTAATGACAGTTGCAAGAGAGGAATCAGTCGGAAACTATTAACAGTTTAATTGATACGCTTTTATGAAGAAGTGGGTTTTTAATGATTTTATGAAGTAGAGACTGTGTGAGCATCTAACGGAGGAGGGAAGTGAGTTCCACAGGAACAGTGCAGCCCTCAAGAAGTCTTGAAGGCGAGCATCAGAGGTGGGAGTTTGGACAGAAGATAGACGTAAGTCTTCAGCGGAGCGTAAGGGCCTAGACCTTTATCTTACAGGAAGCAAATGTAGGGACTGACAGAAGGGTGAGGCGTGGGAGGTGCGGGCAGACAAGAAGATGAACCTCGCAGCTGCATTCATTATGGACTGTAACAGTATTCATTATGGACTGTTAGAAGCATTCCTTCTGCTGATGTCAGCAAGGTAATTTTCCTGTTGGTCCAAATACTAAACCTAATCCTCCATACAATTGCAGCATGAGAGGAATTAATTTCATCTGTGCTGTTAAATTATATTGTGACAAGTTGTCACAATATGCACTAAATTATCCTATGCAGCCGTGATCACTCACTGTCAATCATGGACTCCTCACACTCAATGGGTCTCCCACTATCTGATGGAATATCCTATGATGTCAGAAATTATATCACCAGGACTGTGACAGACCAGAAAGTTTAACGACGGTAACTTAAACGACTGCAAGCCCTGCTCACTTTGAGCACCGTATATATCTCACCTGTCAGTCTGGGGACACTAAATATGTCCCCATTTGACAGAGTGGAACCCCATATATTTATTGGTCCTTTGGTCTCCCTGGTGTGAGCAATTTTTAAAGGAACAATACAGCATTAAGAATACAAATATCCCATGGGGAAGCTCCTTCTTCTTGGTTGAGGTCATATCAATTCATTTCCATCTAAATCCCAAAGGATAGAATTGAGAGGCTAGTGTGCATGTGCATTAATATTAAGTGGTCTATGTGCCACTAGTCTCTCATTTTGAGCTTTGCTTACAGCTCATCTGTCAGTTTGGAGCCACTAATTCTGGCCTTAGATGACAGAGGGGTCCCCAAAATATTGAGAGATATCTGGGGTTCCCATGTGACCAACAGGAATACAGTCCCTGCTGGTAGAATAAAACAAGATGGAATTATTCCATCATGGGTCATTAAGGGAAGAATTAATTCTGGCATGCATCATTAAGGGGTTAATAAGGACTATTATATAAAGTGGTCCATACATTTCAGCATCCATAATTACAAAAGGGACACAGTAGAAATTAAAAAATAGTATATAAAAAATACAGACATTAATTTTGTATGGGAAAAAGATAGGTCTTCTTTAACTAAAAATGACAATATTAATTGAATCTAAATCTAATGTGTTGTTTTTTTGTTTTTTTTTAATCAACCAAATATAAGATATGCAATGGGAATGTAATTTTAGAAAATAGACTGTTTCTACTGCTTAAACTTTAGGACTGGTGAACCAAATATTAATTATTTTTTTTTAGGAATAGACAATTGCTTTATCCCAATGCACATGTTTGTTCCTAAATGCATTTGGCTCTACAGTGTATTGAGCTGTAAAGTATAAAAGAATGAGGAGCCTGAGCATTATCAGAACATCTGATAGAGACAGGATATACTGATACCTGATGGGGAAAAATGCTAATGAATTCTACAGACACTTTGGATTTGAAAGTGCTTTAATATTTACTCTGATAGAGCAATGTCACCATTTATATCTGCCGTCTTACAAGTTCTGTTTTCTGTGCTCGCTCTGCAAACTATGCTCCTCAAGCCTTCAACTCATAACTCAGCTACAATGTGTAATCTCCAAATAATCCCATCTTTTGAGGACTATGAATATTATCAGGAAGGAGACATCATTATTGGAGGGATGTTTACTGTACATTCAGCAGCACTGGATTATACATTAACAGGCAAGAGGTTTGGTGAGATTATTTGTTTTGGGTAAGTCAGACTATCAAAATTGAAAAAGTTATGTACACATACATTATTTTATTATTTTGTTTTATTATTTTGTTTTATTAAATTTCAAAATTGGAAAGTATTTAGAAATACTCTATCACAGTAAAATGTAACCTATTGCCTTCTCGTAGCTTTTGTGGCATTTGCTAAATAAATATTCATCTAAACGTATTATTTTTATTTTCTTTCCCACCTACTGAAGCTATTAGTCCATAAGGTCCACTTGTAGTGGACCTTATGGACTTGGAGATCCATAAGCATTTTAAGCATTTAATAGATTTACTATTGCAGTTGGCTTTAAAGTGCATGTTTTCTATTATACAAATAATAAATGCTGGTACTCTATTCATGGTGTACTTGTTTGAAAGAAAAATATATTTTTAAGAAGTTTATTTTTATTATTCTATTTCTCACCATGAAACGTTTTAAATGAAAACCTTATTTGTTGACGAGATGAATAATGAAAAAAAAAAATAATTAACTAGATTACAGCTCTGTCAGTTTAGTTTTTGTATGGGTGTCGATTCAGCACAAATAACTTTTTAGTGATGAATCCAATAAGGGGGTTATTTGTTTAACCAAATTTCTCGATTTTAGCTAATAGATCTAAAGAAGAGCAGGTGCAAAGCAGCGTCAATTGAAAAAATAATATAAAATGGATGGTGCATGTACAATTAATCATAAATAATGAGTGTTATGTCTAATGTTCTTTATATGCACCTAAATTAAGATCGTGAAAATAACCTCAGTTTTAGTAAAAAACTACTATTGCTAAATGCAATATACGTATATATATATTGTCTTTTATTTCACATTATTATCATATCTCCCTGCATGGTTTTATTAAATGTAATTTGGCAGTATAGATATCAAATTTTGTGGCTCAGATTTTAAAGTTAAAGTACAATGCAATTCAAGAGAACAACTGAAATAAAATAATGGTAAACCCTCGCTATTTCACCTTAACCCTAAATTCATAATTTTCAGTGGCCCTGTGCTAAGTATTTGACATAAATATTGACAGAAGACAACACCTATCATCGCTCACAACCCTTCCCATGGTGATGATTTTTGTTGATTAGTACATTTATTCAGTATGCAGAGGTTTTACACCTTACACTGTTACATATTATCAACTCATATCCTTCTAAATTTTATAGAGTTTTAATACAGCTGACCTGACAGATTCCTCACTATATCTACAACTTTTTATTGCATATTGAGTGCTGGGTGGATAGCTCATTGGGCTAGTGTACCTAATGTTGATACCTGTAGCTTTGCATCCCTGATGGGTCCACTCAACTCTCCATTATTCCAAGGTCAATAGTACCAACACTGTTGGGTAATATCACTGTTATGTGGCATACTCTACAACACTTAGATGCTTCCACATGGAGCAAACGCACAATCTTATTTTACAGACAATATAAGGATTAAGTTCTGTAAGCAACTAATCTTCTTTAAAATCATATCACATCTCTACTCCTATTTTGTGCCATGCGTTAAATGCGAGATTTAGATAGATTGGGGGACTGCGCACTAAAATTGCAGATGAAATTTAATGTAGAGAAATGCAAAGTTAAGTCAAGAATGCACAAGCAAAATACACCCTAAATGGTAGTGAATTAGGGATAACCACACATGAGAAGGATTTGGGAATTGGTATAGACAACAAATTAGGCAGCAATATGCAATGTCAATCTGCAGTTGTTAAGGCCAGTAAGGTTTTGTCATGTATAAATTCTCGGGATGAAAATATAATTTTGCCTCTTTATAAATCGCTTATAAGACCACACCCTGAATATGCTGTGCAATTTTGGGCACCTGTTCTAAAGAAGGATATCATGGCACTAGAAAAAGTGCAGAGACGAGCTACAAAATTGAAAAAAGGAATGGAGCATTTTAGTTACGAAGAAAGGTTAAAAAATGTAAAACTCTTACTTTGGAAAAATGGCACCTCCGAGGGGATATGATAACATTATACAAATATGTTCGAGGCCAGTACAAACCATTAACTGGAAATCTATTCATAAACGGGGCTATAAAGAGCACACGAGGTCACGCATTTAGGCTTGAGGAAAGGAGATTTAATCTAAGGCAAGGAAAGGGGTTTTTTTTACAGTAAGAGCAATCAGGATGTGGAATTCTCAGCCT
This sequence comes from Pelobates cultripes, assembly GCA_933207985.1. Lineage (NCBI taxonomy): Eukaryota > Metazoa > Chordata > Amphibia > Anura > Pelobatidae > Pelobates > Pelobates cultripes. The sequence goes on along the minus strand of OW240912.1, from coordinate 409,545,659 downwards.
GAAGAGGTGGTTTTGTCAGAGTCCATACAGATGTTTAAACAGCAATTGGATAAATACTTCCAAAAACATAACATACAGAAATATGATTTCTAATTAGTGGGGTAATAGCTGCTTGATTTCCTAGTTTGTGGCAAAATTGGATGTGCTTCAGACTAGGTTTTTTTGCCTTCTTTTGGATCAACAGCAAAAACATATATGAGGAAGGCTGAACTTGATGGATGCAAGTCTATTTTCAGCTATGTGACTATGTAACTATGTAATATGAGTGACTGTTCTCTATTAGGCAAATTAAGAAAATCACATCATATTGACTCAGAGTATTGCATTGTTTTCATGATTCCTGTCTACATGTCATTATTTACCTTTACTACTATTCATTATTTAAATCCAATTTGTGTATTGATCTGGGTTCAATTATTAAATCTGGTGAATGTCTCTGTGATTAACATTTCTCCTTGCATCTTCTGCTCCACACTGAACCTGATCCTCTCCTTACCTGTGGACCGTTGCTCTCATGAACAAAACACACATCAGCCTCTTCTCCTACCTATTGACTGGACCCCTCGTTGCTGACACTGACCACCAAGCAACTACTCTCTCTCTCTCTCTCATTCACCCTCAGAGGGAACTCAGAAAAAAACATGTTTAAATATGTATTTTTCCTAATCTATACACTGCCTAGCAAATCTGCTTGCACTATATATATAAAATGGTTAATCATCAGCACTCAACGGATTTTCAATAAAAGGTTTTACTTGCAAAGGCGTCACATACAGTCAATGTTACATACAATTATATGGTCAATCTAATGAGCATACTATGTTTAGGACATGACAGGTGCCCTTTAAGAAGCGTGTAAGTGTTTTCTTGATGTATGGCTCTACATTGGAGTTGATCAACAACTCCAGCATTGCACCAACGTTCTTAAATCTTAAAGGCCATAATCAATATGGATCTCACTCTAATTGGAAGATAAATATAAATATATATATATATATATCACTTAACTTAATTTGTTAATCGGCAACTTCCCAAAGTGACCCTTCCCAATGGATCACTAATTAGTAGGTATATAGAAGGTAGAAAAAAATGGGATACAGCTGCAAACCTAAAAAAAAAATATAAACAAACAAAATAACATAGTTTAGTATCCTCTATCCTCTGTCATATATTGTTTTAGAGCATACTACACTATGTTATTTTGTTTGTTTGGTTTTTTTAGGTTTGCAGCTGTATCCCATTTTTTTCTACCTTCTAATTGGAAAATTAATGAATTTATATTAAAATTAGAAGAGAGTAAACTAGAACTGATTAAAAAGGCCAACGACTTTTTGGAAATTAACAATAATGGGGAAGTTCAAGATAGTACATGTTGCACCTGGAAATGCTTTTTAAGAGGATATTTGATTTTTAAAAAAGGGATCCTGGATAAATAAAAAGGAAGATAGAGATATACCTGAATTATATATTTCCCTGGCCCAATTAGAAAGACAAAACAAAGTTACTCCTACAAAGAGGATTGCTGATGAGATAGAAATCATCCACAATAAAATAATAGAAAAATTACAAGAAATTACAGAGAAATCACTATCACGCTTAAAACGGCACTGGTATTATAACAACAATAGGCCTGGGAAAGAACTGACCAGAAAATGTAAAATATATAATCAGCAATCCAGAATAAAACAAATAATATGTGATGGCAATATGATATATATTATATATATATATATATATATATATATATATATATGATAGTATTTCACCAGCACAGATAGGAAAGGCATTTAGTTCATATTATAAATCACTTTATAATTTAACAGATCCGGAGGCTACAAACGCTGATATGAGATAATTTTTAAATGATCTGCATCTCCCTACCCTATCTCTAGAAAAATTAAATAGTTTGAATCATCCTTTTACAGCACCGGAAATATCAACAGCAATAAAGGAAATGAAAAGAGGCAAAGCTCCCGTGCCGGATGGCTTTACAGCTCTGTTCTTTCAAATTCTCGATCCAGTAATCAATCCACTCTTAAGTAGAATGTTTAACTCAATTAGGGAAAATGTTGGTTTCCCCCCAGAAATGATGGAGTCCAGTATTTCCCCTATTCTAAAACCAGGGAAAGATCCAAAGCTGGTAATTAATTATAGGCCCATCTCCCTTATTAATATATATATATATATATATATATATATATATATTAAGCTTTTTTCTAAGATCTTAGCACAAAGACTTAATAGAGTGATCCATACACTTATTGATCCAGACCAGGCTGGGTTTATGCCAGGTATATCAGGAGAGGAGAACACCCACAGAGTCTTCAACATTCTAGAGGAAATCCATCTTAAACATTTTAATGTCTCTCGATGCCAAAAAGGCTTTTGATCGAGTAAATTGGAGATTCATGCTGGAGACTCTGCGGGTGTTTCAAATAGATGGCATATCCTTAGTTCAAGTAAAGGCTCTCTACATGAATTTAATGGCGAAAGTTAGAGGTCCCTAAATTAACTCTAACGCATTCAAAAAAGAAAATGGCACATGGCAGGGATGCCCTTTGGCACCTCTGTTTTACGCATTATCAATCGAACCCTTAGCTGCTCTTATTAGAAAAAATATTGAAATTAAAGGTATAAAGATTGGCCAGCAAGAACATACTATTACACTATATTCAGATGATCTTCTACTTTCACTCTCTTCTCCACAATCCTCAGTCCCAGCCCTTTTGGATGCAATAAATCTATTTTCCTTGTTGTCTAATTACAAATTAAATCTTTCTAAAACCCACATTTTGACATTTGATATGACTGAAGAACAGAAGAAGGATATAGGTGACTTTGGTAAATTTGACATACATCAAAAATGTATAGATTATTTAGGAATTAAGATAAGACCTAAGATACTGCAAACTCTTGGAATTAATTATGAAACCTTGTGGGGGGAACTTAACACATTATTGACTCAATGGAAGAGATTGGAAATCTCATGGTTGCAACATCTTGGTGTATTAAAATCATTTGTACTACCAAAACCTCTCTACTTGTTTAGAGCAATACCATACCAAGTCTCAAACTCTATTCTGAAAAAATTTGACTTGGCATTTTCTAACTTTGTTTGGGCATCTAAAAAACCTAGGATCCCAACCACAGTTCTTAAAATAAGCACCTTACAAGAAGGAAGGAGACTAATTTAGGTTGGTATAACATTGAAAAACATAGAATAGGAAGCCCGAAACACTGGAGACAATAAAATAAAAATAAGCTGACTGAAAGGTTTTATCGTAGTGAATGATTGTATACTGTCTATTGTTTTATTTGTTTCTTTCTTTGTTCGATATAGAAAAATAAATGATAAGATATAACTACGTTGATGTAATAATACCTTTGACTAGGATGTAGAGCTTAAAAGAAAGAATGAAAAGACAGAAAAGTGAGCTCTTACTCAAGTATTTATTAAAGGATTACTATAGGGCCAGGAACACAAACATGTATTCCTGACCCTATAGTGTTAAAACCACCATTTAGCCCCCCTGGGCCACTCATGCCTCCATAAATATAGCAAAATCTTACTGCATTCAAGCCTGAAGCTGTATATCTGCATGCTGTTTGCCTCAGAAAAACAAGCAGTCTGCTGACATCATCAGAAGTGGTAGACTGATCCAATCACAATGCTTCCCCATAGGATTGGCTGAGACTGACAAGGAGGCAGATCGGGGCAGAGCCAGCACAATTCAAACACAGCCCTGGCCAATCAGCATCTCCTCATAGAGATACATTGAATCAATGAATCTCTATGAGGAAAGTTCAGTGTCTGCATGCAGAGGGAGGAGATACTGAATGTTTGGATGCATTTTAGGCAGCCATGACCCAGGAAGGATCTCTAACAGCCATCTGAGGAGTGGCCAGTGAAGTTATCACTAGGCTGCAATGTAAACACTGCATTTTCTCTGAAAAGACAGTGTTTACAGCAAAAAGCCTGACGGTAATGATTCTACTCACCAGAACAAATTCAATAAGCTGTAGTTGTTCTGGTGTCCATAGTGTCCTTTTAAGTGCTATTAAATAAATACATTCCTCAAGATATCTGTATACATATCTTATTATGAAGTTTATATAATTGTTTCTTTTTTTGTTGTTGTTGTCTTTAATTGTATTTGTAATAAATAAATTAAACATATTTCCCCCATGGAAACATAATTAAATGGACACTGTAGTCACCAGAATCACTGCAGCTTAATGTATGGTAATTCTAATGTAAGCACTGACTTTTCAGAGAAAGGACAGTGTTTAGATTACTGCTAGGGACACCCAAACATTGCAAAACATTGGATTGGCTGAGATAATCAATTCTGCTGATCTCAGCCAAGGAGGCAGGGGCAGAGCAAGCACCGGTGGACCCACATGGAGCTGAAATAAAGGTAAGATTAAAACCCTAATCTAAAGGTAAGATTAAAACCCCTTAAGGACACATGACATGTGCGACATGTCATGATTCCCTTTTATTCCAGAAGTTTGGTCCTTAAGGGGTTAAATATAAACTCTTAGAGGATTTTCTAATTCTAGTCAATGTGTAACATTTTCTGGATCTGCTAAGTATAAATCTGTGGTGTATATTGACAATGTGCATCCACCCTGAACCACTTTTGATGCGCAATCTCACTCACGCATCTATAGTGATGCAGAATATCATTCTGGCAATGTCCCTTCTCCATTGCCTACCCTGGCAGAAATTGTGAAATTTTGGCATTGATATTGAAAATATCACCAATCATGCAAACAAATGTCTTTTATTGAAGGATAGTGATCATATGAAGCCATTAATTATCACATAGTTGTTTGGCTCCTTTTTAAATCATAATTATAATAGAAATCACCCAAATTGCCCTGATCAAAAGTTTACATACCCTTGAATGTTTGGCCTTGTTACAGACACACAAGGTGACACACACAAGTTAAAATGGCAATTAAAGGTTAATTTCCCACACCTGTGGCTTTTTAAATTGCAATTAGTGTCTGTGTATAAATAGCCAATGAGTTTGTTATCTCTCGCGTGGATGCACTGAGTAGGCTAGATACTGAACCAAGGGGAGCAGAAAAAGAACTGTCAAACTGTAATAGAACTTTATAAAGATGAAAAATTATATAAAAAGATATCCAAAGCTTTGAAAATGCCAGTCAGTACTATTCAATCACTTATTAAGAATGGGAAAATGTGGGGATCTCTTGATACCAAGCCATGGTCAGGTAGACCAAGAAAGATTTCAGCCACAACTGAAAGAATAATTGTACAAAGAAAAACCCCACAGGTAACCTCAGGAGAAATGCAGCCTGCTCTGGTAAAATACACTGTGATTGTTTGAAGGAGCTTTCAAGGGGCACAATACAAAGATACTTGAACAAAAACTGGTCAACAAGGCCTATAGTAAAAAGAATACCCTACACTGTGAAGCATGGTGGTGGCTCATTGATGTTTTGGGTGGATGTGAGCTCTAAAGGCACGGGGAATCTTGTAGAAAATTGATGGAAAGATGAATGCAGCATGTTATCAGAAAATACTGGCAGACAATTTGCATTCTTCTGCATAAAGGGGTTGAGGGTGGGATTCTCTTAAACTTTTCAGCATGACAATGACCCTAAGCACAAGGACAGGTTGATCCTCCAGTGGCTACAAGCAGAAAAAGGTGATGCTCCGGAGTGGCCATCACAGTTTGATGACCTTAATATCATCGAGCCACTCTGGGGAGATCTCAAACGTGTGGTTCATGCAAGACAACCAAAGACAAATGGACAACTATACCACCTGGAAGAATTATAGACAACTATTACAAAAGATTGCACACTGTCATTGATGCTTAACGGGGCAATACGCAGTATTAAGAACTAAGGGTATGCAGACTTTTGAACAGGGGTCATTTCATGTTTTTCTTTGTTGCCATGTTTTGTTTTTTATGATTGTGCTATGCAATTATAGCCTAAAGTTGAATATGAATCCCATGAGAAATAAAATGTAAAAATGTATTGCCTGCTCATTCATGTTTTCTTTAAAAATGGTACATTTATTACAAATTCTCCAAGGGTATGCAACTTGTGAGCACAACTGTATCTGACCCTTAGCTTGTCTCACTATTGTTGCTCACTGTAATGCTGTCCTTGGTTGTCTCTTGATTCTCCTCTGTTGTCCTTGACCTTTTTGCCTGCTTGCAGACATTCTGTTCATCTGTCTTTGACTGACTACTCTAATGACCAGTACGCGCTCCTGTCCTGTCTCCCTTTAGTTTGTGTGTTAGAACTAGGCTAGTCCTGACTCTGTGGAGCCTATTTTCATCCCATTAATCATTGTCCAATAGTTATATATTGGTTAAAAAGGGATCCCCGAAACAGCAGCTCCAGTCGTGTGGAATCGAGTGGAAACGCTCTGTAAAAACTGATAGCAACTATATTCCTGACACCTACATTTATTTCCTTTATTGTGATTGGTTAGTACTGTGACAGCCTCTAGGAATAACATCTGTCATGTATTTTATTGGACACTGTGATCCTTGTCTGCAGGTAAAGCGGTCCTCTAGGGTAAACAACAGGCACAGTCCTTTTATTTTCATATAATCCAGGCACTTTATTTGTAAGTCCACACAGGAGACAGCAGCAAATGAAAACATAAATATAACACAAATCCCTATAAACAAAAACCTAGCTCGTCTGAGCATTTACTAACTTCAGGTTCCCTATCTCTCAGGGGTTAAACTAGAACAAAACAATATTGGTTTCACCAACCTAGTGTCTTTGTCAGCTCTCTGCACTCCAGTGCTTAGTCAGCCTGTTGCTTTCTTTTCTGCACTCCAAGTGCTCCAGGCCAGCCTTAACTGTTTCCTTTCTGCACTCCCAATGCTCCAAGCCAGCCTTGAACGCTTTCCGTTTGCACTCCCAGTGCTCAGTCTCCTTGACTCTCTCACTGGAGAGGACAGCCTCTCTCCTACCTGCTTCCAGGAAGGAAGCCAGCAATCCCCCTTTACCTGTCTAGTTATTCCCTGAGCAGTGGGTTGGAGACAGTTGCAAAAAACTCTTGCCTGGACCTGATTTCTCCCAGTTGTGTATAAACTGAGGAGTGGATCATTGGCCCACCCTGCTCTCCAAATGCTCCACCCCAGTGGCCCATTACTAAACGTAGCTTTGTGTTGCACACCACACATACAACACGTACTTCCCCTGGGGTTAAATGTTAAAGGCCTCTCTGCCTTCACTTTATCACAACACATTGACATATGTGGGAAAAGTTACAGAGCAAGGCAGGCAAGGGTTACCAATCATGTTGCAAGATAGGGTCACATTACAGTACCTGTCTACCATTTTGGTTCACTAAGTAAACGCAATGTATCTCATTCTGTTCATTGTGAAACAAATTGAAAGTATTAGTAGAGCTCTTTTAATTACAGATAAGTCTTGTATCACTGCTCAGTCAGTGAGAGGGGAAGGTCACAACAGTGGCTCCTCACTGGTTACTGCTAAAACATGTTTAAGGAGGTGTTCAATTATTCACCTATCTGAACATTAAATTCTATCTGCTGCAGTACATTTTAGTGTCTAGGCAATGCTACATTTGACAGATGTTGAAGAAAATGTATTGTAGAACAAGATGTCTACACTTTTGTAATGGTTCACTTTCTAGCAGGTATATTGACACTTTAAGCAGCACTGCCACTTTTCAGGTTTTGCTTTTAAATGAATCCCTTTTGGTTCCTCTATTTACCTTTTTATTTTATTATAGGGTGTAGAGACTATTTTTGCTTACAGTGAGCATGATCTTGGCAAATTTTTGATTTACCCACAATCCCTAAGTGAAAAGAATCCCACAGAAGGGCAAACTGCAGGCATTATGAACAGAGGAGAATAAAATGGAGGAGCCCATGAGTCGAGATTTGGCACAAGGAAGAAAAGATAATAAATACAAATAAATTAAAAGTGGTGAAGGAGAGATTGGAGTAATTAAGATACAAGGGGCAACTGAAAGGAAAAAATTAACAGTGCCGCTTTCCATTTGTCCAAGGAAATCTATCAGACAGTAAACCAGACGCAGAGACCTTTGCTGTGGGATGACAATACAAAGCAAAAACAGCCAAAATAAATGGTGTAGGCATATTACATTTTGCCATAACATTTCTCAAATAGTGGATCCTATCAAAAGCCTTCACTGCATCCAATGAAAGGAGCAGAGAAGGCACACATGACTCTTTAATTTGATGTATTAAGTTGATGACTCACTTGGTTCCATCTAGTGCTTGTCTGCCTTTTACAAATCTTACTTGGTCTCTATCAATCATAAAGGGGATAATCTTTGCTAACCTATTAGCCAGAATCTTAGTATCTAATTTGGTATCGTTGTTAATCTACAAAATTGTCCTGAAATTCATACATTTGTCTGGACTTTTACCTGGCTTTGGTAGGGTGACTATCTGTGCACATAAAGCCTCCCCTGGCATCTGTCCCCCAGACCAGAGTGTATTAAACAACCTAGTTAAATGTGGTAATAGAATATCAGAATACGCCTTGTAACACACCTGTGTTTTTAATTTTGCCTTTTTTGCAATTGTATCACAATTTAGAGAGTCCAATTTTTCTTGAGATATGTGAGGCAAATCAATTTTATCTAAGAAACTTTGTATATTTTCCTGTGTTGGTTGAATAATGTTTAAATTAGAATTTAGATGATATAACGATTTATAGTAAGTGACAAACATGTTACTGATCCTGACTAGTGATGTCCCGAATGGTTCGCCGAACGGTTCACCGCGGACGGCAAACATATGCGCTGTTCGGTCCGCCCCCTATGTCATCATTGAGTAAACTTTGACCCTGTACCTCACAGTCAGCAGACACATTCCAGCCAATCAGCAGCAGACCCTCCCTCCCAGACCCTCCCACCTCCTGGACAGCTCACTAAGAATGCAGCTTCACAATGAATGTAAAATGTATGCTGTCCAGGAGGTGGGAGGGTCTGGGAGGGAGGGTCTGCTGCTGATTGGCTGGAATGTGTCTCCTGACTGTGAGGTCCAAGGTCAAAGTTTACTCAATGATGACGAATAGGGGGCGGACCGAACAGCGCATATGTTCGCTGTCTGTGGCGAACCGTTCGGCGAACCGTTCGGCGAACCGTTCGGGACATCACTAATCCTGACAGGTTGGGTAACTTTATCATTATTGTCATAAAATAGGTATTCAGTCCTAGATTGTGACACTTTGTGTCTAAGTTTCAACGCCAGAACAGATGAGGGCTTGTTGCCATTGAAAAAAAAACTCAAATTTGTCCCGAATTAGGGAAAAAGACATTTACAATTGTATATTAAAAATTATTGATCGTGCCCATCCATAGTAAGTATCTGTTATCATTTTTGTTAAAGAATAATGATACTCCCCTAGATTTAGTTCTATATAGCGAATGGTACTGAGGTGAGAAAATGTTAGATATTAACCCCTTACTGACACATGATGGAAATATTCCGTCATGATTCCCTTTTATTCCAGAAGTTGTGTCCTTAAGGGGTTAAATTTGACATCCTATCAGCTTTAAGATGTGTTTCTTGATTGCATACTATATCTGATTTATTGGTTCTCATATCTTTAATCAACAACCTCCTCTTTATTGAGGTGTTCAGGTGTCTTAAATTAAATGACATCAATTTCAATGCCATTTCAAAATAATGGTACTGATCAACCTGTATCAAATGGCATATGATTAAAGAGAGTGCCTAAAGCACAATACACTTGAGGAAAACCGTAAAAATCTGAAATCAGAGGTAAAAACATTTAAAATATTATCAGCCAATATAGCTTGACATAGAACCATAATATAATTAATATGTGAAATGCATTATATAAAGAATCAGCATTATGCAAATTAATTGGTAACATGAAATTAATTGGTAATACCAATATGTAATTTGTAAAAGCATTTAAGAAATGTAATTATGTTGGATGGACAAAAATAAAAATTAAAAATAATAAACACCAAAAATAAAAAAAAATGAAAAAATTAGAGCATTTCCAAAAAAAGTTTTTAAAAAAATCCTACACGGATTAAAAAGAAAATTTATACAAAACACGAGGCCCATGGGAAAATAAAAAGGATCTTCCCTCCTTAAAAAAAACATTTGCAGGCCCATAAAGTAGGGGAGGGGTTACAAAGTCTCCAAATTGGAAACTCCGCTAACTCTGATTGACAAACACCAGTGTACACAAATATACATTAAACCATTATTTGAATCACTCAAAAATCAGAATTATAAATTAATATATACAAAATACAAACATATTTAGAATGTAGCAAATATACAATTATGTCCCAATATAATAAAAAGAAAAAATAATTGGTATTAGGACTTTTTGAATCAGTCAATAAAAAGAAAAAATATCAAAATATGTTCTGTTAATTTCCTTGGGGCTCTTTGTGGCAAAGGTTTCTCCGCTGGAGAGGATACAATAGCATTTTGGAGAGGTAATTTTTCTCTATAGAGAAATGAAATTCATCAGAAAGTAATCCGTAAAATTTCTTGTCCTAAAAAAAGAAGGGGGAACTGAATAAAACAATTTTTGTAAATCGTATATCACGGATGTATGAACTAATTTATTATTTCATATGTTACTTTCTATGAGATTTTATTGTATAAGTGTGAAAAGGCTAAAATTTTTGTATATGACTACCGAAGATGGACAGACTATTTTAGATATAGCAATTGTTAAATGTCAGCTTAAAGTGAACCTATTGCAGACCCTCAGAGAGACAACCTTTTAACCTCCCTACCATTAATACACATTGTTGGTTGCTGAAGAAACAATATCATGTTTTGCTGATGTAATCTTGTCATGCTACCTTTGCTGTAACTTCTGTCTATAAATGTTTGCCTGACCCTTAATACACTGGTAGTAGCCCAATTTGAAACCAGTTGTCTGTGTATCACTGAAAGGCTCTCTCCGAACGTTCGGTCAAAAAGTGAGGTGCATGGAATGCTTTGCCCAGCAGTGTACTATTTAACCCCTACAAAGTGGTTCTTCTGAATCCGTGACAGAGGGAAAATATTGTCCCTTTTTTGGTGTTGTTATGATATAATTTTGACCTTCATAACAAAATAAGGAAAACACTATCTATATTTTATATTTTTATTTTGAAGAGCTTTTGTAAATATCTGAAATTATTTTTTTCTAATGTTGATGGAGATAAGTCTTTTTATATTGATCAGTTAGTTTAAATACCTGTCTCATTTTAGATTTAATGTAATAAAAAATCAGTCTTGGAATATTGTCTCTGGGAGCCTCATGTGGGGCTGAATTAGGCTTAGGGAGCCTGTGACATCTCTCTATGGTTATGTCAAGTTGGTCAAATTCGGTAAAATAGATCAAATTAATCCTTTAGCAAAATCCATTAGCTCGTTCGAGGGGACTGATTTGGGGATTCCGCAAATTCTCTGGTTATTTCTTCTGCTGTGGTCTTCAAATTCAGCAGTTTTTGAGACTGTGAATTTCAATTGGTTTTCAAATATATACACCTTAAGTAAAAGACGTGCTTCTTTGTGAACGCTTAATTCAGTGTCTGATTTGTCCGTGCGAATTTCCAGTTCACTTAGATTTTTGTCAACGGCCGTTATTTTCGCCATTAAATCAGATCTAAGAAATAAATGAAAATGCTCAAATTTATCCTCCAGCATATTGCGAATTGTATTCTAAATTATAGAAAGTATTCTTGGGGATCTTCATATTTTTTGGAGTCACAGGGAGTCTTTATTGAAGGATGTTGAAGTGAATGATTATCCTCCATGTTTCTGGCAGTTGGTGATATTATTTTGTTGATAGAATTCTTACCTGGAGCAGATTTTTTTGTTTTATTTGTTTTTATCATTTTCTTTGTATATTTAACTTTTATAAAAATTATATTGTATGTATATCTTTGGACTTTTACTGCTTTTACCTCTTTTTTTGTATCTACAGTTTCTATAGAGCTCTCTCCTTAAGCAGGTATCTTGCTTAATGCCATTTGGTCACCAAAAAAGTTGTTGCTAATTTTTAACCAGCTATCGCTACTTGTCAAAATACTTGTCACTACTTTTAGCAAGCAATGGCTGTTTCAGGTCTACCAGTTCCACACATAGCAACAGGGAGTTATTGCATCCATTTACTAAAAAGCCAGTGACTAACAGCTCATATTATTCTCTGTGGGAAGAACTTGGTCACCGGTTCTAGCCCTGTCTCTACTTTCGTCAGCTTTCCGTAGATCTAAAAATGTATTAATTTCTAATACGTATGTATAATTCTTGCTTACACTGGTTTTTACATTCACATTTCATTAATTTATTTGATAGTTTAGATGTCCTATTAATTACTCAATATTTTAAGCTGAACACTTTCACAGATTTGTTCTAATGATGTACATTAACAAGTGCAGTAAGTTTCGTAAATACAAGGTCAGTCAGCTCCGAGAATCTTCTGTAGGTGCCCAAGAATCAGAATCGCCTTGTAAAAAGCCAAAATATTTTCTTATCCGACGGAGCATATTTTGTTTCCTTATTAGCATAGGATTTTAAACTCATAGTTACATATGAAGGTTAACTTTAAATGTTATTTTAGCACAATGACTTGATCAATACACAGTTATGTAGATGGTCATATTTGATTTAATATAAGTTAGCTTAAGTTGATTAGCATCATTAAATTACATATTAAAATGTGTTAACATTCATGAATCACTAGTCTATATAAGGAATCATATATAGAAACAATTTGGATCAGATCTCCTTCTTGATCTCTGTGGATTGATACTGAATCTACAGTTGGCATTGGTATGTTATATTTTGTATTGACTTTTTCTGACAAGCATTTATACTTTAACAATTACTATTTTGGGGGGGGGTTGTAACTTCTGCTTATTTTCTTAATAAAAATATTAAACCTTTTAGGTGCAAATGTTCTCACTGCCCTTTTCTGAAAATATTGTAATGGCGTTGCTTACTCTTGTTTTATAACAGAATAGACTCCAAACATTGGAGTTTAATGCACTAGAACGAGTTTACTTCTTTAGGCTCGCTCTGCTGCATAGAGAAGCCCATGGCAGTTGAATAAAGGCATTGTATATTGAGAGGTAATAAGAGTCAGATAATTTATTAAACTCTAGAACTGTCATCACTATACTATGATAAAATCCTGATGAGTCAATTTAGATAATTAAGGTTCTGAGACGTTCCGAAGAAATCACTAGTAAAATGAAGATTCTGAGTCATTTCAGTAGATTCGGAATCCAGAATTTGGTTTGCGGTGGTTACCAGTAGCCACTGCCACTTAACCAAACTTAAATCACTAATTCACACTAGTTTGAGATATTTTTTTTTTGTTAAAGAGTCACAATAGGCTAATTGTTACTTCATTTCAGGGCTTCACTGGCAATTATCAGATTGAATTTTCCAATCATGTAAAATAATGTCAGTCAAAAACTTTCAGAACTGGAAAATGTATAAATTCTGAAATATCAGTTTTGAAGAACTGAAAAGTTTTGCCATGCACAAGTCACTAGTGGATCAACCTACATCATAGATTCAATGAAAAATCTATTCCTTACTTAGTCTCTCTCTCTCTTTATTTATATATATATATATATATATATATATATATATATATATATATATATATATATATATATAAATCATGATATATATATAGTGTATTATGAAAGCATACAATTTAAATCTTACTTTCTATGTTTGAGCTTAGCTTTTGTATTGCAACATGTTTATTTCATTTTGATAATGTCAGCTCTCTCTCCCATGTCCATGTTATGGTGAGATATATCTGAGTAAGTCAGATCTTGAAATGCTTTTACTCTTCTGTTTAAGTTGTTTGTTCAGGAGGAGGGATATTCAAATTCAACCAACCAGTTTTGATTGAACTTTATCTGCATTACCAAGAGGGGTTATGATAGTTGTTGTCCAATAACAGCTTGTGTCAACAAACAGTATACTATACTGTGTACTACATCTCATCTGTCTCTTTAAAAATAAATCTTAATATTTTCATTCTACAGACCCTCTGTACGCCATTATGTGAATGTTCTAATGTTTTTTGTTGCCATTGAACAATTGAACAATAATCCAGATATATTACCGAACGTTACACTGGGATATCACATTTATGATTCATGCTTAGATACGAGGAAAGCTCTAAAAAATGTTTTCCAAATTTTATCTGGATCTAAAAAAACTATCCCTAATTATTCATGTAGGAAATATGGGAAGCTGGCAGGTTTTATTGGAGATCATTATTCAGTCACTACAACACCCATGGCACAAATACTCAGTGTTCTTGGATATTCACAAGTAAGTAAACAGTGTTTTTATAAAATTGCAAAGCAATTAATCTATTTGTATCACATTGCCTATGTGCTCCAGAGATATTTACCTAGGAGGGGAACAATTTCTCCGCCTGAACTCCATACAGTCCCCACCACTGCCCCACATAGCACAGACATTACTGTAGTTCAACTTCATTACTGCATTCTAGCAGCAAGAGAGCGGCAAGACTCAAAGCACACTAAGAACATGCTATTTCTACTTTTTTTACTACCCTAAATATGGAAACGTAGCACTAGTCACGTAATTGCAATTATTATATGTGTGTCTTGTGTAAACAATGTGAATAGTTATTCCTTGTGTGTTAATTGTGACCCACCTACAAAAGGCTATCCAACTAAACTTGTCCAGGGTTAAAATATGTGGTTATTCCAAACCATTTCAGTAGAAAAACAAACAGACATTTTTCGGGATCTAAGAAGTCCCTGATGCTGTTTGGCTCAGTTAACTTTAGGTAACAAAAATATAAGAAGGCAATTAGGCCACTCAACACAGCAGGATAAATGGTGACAAAACTGTGCTGACTTGCAGTATTGGCTACAATATTGCCTGTCTTAATGGCAATACAATATCATCCATCTTACATTACTATTATTATTATTATTGCCATTTATTTAGCGCCAACAGATTCCGTAGCGCTTTACAATATTATGAGAGGGAGATTTAACTATAAATAGGACAATTACAAAAAACTTACGGGAACAATACGTTGAAGAGGGCCCTGGTCAATCGAGCTTACATTCTATAGGAGGTGGGGTGTAAAAAACATTAGGACAGCAATATGCAGTCAAATAAGGTGGGCTGCCCTTTAGGAGAGAGCAAGAGACAGGTATGTGAGGTAGAGGTTAGTCTTGGAGGCCATAAGCTTAACTAAAGAGATGGGTTTTAAGGCACTTCTTAAAAGATGCAAGACTAGGGGAGAGTCTGATGGCGGTATTTTAGAACTATCCCCTTATCTGTTCCAATGTCCTTCTTTAACAAAGTATATTCAATAATGCTAAAATTTATTTGGAACAACAAACCCAGCAGAATTAAGCTTACATCCCTGCAGCACCAAAAACTTTATGGGGGCATTGGTGTCCCTAATTTCAGAAAGTACTACTTTTCAACTAACGCTGCAGCGGTTGTAATCTTTATTAGTCAAAAAAATATACCGATATGGATGGAGATGGAGAAATCTTGCATTCTCCCCTTTCAACTCGGGGAATTACCCTGGCTAAGCCCTGTAAGGAGACCTGGAGTAACTAAAATGTTTATGACCACTAAGACCACACTTAAAGCCTGGGATATACTATTTAAAAACAACTGTCACTTGACAAAACTATACAGAGCCATGCCAATTGAATCTTTAAAATACTACATCCCGACCTTAAACTCATCATTACTTAAAGAACACCGACTGTATCATATAGACAACTTTTTCCATGGAAACTCTATTCTGTCGTATGAAAGATTACAATTTAAGCATAGACTGGCGACCAAATGTAAGGATGAATGTGAGTTGGTGATTGAGAAATTAAAAGAAATATACAACATACCGGAAACCGACAAAAACTTGAAAGCACTAGAAATATCACAACTAGAAAAGCTATTTTTGCATGACCCGAATAGGAAGGGCATTATATCTATCTGTTATATGTTACTTAACGATAAACCATCAATTAAACTGAAGCATATGTTATCCTGGGAGACAGAGCTGGGTTCCCAATATAAGTTGGAGGATTGGTTCAGTTTTTTTTCAGCTCTGAAGGGCCTATGTTTCTGCTCCAACCATCACAAGAGCCACTTTAAAATTCTGTATCAATGGTATCTGGCCCTGTCTAAATTGTATAATATGAATAATAAGTACAGCGATAGGTGTTGGAGAGACTGCAGAGGGCTGGGCAACATGGCCCACATATGGTGGTTTTGCCCAAGACTGACTAGATATTGGAAAATGATACATGACTTAATTATTAAGGTGAACAGTAACATAGGTAGCTTCACATCTGAACTGGCTCTATTTAAAAAATTCCCTGAATCCATCAGTAAAATTGATAGAATTCTAGTAGGACACATTCTGATAGCTGCAACCACATGCCTACCTAGATATTGGAAATCTAAAAACACACCCTCAGTTAAAGAAGTACTAACACTAACAATAGAAAACAAATCATACAAATTATCACATAGAAATAACAAACATATATTTGCACAACTGAAATACCACTGGGATCAGACAGCTCTTTCGGTGCTAGATGCAACTTCGTCAGGGGTCAAAAACAAGAAAATACTGGCAGACAATTTGCATTCTTCTGCACAAAGACTGCGCATGGGACTCTCTGGAACTTTCCAGCATGACAATGACCCTAAGCACAAGGCCAAGTTGACCCTTCAGTGGTTACAGCAGAAAAAGTGAAGGTTCTGGAGTGTCCATCACAGTCTGCTGTGATGTATGTATTTTGTTACCAATATATATATATTAATAACAAAATGTATATATAATTTATTTAAAACATTTTTTTTGGATATTTTATTTATTTATTTTATTATTTTATTTATTTATTATTGTAATTATATGCGTATATATAAATATAAAATGTATATAGATGTATTATATATATATAATATATATATCTTATATATATGTAATGTCATTCTAAGTGTATTTTAATACTAATATATGTACTTATATTAATATTAAAATACACTACGTATGACGTTACATATATATAAGATGTATATGTTATATATATAATACATCTATATATATATTTTATATTTATATAGACATGTATAATTACAATAATAAATAAATCAAATAAAATCTCATTGAGCCACTCTGGGGAGATCTCAAAAGTGCGGTTTATGCAAGACGACCAAAGACTTTGCATGACCTGGAGGCATTTTGCCAAGAGGAATGGGCAGCTATACCCCCTGCAAGATTTAGGGGCCTCATAGACAACTATTACAAAACACTGCATGCTGTCATTGATGCTAAAGGGCGCAATTCACAGTATTAAGAACTAAGGGTATGCAGACTTTTGAACAGGGGTCATTTAATTTTTTCTTTGTTGCCATGTTTTGTTTTATGATTGTGCCATTCTGTTATAACCTACAGTTGAATATGAATCCCACAAGAAATAAAATAAATGTGTTTTGCCTGCTCACTCGTGTCTTCTTTAAAAATGGTACATATATTACCAATTCTCCAAGGGTATGCAAACTTGTGAGCACAACTGTATAGTAAAAACCACAGAAAAGAAAAAAGAAAAGAGTTACCTGCACACTATGCCAAATCCCTATGCATTATTAACCCCTTCAGGATGGAGTCAATCGTGCACGTTCTGATCAAAACAAAACATAAACGAAAACTGGAATTTGCACTATAGGTCTGTTCAACCGTAATTCACCTCTTTCATATTATATGCACCCACACTTATTATATATCATTTTGTTCAGGAGAAAAGGGGCTTTCATTTCATATCAAATATTTATATATGAAACATAACTTATTATGAATAAAATAAAAAAACTGTGAGAAATTTTAAATTATTTTAAAAATGTGTAGTTCCGCCTCACATTTTCGCTGTAAATGTCATAATACTGTTAGCTTTTACTGCATTTTACTCATTTTACTCATTTTGCCGGGGAGGGCTGCCTGGGCTGTCAGGCAGACCTCCAGAAGAGGATTGCGGTGGAGGTGAGTAGTTGGTGGCTCCTGGGGCTGCAAGCCGTTACGGAATTCTATGCCGCTGCAACGGCTTTAATGCCCATTTAATATGGGACGGCATAGAACGCCGTAACGGCGTTAAGGGGTTAAATAACTGGATGTTTTTAGTATCACTCCAATGGCCATTAGGTGGAAGTTAAGCTGCCAGAATTTACCCATTGATAAAAGAAGCTGAAATAGACTTACACCAACTGTTCAGAAGAGTATGTGGTCTATAGTTAATCAGTTTACAGTAACAAATAATCATAAAATAAACTATAAAATAATATTAATGCTTAACAAAATCTGGTTCAAACTTGCATACATTGTATTTCCTAGTAATAAATTATAAGGTGACAGAACATCTTTTATGTTTTGTAGATCAGTTATGGAGCTACAGACTACTTTCTAGGAGATAAAAATATTTACCCATACTTTCTAAGGATGGTTCAAAATGATTATGTGCATTACTCGATATTGTGTAAAATATTAAATCATTTTGGCTGGAACTGGGTTGGGATTATTTCATCAGAAGATCCCTCAGGGGAGCAAGAAATTCAAGTTGTGTTAAAATTCATGGCCACGTTTGGAATTTGTGCAGCTTACATAATAAGAGCTAACGCAGACTCTATACAAAAAAAAAGCATTAGTCTACAGGTTGCTAAAACGTCTTCGGCTCAAGTTATTTTACTCTGTGGATCATTTTCACTACCAGTTTTGTATTTATTAAAAGAATATAAACATATGATACATAACAAGACAATAATGATCCCCCCTTTATGGGCTTTCAACAGTTACTTCTTTGATTGGAAGTTAGAACCATTGTATTATAGTTTGGCTCTAGAATTTTATCCAATATGGATTCCAGGAATTGAGTTTTTTTTTGACAATGTACACATTTCAAGGTTTCCAAATGACACACTTCTTCATCATTTATGGATGTCACATTCTTCATGCTTATTGACAAATAGCCCTAAAAATCTTTATTACGGATCTCTGTGGGGATATGATAGGAGAAACTGCACAGGGAACGAAAAAATGCAATTTATGAAAAATTACATCTTCATGGGAGTTTCTCCACGAGTGTATCGAGCAGCAGAAATCATGGCTCTGGCTTTGAATGATATGAACTCATTGTTAAATACTCAATTTCCTGATCGAAACATACAAGGCTATAGTTACAAATTTAAGGTAATATACTCTTTATATTTTTCTTATAACACTTATAATTCTGATGTCATAAACCTGGTGCCTTTAGTGGACATCAACATTAAATGTTTAGTTTCAATAGAACTATAATTTCCATATATTTCTAAAATAACATTACATTTGTTGAGACAAGCTCTGTGAGTTTTCTAAAAGCTGTTGTGAAAAATTTTGAAAAAAAAAGCTTTAGTCTGCACCATCCAATCAATATTTGCTTTTTAACTTCAGGTTGCCATTTTACCTGAAGCCTGCCAGGTGCTGCTACCTGCCTCCACTACCATCTCTTGAGATCTGGATTTTCCTCACTAGGAACTTCCGTGAATTCTTCTAAGATAAACCCTGAAATGCAGTGCTAGCTGTGAGAGCGTAACCTGAGCTATGATGTACTATGAATACAGAAAGGAATCAATGACCCCAAAAACCAGCATTCAGAAATAAGGAAATAAGAATCAAAATAAGAAATAAATATTCTGTGGGTGTAAACAAAAAGGAAACAAAGCTCAGGAAATGTTTGTCAATATTGTCAATATCAGTAAGGAATAAAGTAGACATAAGAAAATATTCCATTTGAATATTCCTTATGAATCCAAAAAGTGAGACTGTAAAAAATGGAGAGGAACCTAAGAAAATGCTCCATGGTGGTTGTAGTGTAGATTAACTTTTTCAGAACTGATTAGTGTCTTTTTAAAAAAAATAATAGCATAAAATTTATTTGAAACCACGGAATGCATAGTTAGGACATAAACATATAATAAAACATATTTTTTGTACAGAGTTCTAACAAATGTAAAAAATTTAAATTATATCAATTTACAAAAAAATGTCATTCATCATTCATTTGTTTATCGTTTATATAATTTTTGGGTGAAGGAAAAGTTTACATTGTTTTTTATCTTGCACTATACACACGGTCTGAAATGTATAATTCAAACATTTACTCCCTCTTGATTAAAACTTACCCACCAAGCCCAAAAAGAGATTACATAAACAGCTGTACAGCTCAAAATACCCTCAGCAACATACAATGTCTTCTGCTAAAATTTACATGGCACCTTCAAAGCAGTTTAAAATCACCAATCCGACGCGCCAGGGAAAAAAAGACCGTCTGAGAAAACTTCTAGATGGCGATGAACAAGCTTTCGCCATCTTCCAATGTTCCCTCGGAGTCGGAACTCCCGCTGTTCTCCGGAGGACATTTCGGTCACAGACAAAAGCATTTTCATTATGCTCCAAAACAAGGAAACTTCTTTTTATACTGACTTTCACCAATCGGCAAATTATCTCCTCAAAGAGATCGTGGTTTTGGGTGGCAGAACATCTCACCTAGAACAAAAAACTGAGCATCTTTGCAAAGCCCATATTGAAGTGGCAGACAAATTTCAACAACTGGAAGAAGAGCAGACAATACTCAAACATAAGCTGGCTGATATAGAGGATAGACCATGTCGTAACAACTTGTGCTTCCGTGGTATACTTGATTCCATCTCGAATGATGCCTTACCAACTGTTAGGCTGGAAATCACCACAGGGTCTGGAAACTCTTACGCTGCCATGGACTTATACACTAACAAAGAAGTTTCTGCTTCCCTTTATCTCTGTAATCAGCTGTGTTGGAATATTCAATGAAGTCACGCCACTCAGATATAGTATCAATAAGCATTCAAAGCTCTTAATGCGTAGTACATCGTATATATATAAAACACAGTTTGCTAGCGGTGTATACATCAACGGCAACATTAACCATGGGAGTCTCAGAACTGAAAATTTAACTTTTCATATAACTGTTCGTAATGCTGTTAGGTTGCCCCCTCCTGTTCACTGATGCAAGTGACAGTATAAGATTGGGAACCCAATTGAAAATTGCAGGTGCTAGAAAGAATGCTACGTTTTTCAAGTTCAGGATGTTTATAAAAGATAGCGAAAGCTGGTGTCTGGCGCAAGAACAAAAGAACAGAAAAATATTGTATGTTTAAAAAAATGCGAGTTTGGGGGGCGTGGCTTGGCTCTCGATCTGCACGGTCGCATGTTCAGGTAACTCCCTCCAAACGAGAGATACAGAGAGCTAAATAATCAGTCTACCGAGCAATAATACCTCCACAAATGACAGATAATCTGAAAAGACATTACAACAAAAACAGGAATCCTTGCACACTGGTTCCGCCTGCAAATTTCGTCCCTCTATCGTGGAGGTGCTCTGTGCCAAAGGTGGACAACGCTGAACCCACTAGAATACTCACAAAAGTAGAAAAACACAGGCAACACTCCAGGATCAGGAAGGTAAGTTTATTTCTGGATACACCACCTCATAAAGTGCAAAGTGCAATGTTTCAACTCAACAGAGCCTTAATCAAGTATAAGGGATACAACATGATAAAGTGCTTTAGAGAAAACAAGTGTATCATTCAGCAGAGATCATGGCTCTTGCTTTGAATGATATGCACTCATTATTAAATTCTCAGTATCCTGATAGAAACATAAAAAGCTATCGTTACAAATTTAAGGTAATTTACTCTTTACACTTTTCTAATAATGCATTTGATATCATAAATCTAGCACCTTTGGTGGCCATCAACATTAAATCTTTGGTTGCAGTAGGATTATACATTTCCAAGAATTTCTATAATATTGATATTAATATCAAATGTGTTAAGACCATTTTTGTGCATTCTTTGAAAGTTGATGTGAAAGAACTTGCAGAAAAAGAATGTACACATGTTTTTATTATTTATTAAACCTTTAAAAAAAATTGGGGGAGGAAAAGCATACAGTGTTCTTTAAGTTGCATTATTTCACACAAGGTCTAAAATGTAAGTATAAAAGCAAATCCTGTAGTTAGCCATGCCATAAAATGTGTACAGCAGCATGTATATGCAAAGCTAGGAGATGTATCTCTATAGAAAAATGTCATATTAAAGCCAAGGAGGAACTCACTGCAAAATTGTATGACTCTCTAACAAATGGTAACAAAAATCTGTTTGGGACTGGCTTTTTATGTTTATATTATTGCTGCTTTTGACCAATTTGTTTTCTTTATGTCAAACTTTGTTACTGTACATCTATGACTCTACTGTCTTCCTCTTACATTATGTAGAACCGATCATGTATTATTGACTTTTGAGATCAGAATAAGAAAACAAATTCTGAAAACATGATATTTAAGGTGAATGCTATTAAATGTGACATGGACTTTACAGGTTCAGCTCTAAAAAAATCGAATTAAGGTATATGGAAAGGGCTTTGAGAAAGAATAATGAAGCATATAAATGTCATAATAAAAACCCCTGCATCATTAGCAGTCTGTATGGCGGTAACTAGAATGGAAATCATGGCACATTGACTAAATAGAAATATATTAATTAGTTGATGTCATTATTCTGAGTTAAAACAAACCTAGGTAAAATATTCATATATCATGGACAAAATGAATTGACTCATACTAATTTAACATAGCAGGATAACTGTGTATTGGATTAAATATGTAGCAAGATCCCTTAAAGGGACACTATAGGCACCCAGACCTCTTCAGCTCATTGAAGTGGTCTGGGTGAGATGTCCCATGTCACTTAACCCTACAGTGGTAATTATTACAGTTCCTGAGAAACTGCAATAATTACCTCTCAGGGTTAACTCCACCTCTAGTGGCTGTTATGGGCTGCAGAGTATTTGAAGCCTACCTGGCACTGAAGGCTGTGGGACCACTGGGAGGTGAAGTTGCTATTTATTGGCCTATTCCTGCTGGTGAGGTTAGCTGCTTGAGGCTCAGGAGTGGAACAGAAGAGGGACAGAAAAGCTGCTGGGAATTGTGAAGGGAGACTTACAGTGCTCTCTCTGACCACTGGCAGCCTTAATTCAGCCCCACAAGCCCCCTGAACTTCTCTCTTTAATTCCCTCAATTGTAACAGCCTGAGGGGGGAATTTTCCATTATCCCAGTGGGCCAGTCCAGCCCTGCTGTCCCCCCATTATGTTCCTAAGAGTGACATTACTCAAATTTTCTTAAAAGCTCTTTGCACCATTTTATGGTGTCTGTGCCTTTGTCTTCTGTTGGATAACTTGTTCAGTGGCATTGGTGCTCTTGTCAATATGTACCTTTTTGCTTGAATCCAGTTCTTTCCTGTGGCCATGCTTCATACTTCAAATCTTCTGGCTGACACCCTTACAAGTCTCTACTACCAAACTTTCAGCAGATGTCTCTCCAGCTGCATAGCATTTTGAGTGTCACCATGGTATCAGGAAATTCTCTTGCTCCTCCCTACTTCATACATCTTTAAATCCAATGTCATGCGTATTGTCATGTGTCTTTGCTACTAACTGGAGGGCAGAATATGATTGCATGCTGGATTGCTTATATTATTTCATCATATTTCCATTTGATTTCTCTGTGACGCTTAAGTTCACAATATTAATTGTTTGTTGGGCCCAGGTATCCAGTCCATAATGTCAGCCTAGCTGCTTTTGGTCTCTAGCTCAGGATATGTTTCTTTCTCATTATCTTTTAGACAAATGACTGCATTAGCCAACTGTAACGTTTGGTAGAGGAGGGATAATAGTAGGGGGCTGTTCTTCAGGGGTTGGATTTGGAGCCCCTTAATTCCAGTGCAGAAAAAAAACCTTAATGCTCCATGTCATGCTTCAAACTTTGTGGGAACAGTTTGGAGAAGGCCCTTTTCTATTTCTGCATTACCCAGTGCACAAAACAAGGTCCATAGTGATATGATCCATGAGTTAACTGGCCCTCACAGAGCACTGACCTTAACTCCATCAAAACACCTTTGGGATAAATAGAAACAGAAATTGCAACATCTCATCCAACATCAATGCCTGACCTCACAAATGCTTTATTGGATGAATGGGCAAATATTCCCACAGAAACTCTAAAATCTTGTGGAAACCTTCCCAGGGTGGAAGTTGCAAGGGGGAATTCCAACTACATACTAATGTCTATGTATTTAGAATATGATGTCATAAAAGTCCCTGTTGGTGAAATAGTCATGTGTCCCAATACTTTTGTCCATATAGTGTACAAACATTTTATTGAAAATACTAGATGTGCTCGTGTGTTGGGCGATGAGGCATTCATGTATGACTCTTTCACCTGTTTTTTTTTTTAATTAAAGCTACATCAGTATATTAAGAATATTCGATATGTAACTGCTTCAATGGATCAAATATCATATTTTGATCAAAATGGAGAATTTGTCTATTATTACTTGATTGTAAACTGGGTGATCATCAATGAATACATTGTGAAAAATATCAATGTGGGTAACTTCACACCATGGTCTCCAGAACGTCAGCAGTTAATTATTAATGAAGAAGCCATATCATGGAAATCTGCAGCCAATAAGGTATAAAATCAGATTTATAATTTTGTGTTTTACATATTGGAGTTTATTTACTAAACAATGATCTCAAGTGAACTAGAAAAATGATCAGAGTTGTAGCAACGGACATTTAATATGGATACGTGCAAGATGTGTAAAAACCCAAGGGTAGAGTATAAAATATTTGATAGAGTCCTAACCTCAACATATGAGGAAAGGGATTTAGGGGTGATTATTTCTGATGACTTAAAGGTAGGCAGACAATGTAATAGAGCAGCAGGAAATGCTAGCAGAATGCTTGGTTGTATAGGGAGAGGTATTAGCAGTAGAAAGAGGGAAGTGCTAATGCCATTGTACAGAACACTGGTGAGACCTCACTTGGAGTATTGTACACAGTACTGGAGACCGTATCTTCAGAAGGATATTGATACCTTAGAGACGGTTCAGAGAAGGGCTACTAAACTGGTTCATGGATTGCGGGATAAAACTTACCAGGAAAGGTTAAAGGATCTTAACATGTATAGCTTGGAGGAAAAACAAGACAGAGGGATATGATAGAAACATTTAAATACGTAAAGGGAATCAACACAGTAAAGGAGGAGACTCTATTTAAAAGAAGAAAATCTACCACAACAAGAGGGCATTATCTTAAATCAGAAGGGCAAAGGTTTAAAAATAATATCAGGAAATATTACTTTACAGAGAGAGTAGCTTAGGAGTTCTGGGCAAATATCTTCCTATGGGCAAATATCTTCCTATGCCGCAACCCAAAGTGTGAAGAAGCATCCTGCTAACGGGCCACGAGACCAAGTCCTGGTCTAAACCCCTTCTGGGACTCATGGACCTAGTGCGTTGAGCTGTGTTGGAATCTGGGGCAGGTGGGGAGCAGATATGTGGGCTTGAGTCAATCTAAGTGCCGGGGTAGTATCCCCATGTGCAGAGAGTAGGCTAAATCATCTATCTCACCTTTGCCAGGCTACACTTGTACGGTAGCTTTGCTCTATTTTTTGTTTTGCTTATTTTTATTCTGCATAAATGCAGTATTGCTTAGCATTTGATACTACCACAGCATACATGATAGTGTATACTAGACTCCTATCATGTCTTTCAGTAATGGCCAATTATTTCCAGCATTAGTTATAAGATATAAGATATGTACGAATAGCCTGATTATTTTTCTTTTCATGTCTGGAGAGCTTCTCCATTTGTAAGATCATTTTATGACCTCAATCTATACATGTATTTTTTGCTTGTTTTTTTTTGCCTATATTATATCAACATAAAAGATACATCTCTCTTGCTCAGAGTATTGAATGTTTAGGATTGTATGTTACCTTTGTTGTCAAGCCGACTTGCTCTGATTTAATATTGTACCTTTCTGTATCCTGATACCATTTAAATAAAAGAAAGAATGACAAAAAAAAGATACATTACTTTTAATAATGTTGCTGTGGCGCTCTGACACACAAACAATAAGGAGGTCTTAAAAAAGAGGGACATTAAAAGGAAAAGAGGGTCAGAGGGATTTGGGCCCAAAATAGACAAAGTCCCTCTTAAATAAGGACACTTGAGTGGTGTGCAATTACACTTACAGGTTTATACTAAAGTTAGAATTCACAGTGGATTCAAAGAGAATTTCAAAACAAAGTCAGAGTAGCCAAAGTGAAGCACAGCTTAGTTTTTCAAGATCAGCTATTTTGATCTTAAATTTGAAATTCACTTTGAAATCTCACTTTACTAAACAAGCTTTTTTTCTCTTATGTTGGTCTTCTCTATTGAAGAATCATTGTCAAAAGGAAAAAATCATTTAGCCGTGCAGGGTATATTACTGCACATTAGTGCTCCCATTGTCCTGTGATTGTTCTATAACTACTGTGTGAAAAGAAACTGTGGCAAAGGTTTTGGAGGTACGACATTTTCAGACTAACTACATTTTATGTGTGAATTACTTTTAAATAGATCATATCCTCCTGACAATACACTAATTAGCAAATTAACCCTGTTGTAAATAAAACAAAAAGTCTTAATTGCATAACTTTATATAGGTATATTATTTTTTTTTAAATGTTTCAGCTCAGTAAATCATACACTTGCCTGATATGTTTCTGCAAATCTCAAAAAGAAAAAGTTGGCCAACAAATTACTAAATTATTATTTTTTTCTGTAATATTTCTGTTGCTATTTGAGTAGCATTGTGAATAGCAAAACTAATGTTATTTTGTATAGCCTTGTTATACCTGGAAAAAATTTTTGTTTTTACTTTGTTTTCTAAAAGAGATAAGCAGTCACATACTGGCCACTGGGAAAAACCAGGTGTAATGGTCATGGGTCACCTGTAGAGATCAGGGGACTATCACAACTGGCCCTGTGAATAAAGGATACGTTTAACCTAGAAGCAGCCAGGTTATATATATTTTGACGATAACTTGTCCTCCCCTGTTGCCTGTTGGTCACATATTTTTGCCAGGTTCCTGATAATCCAGATTGCATTGTAGCCTTTTTAGCACCACATATTGTGAGGGACAAAATACAGTAGGGTGAGAGCAGTGAGGTATGGGGTCTGGTTAGTTAAGTCATTCTTGTCTGGCTCTGTATGAGCCAAAATATGCCTGGACCAATTGACAGTTCCTCAAGAAAGGATAACAGCCTATGCTCCTTAACAAAAATGTTCTATCAAGATCGTTTTAAAAAATGGAATGGCCACCCAATAACAACTGCTTAGCCAAAGGAACTGCCAAAGTTAAATAGTATATTCCATGGTGGCATAATGTCTTTAAAATTCTGTGCTAAAATTGGGAATACATTAACGTGTCACATTCAGCCCTTAATGTTCTTAGAATGCTGGATTTTGTGGTTTTAATGTATTTCAGCTTTGTAGGCCAGACTTCTTTACTTAAAGAAATGAAACATCAATTTTTCTTCTTTGTTATAGATTCCAGTCTCCCAATGCTCTAAAATTTGTCTACCTGGCTATCGAAAAATCCTGTATTCTATCATGCACCCCTGCTGCTATGACTGTGTGCAGTGTTCAGATGGAGAGATATCGCTTACAATAAGTATGATTTGCAAAACTGTACACTTATCACATATGAAAAGTTGTTGTTGCATGTATCTTTTAAGTTAAAATGATTTCAGTTCAATACTTATGGCACGGTGCAGAATTCTGTTTTGTTTTCTCCTTGACTTGGAGCACCAGAAAGTCAGAAAGCTCACATTGCACCTTCTCCTTAAACAAAAGAAAAAAAATGCAATTAGCATATTACAAAATGAAAAAGTATACATATCCAAAACGATGAATACAAAATACACATATGTCATAAGTGACGATCCTCTATACTACAGAAATCTGTAGGCAGCTGACTACTAAAGGGAATCAACACAGTAAAGGAGGAGACTATAATAAAAGAATGAGAACTACCACAACAAGAGGACATAGTCTTAAATTAAAGGGGCAAAGGTTTAAAAATAATATCAGGAAGTATTACTTTACTGAGAGGGTAGTGGATGCATGGAATAGCCTTCCAACTGAAGTGGTAGAGGTTAACACAGTGAGGGAGTTTAAGCATGCGTGGGATAGGCATAAGGCTATCCTAACTATAAGATAAGGCTAGGGACTAATTGAAAGTATTTTGAAATATTGGGTAGACTAGATGGGCCGAATGGTTCTTATCTGCCGTCACATTCTATGTTTCTATGTTTCTATGTTTTTATGTTACTATAAAATCTGTTAAAATGGGGAAAAAAAACCCATCAAGAACACAAGTTACCCACTGCCTAAATATTCAAGAACTACAATATAAAATAATGTACAGATGGCATCTTACCCCACTAAATTACATAAAATAGATCCTAATGAATCCCCATTGTGTTGCAGATGTGGTACACATATGAACATATCTGGTGGTCATGTAGATTAGTTAACAAAACATTGAATAGAGTTTTTACATAGTTTCGGATCTTTTAAAATTGAAAGCCTCTATATCCCTTGAAAATCTATTCTTCATCTCCACTTAGATAACATAGAAGATTTTTGACTAGTAAGACTTTCATGGTTATGAAAATAGTGATTGCAAGAATGTGGGAAACAAAATCAAGAAATTTCTTGGCCAGTGGTAATGAACCAAATAAACCTCCAAAGCAAAATGGAAAAAAAGGCTTTTCTGCTTTTCAAAGATTTGGAATCTGTTATTAAAATTTGGAATCCTTGGTTAATAAACTTTCCTGAAGAGGATTAAAATCTAAAATTGTTATTTTGGTTGTTTTCTATTACATCAGGGAGGGAGAGATACACATTTTGTCATTTTATATGCTTTGTATTTTAGGATTTAGGCTTAGGTTAAAATTACTGCCATAAAAGGTAGAACTATTTTGTATTATACGTCCCTAATCCATCTGAATTTGTATTTTTGTCATATTTGTGTGTTTTGATTATGGATAAGTGATGATATTTAACTTTTCCATATTTTTTGTATTATATGTCAATAGATGCTTTAAAAAACAATTTAAAAAAATGTAAAAAAGAACACAAGAAGATTTCACATTACAAACAAACATTACACACCATGACAAAATATTCAGTTCCATTGTATTACTTCTAAATCACGTAAGGGATCTCAGGCCTAGATCTACTCACCATCCAGCTTAAATGATACCCATTAGGAGGTGTTAGCCAGGGGATTTATTCTGTTTAACCCCTTAAGGACCAAACTTCTGAAATAAAAGGGCGTCATGACATTTCACACATGTCATGTGTCCTTAAGGGGTTAACCATTATTTCCACGTCTCATACCTCTTTGGAGAATTCAAGAATAATATATTCAGGTCCCTTTCCATCTCGAGCTGCAGAAGCAGTTGGGCTTTAATTAGATCTGAAGATAAGTTACTCACGTCTCACTTGTTTCCAGTTGCGAGCTGGAGTAATCTTAAAGGTGGTAAAACAGTGTGTGACCAAATTCTCATTTTTCCAGAGCATATAAGGCCAGTGCATATGTAGTAATGCAACTGAGGGGTGTTTTTTTAGTCTTATTTTTGTTTTATCATATGTGAACTCAAAGAGTTTGTCCATCACTTTGTTAATTTTGGCACAGCCCCACCATATATGAAACATTGTTATTTTAGTATTTGCTTTCCTCATATTTGCCTGTTGGGTCCAGTCTATCCAAGACACTAAGTTTTTGTAATCAAAATCCCTAAGTAGTTAAAATTATTTTTGGCCCAGATAAATCCATACTTTCTACAGATCTCATTCTTCGTATTGGCATCTAAGCCGATTCCCATTAAAGTTGTCTTATCAGTATTCATTTTGTAATTGGAAACTGAACTATATTCATTAAATTCTCACATAAGTGCATCCAGAGAGTTTTTCGCGTCTTCTGTTGTCAATAAGATGTCATCAGTGTACAGTTAGATTTTTAACTCTCTGTCTCTAGTATTGTATCCTCAAATGTTTTGGTTATTCCTGATATTCAAGGCAAGAGATTCTGTTTATAAAATGTATAAAAAGAGAGACAAGGATAACCTTGTCTAGTTCCATTACTAATTGTAAACCAGTCAGAGAAGACATTTGGCCCAACTGTTCTGGCTGAGGGATTTTTATATAGTGTCTTAATTGCTTCCTTGGATATTATAAAATTGTAGGGTTTGTTCTAGAAATCACCAGTTTAACCTATCGAACGCGTTTTTTGCATCAACTGCGATAGATACTAATGAAGTACCCTTTCTTTTAGCGCTATCCAAAATATATATTACTCTTCTAGTATTGAAACCAGACCATCTACCAGGTATAAACCGAATTTGACCAGAATGAGTAAGTGAGTCTATTACATATTTTTCTGTAATCATTGATGAGAACAGCTTAACATCTACATTTATTAAGGAAATGGGTCGGTAGCTAGAGAACGCTATGGGATTTTTAAAATTTTCCAGGAAAGGAAGGACATTAGCCCTAGCCATTTCTTCCAGTAGACTTCAAATTTGAATTATGTTATTAAATATTGGGGCCAAATGTCTGCTTAGTTGGAGTTTAAAAGTTCAAAAAAATAGATTGGTGAATCCGTCTGGGCCAGGTGTTTTGAACTTTTCCAGCTTAGAGATAGCTTTCTCTACAAGCCACATCTTCTATGCTTATAGGTCTATTTAGTTTGGATAGTTGGGTCTTTCAAATCTTTGGAAGCTCAGTTTTGGAAAGATATAAGTCTAGTGATGCTTGTTAAGTGTTTACTTGTGTAGTTTGCTATAGTAATTTAGTATAAGTTGCCAATGTCACTGGGGAGATGCACACCTTATTATTATATAATTTTTTTGTCATACGGGAATAAGCTTGTTGTTTTCTCAGCTTGTTAGTTAGAAATCTATCAGTGTTGTTCTAATTTTAAGAGTAATCTATACTGTTACCAATTAACTCAATATGAATAGAGCCATTTCTGTCTGACAAAATAACATTCATGTAATCAAATGTGATTCATCTCTTATCTCAATATCTGGTTAAGTGGAACAAGTGCAAATACATGTGCGCTCTGTGTAATACATGAGTGAGCAGAAATAGGGGGAAGGAGAAAAAAAAAGGAGCAATTTTTACCAGAATCCATCATAGTATCTCAATAGTAACTCTAAGCCAAATATAATTCTTTTGCATGTCACATTGTCTGGTTGGATAGGGTGCCTGCGAACATGTGACAACTGTGAAAGTGTGCACCATTGGTTCTAATAATTCAAAATCCTAAAAGAATATCTATAAAAAGTAACAATCCAAATGTACTAGTATTGAGTATCATCTATGAAGTGATATGTTTACTACTAAATCTTACTTTACAGCATATCATTAGATCTTAGATGATCATCTCTATTTCTTAACATTATAGTCTATATTGTGATTCTGCTATATTAACAAAATTTCACAATAAGAGAGGAGGAAAAGGGAAGGAGAAATACCATCCCTGGGATGGTATCTAGTCACCTCCTGTACCTTTGTAACTGATTTGCAATACAGAAATAGATATATCAACAAACACTAACAAGCTGCAATTACATTAATCTGAATGCAAGAAGAGAAGAAGAAAATAAAAACACAAAAATAGTTTCATATTATCATAGCTCTTAACCAAATGTGATTCAACTTCTAAGTCTCATTGTCTGGTTAACTGGAAAAAGTGCAAGAATATGTATACACATTATAAAACACAAGTGACCAGCAGTAGCACTAATAATTATAAGAAGAAAAAAAAGAATCATCCAAAACAAAAAGTAAATTCAATATCTGACCTTCAGCAGTAAAGTCAAAACCTTATCTAAAGCTAAAATGAGCTAGACCAGGTAGATGGGTAACTCCAGCAATATCTGATATTTTTTTTGTGTGTGTTAGATATCCCAGAGGCTGGTGGAAACTCCTTCTCCGAAGTCTTGTTTGGAGTAAGAAATCTTGAAAAATTAGAATGTCTTTGAATCTTTCATTTGAGACTGTATTATCTCTTCTGTCCTTAAGAATTTGTTCTTTGAATGCATATGAATGGAAACTTGCAATAACATCTCTTGGGTGTTGAGATGGAACGCCTTTGGGTTTGGTGAGACGGTGAGCTCTTTCAATTACATTGTGGTGCTCTTCTGTCACAAAGCCCATTTCTTAAAAAAGGAAAGTGAAAAATCTTTCAGTTGGTTTTGGGAAATGTCTTCTGGAATGTTCCTGAAGCATAGATTGGTTCTTCTACATTGATCCTTCAGTTCTCTTAACTTTAATTCGACCTGTTTAAAATTGTCATCCACAGCTACATTTGCGCTATTCAATGCATTAAGTTGTTCATCCATCTTGGATAGTTTGTTTTCTGTTAAATTCACCGTCAGGCCATAATTTCCTGTTTAATTTCCCTGAAGCTACAGGATATCTCTTTATTGACAGAGGTCAGTTGTGCATCCAAGTGGCGACCAAGAATTCTGTAGCTACACATTTATCTTTGTTACCTTATTCTTTTTATTGCTGAATTTGAGTTAACTCCTGGGGAGATTCGGAGGATGTATTAACCAAATTTTCTGGTCTCTTTTTATTAGACATAGGTTAAAAGGAGCCAGAAACACGTTTTGATTGGGTGTCTTCTTTTCCCTTTGTGGGGTTTTCCCTCTTTTCTTTTTTCTTCCTCTATCCTTTAGTTTCCTTGTCCTTCTCTTTCATTACTCTCTGCTTTCCTTGCACCTTTCTCCAATGTCTTTCTTCCTTCCCTTCTCTCCCCCACCCGTTTCCAGTTTCTATATTTTGTTGGGGGTTTTTTTTTTTTTTTCCTTTCTTTTTTTTCTTGTCTTTCCTTTTACTTAGTTGTATCTCTTTTGTACTTAAAATAGGGAGGGAGGAGAATAATAAAAACTAAAATAATGATCAGAAAAACAGAAAAAGAAAAAAAATAGCAAGGAAGGAAAAATGCTTTAATGTCTTAGTAGACTTGTAGCTATACACAGTTCTAATTGCTTATAATAGTCCCAGTTTCAAGTATGTTACTAGGAATGTTAATAGGAATAGAAATGTGTTACTTATCCTGTGGATGGTGTTCTGCAAATGCAATCAGTCTGTGAGTCGCTATGCAGGGGACCAGCCAGAAAGCATCAATGTGCTCCAGGCACCATGAGGTGGCAGTCCACCGGACGACTCAGCCGAGCACTGCCAGATCGCAAGACCACCTCGGGGCCCCACGACAGATCTGCAACACCATGTCTGTACACCACCAACCCAGGGGTTCAGGAAACCAAATCCTCGCCACTTAGACAGCCAGGTACCACATCAAAATCAACAACTCTGCTCACCAAAATTTTCCTGCTTCAGCATCTTCACTTAGCATGGACGGACACCCCATCTCTTTCGCCATGTTATGTCATGCCCCCCGTGAACCTTAAATGTTTTAATCGCCTACTGAAAATCTTTAAATACCTCCTTGAATATTGTTACACACAATCAAAAACAACCCGTAACATGCCATTTTGTTAGAAACACAATTGAAAATGCTTTGACAAACTAAATCTGTGATTCCCAAACCAGTGCTTACATCCCAGCAACAGGCCGCGCTTTGTCAGTATCTCTATTTGATAAATCTTTTTTTCATAAATCCTGGATTGTTGGTGGGCTATGAGGACTGATTTGGGAACCTCTGATTTAAATCATACTGACAACTTCAATGTTTTTGATAACTCAGATGTATGAGACAAGAAGGCAAACAGAATGTAGCAAGATTCTCCCAAACTAATTTTATGGTCTATTAAAATCTAGAAGAAATTCTAAGAGATGAGGTAAATACTAACATTCCGAAAAACCATAAAATATATTTGTATGCAAAGCAGGTGTCCGCATAATTTATTCCCTAAGTATATCTGATGATTTTTGCTAATATATATTTTCAATATATTTATATCGGCAGACATTTTGTGTTAAGATAGAAATTAAAAGTGTATACTGCCAGTCACCCTCAGAACAGAGGTGACTCCATTTTGTATTACAAGGCTAAGACAGACACAAGATTTCTCTCTCTATCACTATATTCATTCAAGTCTGAGCTAAGGAATTCGATTTATGTAAACATTAGAGATAAGACATGATGTTTGCAGCAAAAGGGGGGTTGAATGCTATATATACACACTATCCACTTTTAACTTACTATAAGTATATTAATCATATATAATTAGTATTATGTTAATAATATAGACTATTCATGGATAAATATCAATGAAGAAATATCATATTATTTACTAATGTTAGCGGAGTATAAATAATCTTAAACACAGTTTCACACAAGAAAACCAGACAGACACCAAATGACACTAAGTAATAAATTTTACTATCTGAAAAAAAAACTAACGGAATCTTACAAAGTTCCATTGTAAGAGAAAGGGTGAAATTAAGGTCTGGAGGTGTCAAATCTAATTTTACGACCGAAATTGCAGACACCCAGACTAGGTAAGAGTGAACCAAAGTCTTTGAAGTTGACAGGTTCTGTGATTGATAGTGGCCATAAAAAGATAAAAAAAATTATGTCAAACGCATCACAAAATTCAGTTAACCCTTAATACAAAAAGGACCCCCTGACAAGAATTTTTGGTGATGCAATTGCGCCACCTACTGACCAAAATCTAGATGATAGTCTGTAGGGAAGACACACCCACAGTTCCCTATTGGTCCCATCAACTAGTGACATGCAGAGAGTTTTCCCCTTTTTATCAGTAAGGACAAAGGGAAGAGAGAACACATTTGGACCATTGGAAACTCTAAACACTCTCTTGGACTCACATCTAACAGCTAAGATCTGACATCTGAATCAAAAGCTGGCCACACTTAATTCTTTATATTTTCCAACTAACACAACTTCAGAACTCTGAAAACGTTTCTATTTTCCACAATTCTCATCATACTTGCATTCGAAATTCATGGAACATATCTACACATCTGATAGAAAATCTACAACCTAATTGGTAATTATTCTGGTTTTATTTAATTAAATTAAATTAATTAATTTTAC
Organism: Pelobates cultripes; assembly: GCA_933207985.1. NCBI lineage: Eukaryota > Metazoa > Chordata > Amphibia > Anura > Pelobatidae > Pelobates > Pelobates cultripes. The sequence goes on along the minus strand of OW240912.1, from coordinate 409,510,572 downwards.
TAATAGCAGGAATATGTCTCTGGATAAATATTGGTCAGATTTCAATTATTAAAAATCATAAAAATTCAATTCCTGCAGGTGGAATATAGATAACAATATAATAACGGTAAATTTGCCAAATGTTAGCATACCAAATTTTTATCCAGAGGTATTGACTTGTTCTGATATAGGATAGTGAATCTTATTTTGAAAAGTTGAAATTCTGCAAATGTAAAAATCTGGTAGAATTATTCTTATTGGATGGTCCTATGAATGATGAATGATCTGGTATGAGGATTACTTTAATTGTAAAATTGCAAAATAATAGGATATCTTGCCTATGAGGATTGTAGCTAGCAGTGAATGAGTTAATTCGGTGTGATTTGACTGTCAGCCAAGTTTTTTTTTTTTTTTGCTTTATGCTGTGCTGCTGTGTTCTGTGAAGTTATTTCTAAGTGAAGTAGTAAATCTTGTTAAATTGCATACAACCATTGCTACTTAGCTGTCTATATTGTGTTAAACCACTGCCATATTGTATAATTATGTTATACCTAAATATTCACTAGTTTTGGTTACGCATGTTACATATATTATTTTTATGATTATTGTCACAATAAATTATATTTTTATAATTAATTTGTGGATACTGTGTGAAGTAAAAATCCTCTAGTAAAACTTCCTCTAGGATCTAAGAGAATTAAAATTGTAGGTAATTCACAGCTTTATATCATTATTCAGGGAACAGTGCCAAGATATCAATTTTTGATATAATAAAAAATTATTAAATACATTTTTGTTAATTTGTATGAAAATATTATTTTTAAAATTTATCACCCCATAAATATCCTCACAATATTTTCACAGATTTTTGTAGTTGATATATTGTATGTTTTCTGTTATTTTTCAGACACTGAGAACTGCATAAAATGTCCAGAATTTGAGTGGCCAAATGAAAATAAATATCGCTGTATTCCTAAGGAAGTGGAGTATCTTTCCTACATGAATGATCTTTTAGCTGCTTTATTTGCTGTAATTTCTATTTTATTTAGTATTTTGACTCTTTTTATACTAATGGTTTTTATTTCATACAGAAATACCCATATTGTCAAAGCCAATAATAGGAACCTTAGCTTTACTCTTCTGGTTTCCATCGCCCTGAGCTTCATCTGTGTGTTTCTCTTTCTTGGTCGTCCGCTGGATATAACATGCATGCTCCGTCAAGTGTCTTTTGGAGTCATCTTCTCAGTGTCTGTCTCCTGTGTGTTGGCCAAGACTATCATTGTTTATACTGCTTTCAAGGTCACTAAACCTGGCAGCAAGTGGAAAACATGGATTGGAGTCAAGCTGTCCAATTATATAATTTTAATCCTCTCATCTATTCAGGTTATAATTAGTATATGTTGGTTGTCCATTTCTCCACCATTTCAGGAGATGGACATACACTCTTATCAATGGAAGATCATTATTCAGTGTAATGAAGGCTCAGTTTTTGCCTTTTACTCTGTCCTTGGCTACATGGGGTTTTTGGCAACTGTTAGCTTTGTTATGGCATTTTTAGCCAGGACATTACCAGACAGCTTTAATGAGACCAAGTACATCACTTTCAGCATGCTGATGTTCTGTAGTGTTTGGATTGCGATGATCCCAGCCTATCTGAGCACCAAAGGGAAATACATGGTGGCTGTAGAGGTCTTTGCCATATTAACATCGAGTGCTGGAATCTTAGTTTGTATATTTTTACCAAAATGTTACATAATATTAATTAGACCTGAAAATAATAAAAAGACAAATGTACTAACAAAAAGAAATTAAAATAATTGCAAAAAGGTCAAAAGGGTCTAAATATCTAAATAATTAAAAGGCATGTATCAATGGCAATTCAATTAACCACGTGTTGTTTTATATATTTTTGTATCATTCTCTCACTATATTTACATAGTTTGACTTAGGGCACACTAATATTAACTGAAAGCAGAAGTTACTGTAAAATCCAAAGAAGCAGTTGGCATTTATTAATAGGTAATCCATTCTATGTATCAACAGCCAGATTACAGAATCTAGGTGAGTATTTGCAAATATGGACAAATATGGACATCAAATGATTTGTGATGTCCAATAATAAAATAGAATTTGCTGTGGATTCCCATTTAATGATGCTGTTTAAATTTCAGTCTTTTTTCATGAAACTCAAATTATTATGTAAATTAGTCACACTGGTGGCTCTTTAAGTTCAAATATTTTAAAATGTGAAATGTCCACAATCCTTTATAATCCCCAGTTTAGTTAATAGCCAACAATTCTCAACAATTTATAGTTCAATAAAAAAATCTCTGTGTCACTGATGTTATTTGACTGCAGTGGGATCAGTTTTTGGAATGTCATGTGTGTGTGCCACTGGACACTGTGTTATAACACTTTTTTTAAGGTTCAAAAGCATTTTATTGTTTTAAATATAATAGTAGAACATGATGGCTGTAAGTACAGAAATGAGCACCCTAGCAAATATTTGGATATAGAAAGAGAATAAAATTAAGTAACAAACTAACAAAATAATGTATGCCAGGGGTAGGCAACCTTTGTTCACATGCTATGGACTACATTTTCCTACATACTTTGCCAGCTGTAAGAGCAATATGGGAGATGCAGTCCACAACATCCAGCGTGCCAAAGAAAAAAAAAGGAAAAACAAATTAATCAAGATAAAGTGAATGTTTCCCATGAATAATTTGTAAAGAATATCAGTTTACACATTGTAAAAGTGCTGCAAATAGGAACTGGCTATTTAGAGAATGGATGTAGAGCACCCAATGTTTTATTTATTTATGTTTCTATTTGCTTTAAGTTGCATGTACCTCTGATAAAAACTGAGAGGGAAACACACATTTCTTTAAATCAGCATCCACATAGGATCAATTAAGACATTCAAATTCCTTTTCAGCATTTAAGGAGCATTAAGAATTCTTTAAAGCATTTAAAGAAACCAATGTGGTCATACGAGACTAAATAAGGTAGAATTGAACTAAAGGAGTATTTCTCTGGGACTCCTTTTAAATTGCTCCAGTCTGATAATGACTCCTTTACACATATTCTAATTTTAGAAAAGTCTGTTTTTTAAAGTCTAAAACTTTTGTTTTTGTGTGGTGTGGCTCAGTCACTGTTCATATATTAAACCACACTGACTGATGATCACTGGATCCTAAACTTTCACCTACAGTAACATCTGATACCAAATCTCTATTTGTTAACACTAAATCTAGTATGGCCTCTTTATGAGTTGGCTCCTCAATGACTTGTTTTAGAGACAATCCCAGTAGGGAGTTTAGAATATGTGTGCTACAGTATGTGTATACACCATGCACCGCTACCCATAGGATCACTGCGGCAATAGTCTGAATGTTATAATGCAGGTGTCACACATGATCGCTACCCAGAATTATCATAGTTAAGAAAAGTGTATACATCAAGGACCGCTACCCATAGGATCACTGCGGTAATGTTTTGTTATTTTTAATTTATTTTTGAGTGCATAAAGAAAAAGCAGTAACAAGTGCGTTTGTCATGCCCCAATAGCATGTACTCACGATTGAACAGTTACTATCGATTTGTCAAGGCATGGGATCACAATGCACAATTTTTATATAATGGTATGTAGACTGTTTTGAACATGCAGGGTTATACGTTATAAAATTAAAATGCGAGATACATCTCAATATGCAAGTTGGTTAGCGGTACACAGAGGCTACATATTTTAGACTGCATGTGGTGTAAGATGCCGTTAAGTCCAGCTGATGAAACCTTAATAAACATTAAGTGACATCAAATGAGAATAAACATAATAAGTTGAACTGTTATTTCCACAATGTGTACATTAGCACAACTTTGCTAGTTTCAGTAACTGGCTGCATGGGGAAGGGGGGGCATTATGCAGGAGGTGCAAGAGCGCTCCGGCTAGCGATAGGATGTTGTACGTTCTGTGTGAACTAGTAGATGGCAGTGGGGGCCTAAAGGACAAAGCCTAGTTTTACAGCAACGTAAGTATGGACACCTAACAGTCCATTAGTGAAAGGCAAGCATCAGCCTGGAGTTTCTGGCGTTCAGCTGTAAGGTATAGGGTGTTAGTGTGACATGGCCGCATGGCTGATATGGCCTGGTCTTGGACTGGGAAGGTGCTGCCGTTCTGTACAACCATTAGGGTGCAAAATCCTTTCCACCTGTAGGAGATGCCTCTGGCACAAAGCTGTGCTGTGAAGGGCTGTAGAGTCTTGCGCCATCCCAGGGTGCTCCCCGACAAGTCAGCGAAAAAGGTTAGCGTTGAATTTTCAAAGGTGTATGGGGTTTTCCCCTTAAGTGCTGCCAGTATTGCTGCCTTGTCTTGCCTGGTTTGGAAGCACACAATCAGGTCTTGTGGGGCCGTGGTAGGTGCCCTGGCAGGTCATGGGATTCGAAACAGTTCACCTATCACCACTGTTTTCGCTTGTTTTGGGGAGAGTGTCACCGTTAGGAGACGTCGTACAAAGTGCAGTATTTCTGCGTCCGGGACCGCTTCAGCTAGCCCCTTGATCTTGAGGTTCCTGCTGCGTCTGTAATCCTCCATTGCAGTGAACCTCTGTTCTGTGGCGGTATGCTGACGTTGGAGAGTGTGGATCTCTTGCTGCAAGTGGAGGAGTTGTGCCTTAGTGTTGGTGGAGTCCTTTTCCAGGGTTCCGATACGGCCAGTTAGGCCTTGCAGGTCTTTGCAGAGTACAGCCATGTCCCCCTGGAGGTCCCTCCGTAGGCCCGCCAGCAGCTCCTGCATATCGGCCTTAGTCACCGGTGTGGCGTCCGGTTTGGAAGCTGTAGGTTTTGGTTTTGGGTTCGTCTCACGTTGGGCGAGTAAGTGAAGTTCCTCAGGCTCCAAGGTGAGGTTGTCTCAGAAATCAGAGCTCTCACCGAGGTAGTGGCCATTTTGGGTATTGGAGCGCCATGGTCCTGCTGCCATAAGTCCCCGATGCTGGTACCTGGTTTCGGTTTGTCTGGTTTTTGTTTTTTGATTTTTTGACCCACGTTGATGTGGGCTGCCTGGGGGTCCAAGTGTGGTCGATTTATTTGCCTTGGCTCCGCACCCCACTGCAGTAATGTTTTAATGCATGAGTCACACATAAATAACCGCTACCCTTAGGATCACAGCAGGTATAGTTTTCCATCACAATATACCCATATATTACCGCTATTCATTGCTGCGGAATTCTTTAAATAGTAATGATACAAGACATATATTTACTACTATAACAAAGCTTACAACGCATAGTAGTTAGATCAGGAGAATCCTTATGTCCTTTCCAAGAGAGTAAGGCTGAACCCTCCTGGGTAAGAAGAGGTAAACTGAAACAAAAACTAGAAAAGGTAATGCAATTTACCTGAAACCATGTCCACAGCCAAGAGGACAGGAAAAAAGACTGGAGATCTGGTCTGGTAGGAGGAGTATTTATACCTTTTATTTCCTGTCCTAAACAGCCAAGTGGGTGGAGCTAACCCTAGTGTGATGCTGCCATGAATTAGCCAGGAATACAATATAAGTGGAGTTGGCATCTGGTAGACAGCCACTCAAGGTGGCATTAACCCACCAAGCTCATTATTGCAGTTTCTTAAACCTGCAATAATTAGCTTTGCAGGGTTAAAGGGACTCTCCAGTGCCAGGAAAGCAAACCGTTTTCACTATGATATTATGTTTATGCCCTCCCACCTCTCATCCCAGGTTGTTGAAAGGGTTAAAACCCCTTCAGTGAGTTACCTGTATCCAGCGCCGATGTCCCTCGGCGCTGGGTCAGGGCCCACCAACGTCAGTCAGCGGGGGAGACCTAATGCTCTTGCACCACAATTGCCGCGCACGCACGGCAATGGCTGCGCACACGCATTACACTGCCCCATAGGAAAGCATTATTCAATGCTTCCCATGGGTATCACGGCGACGCTGGAGGTCCTCATGCATTGTGTGAGGACGTCCAGCATCTCTTAAAACACTAAAAGTGTTTTAAGAACCCGGAAGCTCCTCTAGTGGCTGTCTAATAGACAGCCACTAGAGGAGGATTTAACCCTGTTAGGCAATTAGTGCAGTTTAAAAACTGCACTAATTACAGTTGCAGGGTTAAGGGTAGTGGGACTTGGCACCCAGACCACTCCAATGGGCAAGAATGGTCTGGGTGCCTGGAGTGTCCCTTTAAGGGACCTGGGACAATGCATCCAGACCACTTCAATGAGCTGAAGTGGTCTGGGTGCCAATTGTGTCCCTTTAATAAGGTTTATTTGATAAGCTGATGTTTTGATGTTATTTGTCGCTCCTCCCTTTCCTACTGAAAATGACATAGTGAGCAACATATTGTACAAGTATAAGGTTTGCCTGCTAATTGGGTAAGGTACGGAACTATTATTCTATATTAAAACAAAGTAAGCATAATACCTACTTGATTGTAAGAATTAGACCTTCCTTATGTGCATTAAACGGACATATTTTTGAAACATTGTTTCATCCAATGAACAGAGAGTTCTCCATTCTGCTACCTATATTAGCTCCCAATAGTCCACATTGATGTCCCTGTTGATGATTCTGTGTTAAGCTTCATTGGTGCTTTTTCATCTAAATGGTTCATTAGTAACTAAAATAGTATATTTCCTACTCCAAATTATCTTCTAATTGATCAATACAGTCAAAAATTAGTATGACATAGAGCTGGGGATTTTTTTTCCCATCTGATGAATTTATATATAGCTTATAGGTTTAATTAGAGATATCTATCTCACATGAAATATAAGTGGTTCCTTTTAGTTCTAATTTTATGAATGTGGTTATTGTTTTTGTTGTGTGGTTTTTCACTATGATATTATGTTTACTTTTATTCAGTTGTAATCTACTTCCCCTAAATTAGATATATATATCACACAATGGGAAAATGGCATATATTCTAGACAAAAGAAAATAAACAACACAGTGTAACACCAATAAGCAAACAATCCCCACTCAAAATGAATTGCACTCACATAAAGCAGGTAAAAATAAGCACATCAGGGTTACTCTCACAATGTAGCTGGGGCAGCAAAGAAGCTCACACACTCCGGGAACTGGACCACCTGGTACTTCCAAGGACTTCAGCCGAAAACGACGTTTGGCTAAAATAAAATTGATTTTCTAAACAAAAATGAAACATAAATATTATGCAAATGGTCATCCGCATATCGTCCACTATAGGGACCACTTTTACAACAAAAAGATAAAAACAAAGTGGCATACAATCACCTGTATGAATCCTACCTGCATTCAGTTTAAATGTCCACTACTGTTGTCCTAATGGTCCAGCCATAGGCATGGCTACTCTTCCCCACCCATCAGGGCATTGCATATTCACACTTATGCATCTTCTTTTGTACTTCACGTGTGTTCCGTTGGCAAATAGGAATGTTAATATTTGCATTCCAACCCATCACATGATGCGTTCCACTTGTAGCTCCTAACAGTCCTATCCTTATGCTAAGTGTACTGGTGTGACATTACTTACCTGATGCAAAGGCCAGCCAGGCCCCTCAGCTCAATCACTTCTCCTTTTCAGCGGACCGTTTGCGTTGATTGTAATGAACAGTTGTGCGGCCCGGCTCATATAATTAAGAGTGCTGCTCGCATCACAAGCACGCTCTTAAAAAGGGCAATGGAAGCCTTGGCAATAAAAAGGTCAAATTCCAGCTCCCATTGGTCCACGTCATTCCGGCATCCCCATGCATGGTCATTTTGGGGTGACGTGGACCAATCAAATGTAACCTAAACATATGTAAACCTCTTTAGCCCTGTACACTATGCCCTATTGTGGTTTCAGTCCCAGTACCCTTTAATGCGTTCCTTGTTCTCTTGTATTATATTGTTCTGGCATTGATCTTGGCTTTGTTACTGACTCTGAGTTTATCTTTATTCCTTTCCTGTGTTGTTTGCTTGCCTGTCTGATTACCGTGTACCCGACTCTGGCTAGTTCTCATTTTCACTATCTCTCAGTTACCCAGACTACACATTTTCTCTGCCTAGCATTAAGTCCAGCCAGTCTAAGGCCTGGTTTTACATTATTGCCTTGTTTTTTTACTTGCTGTTCTGAACTTTGCGTGTTGGGGTATTACACCATGACAACTGAGTACATTGCAGAACTTAATTGCAGAATCTATAGTACAGATGATTGTGCTTAGCCAGGCAGCTGCACTTACTGCAAACAGTATTGTGTCTACATATGGAACATCATGGTGGTGTTTTTAGTAGTAGACACATAAATTGACAATTGGCAAATGCTGTTAAGCTTATTTGGCAGGTTTTGACTTTTATACCTGCTGTTTGTTTTTGCACTTAAAATTCCGATTTCCATCCCCATCTGCTCTAACCCTTTAGATGATAATAGCTATTCACTTTCTCTGACACGGTTCTTTCACCAAAACAGTAGTGAAGCTGTGCAGGGTCTAGTTAAACAACTTGCGCAGATCTAATTATGTTCTCCCCACTTATGTTGGCCCAATGAACCCCCATCAATGCCCTACACCCTGCATCCACCATGACACAATTAGAACCCATCAGTTTCCTTTGGCAGGCTCACCATTTATATAAATAACGCAGAGAGAGGGTGCAAGCCCTCCCTTCTGCTCTCATTCCCTGTGCCACTAACACCACGTCATGGTACAATTAGAGTCATGAGTCCAACATCAATATCAAACTGCTAAAGAACAGTGAGGCTTCATCTCTCAAAACACATTACTTCCAGTAAGCCGCATAGTCCCACTTATCGCACTATTTTCCCTTTATTGACTCTCAGGTGTATGTATCTGTCTGTGTGAAATTTGTGCATGCATATATCATTTTTTATTTTTTAAATCTCACCCACAGCATCAATGTAACATGCCCAAATACAGAGTAGCTGCTGGGGTTGTGCATGCTGTCACATTTGAAGGCAAGGAGTTTGTAAAGTAATAAAAGAGTTTGAATTTGACAAGTGAAAACAAAAACAAACAAACAAACAGGTTACAATAGCAAATCAGCAGAAAAGGACAATGTAATAAGTCAATGTTCGGTGTACAAGAAGAGATATTGGGAGGACAAAAAGAGAAACTGAAAAACAGAAACTTAACCTCTGTACTGATTGCTAGTGGCTAGGCATGGGGAATCTACACAGCGGTAAAATAATTGTGTTTCTACCATGAGATTCCAATAAAAATATCTAAAATGTGCCTTCTGGGAGGAATAGATGGAAATATTTTATTTTCAATTAATGAAAAAAAATCTACTTTTAAAAGCTCCAGAAAGCCAGATCTCCAGGTCCCACAAGCAGCATCCGGCTTGTGAAACGGAATTACAGGAAGTACAGAGTGCCGCCGGGCAGGGGTACCACTGGCTAGAGAGGTAAGCTAACGCTATAAGCCAATCAGTAGCTCATCAGTAGCCACACATAAAAAAAGTCACATCCCGTTTTTTAACAGAAAAGGCCTAATACTCACTATACTAGCAAAGCATCAGTATTTCTTTCACAAGGGAGCATTTGGTAAGGAAATGACAATCCACTGCAAATTTGATTTGGCTGTCAAAATATATTACAAAGTTGTAATGTTTCACAGGATATTATATATTTTTCTCCTCATATCAGTTTAAAGGCCAGCCCTCCAAAGGAAGGACAGGAATCCCAGTTTTATGAGGGGTAATTAGTGCATTTGAAACCTGTCTGAAAATGTAACAAACAATATTTCTATATGTAGAGCCTGATTTAGATCAAAGCAAACTTTGATTAATTGTCTATCTACTCCTTCCAAATTGATTAATTAATGCGTGCACGCTTTTCCTTAGAAGTAATTCACACCGGAGACAAAGTTTCTGATTAGTGAAAAACCTGAGGAATGCTTTATTTCCCGGAGTGGGAGCCCCTTTTAAAGCAGAAATACGTCATGTACAGAGTCACAGTTAACATAAGGTATACATTCAACAATTGGTTAACAGTCTAAGGGGTCTTGTCTAAACCCCCCCTACAGGATGTAATATCATCATTACAGAGTGAGTAGTTACTGAACAAAGAGGGGGCTGAAGGGGAAACAGTTACTTTAACAGCGATTCTCCATTTTGTTACACGTGGCACATAGCTGTTAACTTGCACAAAGGAAGTGGGGGAGGAGTTTAGTAAAGGAAACTGTTCTTTTAACACAGGTATTTGTTACACGAGGCTTGCTCGATGGGAAGGGGGGAGGGTAGCCGGATGGGAGGATTTTATAGAGGAAATAGTTACTGAGCACACATGTACAGAGTAAAAAAAAGACATTTTATCCTCTCAAGTATTTTGTCCATAACAAGCCTTCTGATCTCTTTGTAACCAGGTCAGATCATCTTGGTGATTCCCGACAACTAATTTGGGACCAAATAAGGTATATATTTCATACATAATTCCGTCACAATAAAATAGTATCTAAAATCACTTCCCAAACTGATAGAGAATGACACTTCAATTAACTTACAATACAAATTGCAAGTGCTGGGTTTTGTTCTCAAGCCCCCATTGACATATCTGATAAGACTCCAGTAATAAAGGGTACTGAGCCATAGAACCAGATAACTGCCAACATTTCCTACACATCATTTGGTTTACACAAAACATAATAAAATGGCCTGCATTACTGTTCATTTTGAGGGTATTTTCCAACAAGATTTAACCCATCGCATGCAATGCGAACAATCTCCACTTTCCTATGCTTCCTAGCTCATTGAGAAGGAAGAAGACATGTGTGCTCTAGCCCAGTGAGCCTGCCTCTTCCGTTAGCTTTGTTACCTTACATTTTCCTGGCTCTCTGAGTAAAAGCAATCTCTGAGATAAGAAATTCTAAAATTAAAGAGAAGGTGCAATATAGGAAGTATAAACATTAGATCTCACTTTACAGGAAGTGCTTAGTAAGGCTGTTCAGTTTCTTGCAGGAAGGTATGACTAGAGCTGCATAAACAAAGCGATTTAACTCCTAAATGGCAGAGAACTAAGCAGTGAGACTGCAGGGGCATGATCTACATACCCAAACTGCTTCATAAAGCTAAAGTTATTTTGGTGACTATAGTGTCCCTTTAAGTCACTCAACAGTAAGTTGCATATTGTCTGTGAAATACAAAGCGTACGGTGAAAATATAAATAAGTAAATACTGGTGCTGCTATCACCTTAGTGGGCCACAATAACCACTAAAATACCACAAGTGACAAATAAATACAGTTGGTGAGAGCACACAGAACTCAAAAAATATATTACCCCCAGTAGAGTTACTCTCTGAAAGAAATACAGAAAAATAACATAGGGTAATAACGGGCGGAGCCAATTACAAGCTGGCTCACACTGAACGCCTGGAAATAAAAACTCACAGGCTGGGGCAGACTTCCACTGGGCTCTTCCCAAAGAAACAGGAACGCAGGTTCAAGTTCAAGCTTGAACTTGAACCTGCGTTCCTGTTTCTTTGGGAAGAGCCCAGTGGAAGTCTGCCCCAGTCCTGAGGAGTATTTTATTTCCAGGCGTTCAGTGTGAGCCAGCTTGTAATTGGCTCTTCGTATGTGAGTGCATATTATCCATACATTATTTTATTGTTTATTACGTTATTACCCTATGTTATTTTTCTGTATTTCTTTCAGAGAGTAACTCTACTGGGGGTAATATATTTTTTGAGTTCTGTGTGCTCTCACCAACTGTATTTATTTGTGCATATTGTCTGTAGCAACACAAGCTGTAATATCTACATTTTAGAAATGTTCTATAACTTACATAGGATTCCATTTTTAATCATTACTTTTTCTACGGTTAATAATTTTAGATATATAAAGAGTACTTTTCTGAAAGTTATTGACAAATATATTTTTGTCCTTTGTCCAACAATGTTTGAATGAATACATTTTTCAAAAATGTCAACAAACACTGATCAATACAAATTGTTTAGACTTGGCTAATTTTTCTCATTCTTGTTGAGGTAAAACAAGAGAGTTGTGTGAGGCAATTCCATTTAAAATAGAGAAACAAAGAAGTACACGGTGATAGAAAGTGAAATCGCTCTTAAAACACCTAAAAAGTGGTACCCCTTACACCACTATAAAAGCAATAAATACATACGAAATGATAGGTGGAGCTGTGTAATGTCCTATATCTGTAAAACAGAATAAATACAAATAGCGTAGAGAGTCTGCACAGATAATAACTGTGAAAGTAGAAATAAAATCGTTGAATCGTAGAGTAATTTACTCTACCTATATCCAATATTTATTGGTATAGTGTTTTTGTTTATTGTTAATTTTTGTAAACATTTTATATTGGAAATAAAGAAATATCAACTTTAAGAACAAGCAATATATTGAGAATTCCTTGGGGGACACGCAAAGGACCACTAAAGAGGAGTATCCAGTATCCAGGAGTAGACAGAAGGGTCTGGACAACCCCCTAATGGTCCAAAGGAACATACCTCTAGAGTCATATGATGGTATGACTCCAACCTTGTGAGTTCAACGATTTTATTTCTACTTTCACAGTTATTATCTGTGCAGACTTTCTACGCTATTTGTATTTATTCTGTTTTACAGATATAGGACATTACACAGCTCCACCTATCATTTCGTATCCATTTAAAATAGAGGCTATCATAGAGATAAACATTTACAAGCATCACATGACAGTGGGATGCCCGGTGAGACATGGAACCAGCAGCACTGTGACAGTGCTATCTTGGTCGAGCAAAATGACGTAAGGCAGAAAGATGTGTAATTTCTCCGCTTCTTTTGAAGTTCAGGCACATTTTTGTAGCAAGCTCCCAGTGGATTGCCAAAGCAATCCTGAAAGCAGGGTTATTCTCCTCATCTATGTATTTGTGATAATAATTTTCCATATTAATTAAGAATGATTGATCTATCACTATTGACCAAATCAAACTTTTATAGATAGTTAAGATGGCGCCGGTAAGCACATAAGCACACCTAGGCAGTATCACTAGATGTAGGCCTGGGTGTCACAGCTATTAATACACAGCACTACAACTGTTTAAAAACCTATGTGTACCATCACGAGAAAAGTACAGAGATAGATAAAAGATAATTAAACGCACAGACCTGACATGACGTTGCTGGTGGTCCTGAACAGTCTGGCCAGCTTGTGCAAGGTCTTTTGCTGGGCGGCACTGATAAGGAACCTTGATGGAAGTACAGACTGTCCATAAAAAAGGTATATTAGACTAAGGGAATTTGGCACTCCCTTGGAGAACTACCCACTGGTAATACGGACGTGTGTTGCTGGCAGGGCCGCCATCAGGGGGTGAAAACCATAATATCTTCAGGGGCCCAGTCAGCGCTGTGGCCGTGATATAGCGCGACCGGGCCCCTTTAAAAAAAAAGCAGCCGCAAGTGCTGCTGGGAGGAAGTGGTCACTTCCTCCCAGCTCACTCCATGTGGGAGGAGCGCGCGTGCCGGTGAAGAGGGAGCCACGCCAACTCCCATCATCCCCAGCCACCCTCCTTCAAAGAAAAGGTAAGAGACAGGAGGGTGGCTGGGAAATGTGCTGTGTGTGTGTGTCTGTATGCATGTATGTGTATGTATGCATGTATGTGTCTGTCTGTATGTCTATTTGTATGTATGTATGTCTGTCTGTATGCATGTATGTGTCTGTCTGTCTGTCTGTCTGCATCTGTCTGTCTGTCTGCATGCATGTGTCTGTCTGTCTGTATGCATGTATGTGTCTATCTGTCTGCATGCATGTATGTGTCTGTCTGTCTGTCTGTATGCATGTATGTGTCTGTCTGTCTGCATGCATGTATGTGTCTGTCTGTCTGCATGCATGTGTCTGTCTGTCTGTATGCATGTATGTGTCTGTCTGTCTGCATGCATGTATGTGTCTGTCTGTCTGTATGCATGTATGTCTGTCTGTATGCATGTCTATGTATGTATGTCTGTCTGTATGCATGCATATCTATGTTTGTCTGTATGTATGTCTGTTTGTCTGTCTGACTGTATGTCTGTGTATGTATGTCTGTATGCATGCATGTATGTCTATGGATGTATGGCTGTATGCATGTATGTATATATGTATGTCTGTATGTCATTATATATGTATGTCTGTATGTCAGTATGAATGTATGTCTGCATAACATTATGAACGTATGTCTGTGTGTATGTGTGTATGGATGTCTGTATGCATGTATGTCTGTCAGTATGTCTGTATATATGCATGTATGTCAGTCTGTATGTATGTATGTATGTCTGTATGCCATTATGAATGTATGTCTGTGTATGTATGTATGCCATTATGAATGTATGTGTGTATGTATGGATGTCAGTGTCTGTATGTCTGTATGTATGTATGAATGTATGTGTGTGTATGTATGTGTGGCAAACCTAGCCACTTGGACATTATTTCTGTACTGACGCTTTAAGGGTTGCCGGTATGGGGTTCCTAATGTGTGTTCCAGCGTGTAATGTACTGTAATGTTAATAATGTATTGCCTGCCTGGGCTATCTGCCGAACGCAGATAGCTGATTCCATTCGTTTCACGAACGGCACCTTTACGGGCCGTTCGGGAACCGAACAACATATCATTTAATAGCCCACACACTTAGCGGCGTGTGGCACCTATTAACCGATTGCAACAATGTTGCAATCGGTAATTAGAGGCTCTCCTGGGTGGCCGTCGTTCGACTACCGACCATGCGGCGGTCGGCCATCTTGGATCCTTTGTTCCCTCAGCGGTGTTTGGTCGTTGAGCGCGTGGTACTTAAAACGGCTACTCGACGGCACGAACACCGCTGAGCCTCCAGACCGTTCGGGAGGTCCGGGACATTCGGTATTTTGTTCCCTGATATGTATTCGGTATTTTAAGGCTATGTGTTGGAGAATGTGTTTTTCGTGCGGCGTTCGGTTGTTTTAGCTGGGATCTGAGCGGTAATCTCACGAATGATGCGCTCAGACCCCAGCTATCTACCGAACGTCCATGCGTACAAATGAACCAGATATTCATGGAATTATTGAATTTAATGTGAAATGTGAGTTCTGCTGCACGGAGGGATAATCCACTTAACGGTATATTCCAGTGGGAGGATCCCTCTCGTGCAGCAGTGCCTGATGGGAGAAATGTCCTGTATTGTAAGTCCCCCATGTAGTCCCCTCTGGGAACTGTGGAGCTGAATTAAAAGACCTCAGTTGACTCCCAGCCTATGTGTCGTCTAGTTCTTGGGAAGGAAGGGTTACTGAAGTGCTGTTTGGATTATTGTGGCCTTATATACTGCCTCTCCGCTACAATTGGTGGCAAGCGACGGGATTCGAATTTACACAGCAAAGCAACGTTTGGCAGATTTTTAAACGAATCGAGGAACAGTCATTCGGGAATTAGCGCATTCGAATAAACCCCACGAACAGCCGATGAATGGGAACAAATTACGCCCTGCTAAAACGGGGCACATTAAAGGAGCTGCTGGAAGCCAGAGGAGCAATCGCCAGTAACAAGGCAAAGGCTGTCCTAATTACTGAGCTCATGGAAGGAGACAGAGCCACAGCTGCTGCAGCACCTCAAATGGAGGGAGAAACACACGATTTTACAGCCGAATTCCAAGCACGAATGGCTTTATTCCCTGCACCCCCATCTGCAGAGATGGTTGACAGGCTTTTCGGTGATGTACAGGAGTACATCATGTCCAGGAGAACACCAGGGAACCAGCAAGCTGGGGAAAGAGCCGCAACGCCAGTCCATAATTTCCCAGGGAAAGCCAAAATCCCATATCAAGCCTTTAAAAGTTATGTGGAGGCGGACGGTGGCGTCGATGACTATTTACAGGACTTCGAGAGACTGTGTTTGCTGCATGAGATTAACGATGCAGACAGAGTACCCCTACTAGCAGGGAGATTATCTGGGCGAGCCGCTGAAGCGTACCGGACAGTACCAGATGAGGATAGTAGGAATTACAATAAGGTGAAACGGGCCATTCTAGCCCGGTATGCCATCACATCAGAGGCGTACCGAAGGAAGTTTCGGGACATTAAGAAACCCACTAAAGACACCCATGTGGAATGGGCGCACCAGCTGCAACGAGCTGCAAAGGGGTGGCTGGAGGCCGCCCAAGTTGATACATTGGAGGGTCTGTTCCAGCTAATGGTACTGGAGCAATTCTTCAATGGCGTCGCTGCCTATCTGCAAAACTGGATTCGGGACAGAAAGCCACACACCCTGCAGGAAGCGGCTAATATGGCAGACGAGTTCCAGGACAATCGGAGAGACCAACCCGTACCAACCAGAGCCGTCATCCCCCCTGCAACAACCAACACTCCAGGGGGCCCCACAACTCACCAGCGACCAGGGGTAAGCCAGAATTCCTACCCCCTCAGGTATTCAGCACGTCCACCAATCCGGTGCCATACCTGCAACCAACAGGGGCACATTCAGAGAGACTGCCCACGGAATCGGCCTCGACCCAGCTGGAATAACGCAGCCCCAAGCAACCGTGCCGCAGTCCACTGTCTACAGGCCGAATCCTACCAGAATCTGGAGCTGGGCACAGCCCTGGAGGAACCACTCGGCACCCTACACGAGGTGAACCCCATCCAGGCCGCCTCCGATAACCGCCAAGGGCACCGCCAGGAAATACACGTGGAGGGGAGAAAAGTAAAAGGACTTCGTGACTCGGGGGCCACCCTAACCCTAGTACGAAGTCATCTGGTACCCAAGCCCAAGCTCACGGGGGACTGTGTGGCTGTGCGGGTGGGCGGGGGAGCCATTTACAAAGTACCAACGGCCAAGGTGCACTTGAATTGGGGAGCGGGGCATGGGGATGTATATGTGGGGATGATGCAAGACTTGCCAGCAGATGTGATTTTGGGCAACGACTTGGGGGAGCTGACTTCAGCTTTTGTTCCACAGCCCACCATACAAGAAGCATACCCGGTTGTGACCCGACAACAGGCCTGCACCCCAGCGCCATCCGATCACTCTGAGGCTCAGGTAAGCAATGACCCTCCCCTACCCCCTGTCATGCCATGGGCCAATTCTATAGAGTTTGGGTCAGAAGTGGCCCTAGATCCCTCGTTACAGGTATATAAAGACCACATTGATAAAGATCAAGCAGGGTTAGAGGGGGAAAGATATATCTGGGACAAAGGACTACTATACCGGCACACAGAGAAGGTAGTGTCCGGATCAATACATTTACCCATTAAACAGCTAATAGTGCCTCGAAAATATAGGTTAGAGCTGTTACGCATAGCCCATGATATCCCCCTGTCTGGACACCTAGGCATCAGTTGTACCAAGCACAGGCTGACCCAAAATTTCTTTTGGCCAGGTATTTCCCAGGATGTTAGGCGATATTGCCAGACCTGTGATACCTGCCAAAGGGTAGGTAAGAGAGGGGACAGATACAAAGCCCGACTACGGTCTCTGCCCATCATTGAAGAACCATTCAGTAGGGTGGCAGTAGACATCATAGGTCCCCTCGCAAAACCAAGCCCCTCCGGCAAGAAATATGTCCTAACCGTGGTGGATTACGCCACCAGGTACCCCGAGGCAGTGGCCTTAACTAACGTACATGCAGAAACGGTAGCCGATGCCCTGATGAGAATATTCACCCGAGTAGGATTCCCCCGGGAGATTATCTCCGATAGAGGCACCCAGTTTACGGCTGAAGTGACCCATCAGCTCTGGAAGATATGTGGGATACAGCAAATCCTGAACTCCCCATATCACCCCCAGTCCAATGGGCTTTGTGAACGGTTTAACGGAACCCTGAAACAAATGATCCGCACGTTCATGGACACCCAAAAAGACTGGGAGAGGTTTTTACCCCACCTGCTGTTCGCGTATCGAGAAGTGCCGCAAGAATCCACCGGATTCTCTCCGTTCGAATTATTATTCGGGAGGAGAGTAAGGGGACCTCTTGACTTGATACGGGAACACTGGGTGGGAGACTAAACCATTAATGGCACCCCTATCTTACCATATGTGCTCGAGTTCAGAGAACGCCTGGAGAGGCTGACCCAGACCGTCCGAGACAATCTCCAGGTAGCGCAGCAACGACAGCGCAGATGGTCCGATAAGGGAGCCAGGGACCGCAGCTTCCAGGTGGGGCAAAAAGTACTAATCTTACGACCAGTCCACAAAGATAAGCTGCAGGCTTCCTGGCAGGCCCCATACAAGGTGGTGGAACAGATCTGTGACACCACCTATGTGATCGGCCCGGTTACAGGCACGGGAGGCAAACGCATGCTCCATGTGAACATGCTCAAGCCGTACCACGAACGAACTGAGGAGGTCACCGCAATCTGTGCCCCTGCCACGGAAGATTTTGACAACCTACCCCTACCCGATCTCTTAGACCGAGAGGGCCAGAGCGGAGATCTGGGAGAGGTACAGTTGGGGGAACGATTAAATGCCCAAGAGCGGGCTCAGGTACAAAGGTTGCTTCAGGAAAAGAAAGCCACGTTTTCCAAATTACCAGGCTATACCCCGTTGGCTACTCATAAGGTAGAAACTTTAGATCAGACTCCCCTGCGCCAACCCCCATATCGCACCCCAGAAGCAGTCAAAGAGAATATGCGCAAGGAAATTGAGGAGATGATTCAGTTAGGAGTAATAGAGCACTCGGACAGCCCCTGGGCCTCCCCGGAAGTACTGGTACCGAAACGGGACGGGACTACCCGTTTCTGCGTAGACTACCGACGGCTCAACGATAAAATGACCTCCGATGCGTATCCCATGCCCCGGATAGATGAACTCCTCGACAAAATGGCCAGGGGCCAGTACCTAACCACAATAGACCTGTGCAAAGGGTACTGGCAGATTCCGTTAGCGGAGGATGCCATTCCTAAGTCGGCCTTTGTCACCCCGTTTGGCCTGTATCAGTTTAAGGTCATGCCATTCGGGATGAAAAACGCCCCAGCTACCTTTCAGCGAATGGTAGACAGATTATTAGATGGGTTCCAGGAGTACGCCTGCGCGTATCTAGATGATATCGCCATATTCAGCCACTCCTGGCACGAACATCTGGTCCACATAGGAGCCATTCTAGACCGAATCCGAGAGGCCGGACTGACCCTAAAGCCCAGCAAATGCCATATCGGTATGGCGGAAGTCCAGTACCTACTCACGTAGGGAGTGGGCAACAGAAACCCGAACCCGCTAAAGTAGAGGCAGTCGCCCAATGGCCTACCCCTCGCACCAAGACCCAAGTGCTCGCCTTTTTAGGGACCGCCGGGTACTACCGGAAATTTGTGGCCAACTATAGCGCCCTTGCCAAACCCCTCACCGACCTGACCCGTAAGAATCTCCCTAAGTTAGTAGTCTGGGCCCCAGAGTGTGAGCAGGCGTTTCAACAGCTCAAGGCGGCACTTGTTAACTCTCCTGTACTTTCTGCTCCTGATCCAACTAAACGCTTTCTCGTTCACACAGACGCTTCTATGTTTGGATTGGGAGCAGTACTGAGCCAAGTTGGATCCGATGGCGGCGAGCACCCCGTAGCTTATTTAAGCCGAAAACTTTTACCCAGAGAAGTAAGCTACGCTGCCATTGAAAAAGAGTGCCTGGCTGTGGTGTGGGCCCTCAAAAAGTTGCAACCCTACTTATACGGACAACCCTTTACTTTACTCACGGATCACAACCCGTTGGTGTGGCTGAACAGGGTGTCAGGAGACAATGCCAGGCTGCTGCGCTGGAGTTTGGCGCTGCAGCCTTTTGACTTTACAATCCACTACAGCCCTGGGAAGCAAAATGGCAACGCCGACGGGTTGTCTAGACAAACAGACTTGGAGCCGTGATCCGTGAGTACTCCTCCGGACATCCCCAAGCCGATCCGTTGGGATCAGACTGTGTATGCCGGCTTGGTTCTGGGGGAGCATTGTGGCAAACCTAGCCACTTGGACATTATTTCTGTACTGCAGCTTTAAGGGTTGGTGGTATGGGGTTCCTATTGTGTGTTCCAGCGTGTAATGTACTGTAATGTTAATAATGTATTGCCTGCCTGGGCTATCTGCCGAACACAGATAGCTGATTCCATTCGTTTCACGAACGGCACCTTTGCGGGCCGTTCGGGAACCGAACAACATATCATTTAATAGCCCACACACTTAGCGGCGTGTGGCACCTATTAACCGATTGCAACAATGTTGCAATCGGTAATTAGAGGCTCTCCTGGGTGGCCGTCGTTCGACTACCGACCATGCGGCGGTCGGCCATCTTGGATCCTTTGTTCCCTCAGCGGTGTTTGGTCGTTGAGCGCGTGGTACTTAAAACGGCTACTCGACGGCACGAACACCGCTGAGCCTCCAGACCGTTCGGGAGGTCCGGGACATTCGGTATTTTTTTCCTGATATGTATTCGGTATTTTAAGTCTATGTGTTGGAGAATGTGTTTTTCGTGCGGCGTTCGGTTGTTTTAGCTAGGATCTGAGCGGTAATCTCACGAATGATGCGCTTAGACCCCAGCTATCTACCGAACGTCCATTCGTACAAATGAACCAGATATTCATGGAATTATTGAATTTAATGTGAAATGTGAGTTCTGCTGCACGGAGGGATAATCCACTTAACGGTATATTCCAGTGGGAGGATCCCTCTCGTGCAGCAGTGCCTGATGGGAGAAATGTCCTGTATTGTAAGTCCCCCATGTAGTCCCCTCTGGGAATGCCCCTGGGAGGGGACTCAGGGAACCCGTTGCATGGGGACTTGTATAAATTGTGGAGCTGAATTAAAAGACCTCAGTTGACTCCCAGCCTATGTGTCGTCTAGTTCTTGGGAAGGAAGGGTTACTGCAGTGCTGTTTGGATTATTGTATGCTGATTCCCCGGAGTATCCTTTGTTGTTCCTGTTACCCAGCGGAGACATCGTGGATTATACTGCCTCTCCGCTACAGTATGTATGTGTCTTTATGTCCTCATGCATGTGTGTCTGTATGTATGTTAGTATGTGTCCGTCTGTCACTATGTATGCCTGTGTGTATGTCTCAGTATGTGTTTGTCAGTATGTATGCCTGTATGCGTGTATGTCTGATTCCGTATGTGTGTCTGTTAGTTTGTATCTGTGTCCTTTTGTATCAGTGTGTGTGTTTGTGTCTGTGTGTGTATTCCTGTGGGCGGTATTTGGAGGCGGTCTCTGTGGGCGGTTTTGGACCCAGACCCTGAGCTCAGTTAGGGGCCCCCAAATTTCTGGTGGCGGCCCTGGTTGCTGGTCTCTGCTGTTCCTAGAAGAGAGGGTCCCTCCAAGTTTGATTGCCTGAGTTCCCCCAGTCATGTGCAGTGAGGAGACAACCATGCCCCTCTAATGGTGATGTAGAGCTAAGCTGCTATATCTAGATACTAAGCTGTTTGAAGTAAATGCATGCAACAACTTAAATGAGAGTAAAAATTACTTTGCATTGGGTCCCTTTGTGGACAATAAAGTGTGGTGTGAATTCTTATATTTAACTTGGTCTCTGTGTGATTTCTCTTTCCTATAGTTCAAAATACTCATTCCGAACTGGGTTGTGTACCCGCCAAAATCGTTTTAAACCCTATTAGGTATTAGGATTATTACTTTTTGCATATTGGCATTCATGAATTTAATGATTAGGCACAACAGTATTCTTTGTGATTTTGTAGTCCAATTCTTGGACTTTATGGCTTTTTGAAGGTAATAGCCAGCATTGAGGAGAGTACTATTCTTCAACGCTCTGTTAAAGGAACAAGTTGTGTGCCAAAAAAAAAAAAATATTTTACCTCTCAAGCAGTCACATCGTAATTTTTGAATATTTAGCTTTTTATTTTATTGTGGAACTGACTAGATTCTCTGATTCCTACACAAAACAAGGACACATTTCTGTGTGTCTGAATATCTGAATGTGCAGAATGTTTGTAAAACCCCATTATTATTCATACCCTTTAACCTGATAACTGACACTGCAACTCAACAAAAATTGCATTTTGAAATAATGCACATTGATTACAAAGCATTTCACTAGCTTTCACAACACTCTAACTCAATCAGTTCACTCTCTACATGACCGACTACCTCTTTTACCAAATCATCCTCTCTCTTCCTCTTATCTAAATTTCCTAAAATACACCATATCTCAAGCCAAGTACCAACGTCTAGTCCTCTCCATTTCTCTTTTAATTGTTCCACTAATCCCAACAGTAAAAGACTCATGATATCTGCAAACTCTGTAATTTTAGCGTTAGTACAAGTCTATGCACACTTAGCTACAATTTTGACTTATTTCGACTGTAAGCCTCCTTCCCTAATTTATTCATTTGTTTCTGTCCGTGAAATGGTTTTTCTAACATTCTTTACTAAGTGTATCGGTAACAGATTTCGTTTTACCTGCATAATTATCTAATTAGTGACAATGACCAATAATAAAATGTCCTCCTAGATGTATTTTTTAGTAAGTGGTTGTGAATGCTGATAATTTTATGGCAGGACAGGAGGCTTCATATTTGCTTTACCTTCTTTACTGAAACCTCCAGCAGCAAAGAAACAGTTAACAGAACTTTTCAAAACAACCAATCAGAACAAAGCAACAGTAGTACAAAACCCCTAAGCAGGCTCTTCCACTTCCTCTTTCTTTGCTGCTGCCTCCAGGTGAGCACTCACCAACTCAGAGTTGTCTCTGCTCTTGGTTGTTGTTTTATCCTACATGCTGCTTGTTTATTTAATCAGTCTATTTGCTAGGTTTGTTTAGGCAGCTTAATTGCTAGTTTTATTTAGGCAGTCTATTGCTGGGTTTATGTAGGCAGTCTATTGCTGGGTTTATCTAGGCAGTCTATTGCTGGGTTTATCTAGGCAGTCTATTGCTGGGTTTAGCTAGGCAGTCTATTGCTGGGTTTAGCTAGGCAGTCTATTGCTGGGTTTAGCTAGGCAGTCTATTGCTGGGTTTAGCTAGGCAGTCTATTGCTGGGTTTAGCTAGGCAGTCTATTGCTGGGTTTAGCTAGGCAGTCTATTGCTGGGTTTATCTAGGCAGTCTATTGCTGGGTTTAGCTAGGCAGTCTATTGCTGGGTTTAGCTAGGCAGTCTATTGCTGGGTTTAGCTAGGCAGTCTATTGCTGGGTTTATCTAGGCAGTCTATTGCTGTGTTTAGCTAGGCAGTCTATTGCTGTGTTTGTCTAGGCAGTCTATTGCTGTGTTTATCTAGGCAGTCTATTGCTGTGTTTAGCTAGGCAGTCTATTGCTGGGTTTAGCTAGGCAGTCTATTGCTGGGTTTAGCTAGGCAGTCTATTGCTGGGTTTAGCTAGGCAGTTTATTTTGTGTTATTTCCTATACCACTTCATGCTATGTAGCTGCTGTATCACTTGTTAACATCTGTTGCTGTATTTAGGCTATTTATCTGATAGATTCTGTATACTGCTCATTGATTTATTGTTATTCTGGGTTACTTTATTCTGTTTTCTCACTCTGCTGTATGGGGAATGGGTGCCCCTGCTATGATGCTTTGGCTCTGCCTGTAATCTGTTCCCCCTCCCCTCCCCGGGTTCCCCTGCTGGGCTCTGTCGCCCATACCCTTCTCCCTTATTCCCCACCTGCTCCCCGTGGCCCCTGGCCGCTTGCAGTGCCGCACGATCACCACGCGGTAGGCCGCGCTCTGTTTTTGCAGCCACGGCAGCCATTTTGTTGGAGCCGTGGCGGCCATTTTTCAGAGCCACATGGGCTCTGTGTGTTGCGAACAGCCAGGTCTCACCCAAGAACTGGCCTGCTGGCCATGTGGCCACCCTCCTCTCTCCCTATATCAAGGGAGATAGCCAAGTTTTTCAGCTATCCCTCTACTTACTGTGCCTGTCTCACATGCTGCATATGTAACAGATCCTGGATAGCAGAATCTGTCCCAGGCACGCTCACAACTGCAGCTTACTATGTCTGATGCAATGTGACTAGGTTCTCTATCTTAGCAGTAGACTTGTCACACTTTTTTTACTATTACATGTGAATCTCAGATTTAAAGGGACATGTTACTGCTCAAATAACAATCTTTGTTTAACAAGAATGTGCCACATGTGTTATATGCTAATCAAGTCTTCCTCTAAGGTTCAGTCTTTTTCTCACAAAAATTAAATGGCCTGTTTTTCAGCACCTAGCTCCCCTGCCTAGGATTTGCTGCCCTTCCTGCAAGGGACTTAAATTTTCCACTACACATACACTTCAAAAGTGTATCCTAATATAATACCTGAGTGGTCTGTGAGTCAGCTTCTCGCTATATGGACCCTCCTACCCCTCAGCGGGGCTACTGGCCCCACATTCAGACCTGTTATTACTGGGGGGTGAACCCCCCCCATCCATATTTCTGGGGCTCTACCTGCTACTGGACCATAATAATGGACGTGTGACACCATTGTGGGCTGGGTGACCCCCTCCCTCTGGCAACATGGCTACCTATGAGTACCCTGCTGGCTCTACAGCGTCCTGTAAGATTAATGCTGAGGGTGACCCCCTCCTGCTTCCTATACTAATGCTCTGGCAATGTCCTGCTATTATCATACCGAGGGGGTACCCCTCCTGCAGTCTGCACTGCTGGACCTGCAGCGTCCGGGTATTCCCATAAAAGAGGGTACCCCTCCCACTGATTGAGCTTCTGTTCTTACAGTGCCCTGCAATACGCAGATACTGAGGGTGACCCCCTCCTGTGGACTACTCTGCTGGACCTACAGGGTCCCGTTATAACCATAATGAGGGTGACCCCCCCTCGCTGACTACACTGCTGGGTGTACAGACCTCTATGATACCACACTGAGGGTGACCCCCTCTTACCTACAGCACTGCTGGATCTGCAATGCCCGGTTCTGGTTATATGAGGGTGACCCCCTCCTGCCGTCTACACTGCTGGACCGGCAATGTTTGGTTACTTTATTATACGGCTAACCACTTCGGTACTACTGTACCTACAGTGTCCGATTATGTTCAGACTGAGGGTGACCCCCTCCCCTGCTGGCCTAAACTGCATGGTATGCTTGTGCTTGTTGGGTGACCCCCTCTTGCACGCTGGGTGACCCCCAGCTGGCCGCACCACTGTACCTACAGTGTCCGATTATGTTCAGACTGAGGGTGACCCCCTCCCCTGCTGGCCTATACTGCATGGTATGCTTGTGCTTGTTGGGTGACCCCCTCTTGCACACTGGGTGACCCCCAGCTGGCCGCACCAGGTATCATTTGTGCAATCACGGCTGAAGGACAAATCTCCCGTACCCAGAAGGTCACTTGGCCTGTCCTCTTGCCGCTCCGCTGACCTCACTGCCAGAAACCATCGGTGCCCTACAGGGACACTCCACCGGCCATCCTAGACGCTACACCAAGCACCCCTGGTACTCGTTGGCTAACGGATGGATTCATCAAGAGGATCAGTCTTCATGACGGAGTCCGGAAAGGACACCGCAAACACCTGACACGGGGTTTGCACTCTATCTGGGACTAACCAGTGGATGTCGGTGACACGCGGACACAGATGTTTCCTTGGGACGAACGGCACGTTACCGCTTGGAAAGCGGAGAAGACTAAATTCCCACTGGGAATGGACCGATATGACTTATAGGTATCGCTTAGTTGGTTTCTACCCCTGAGAACCGCAAAATGGCCCCTGTCCAAGCTGGACATCAAACTGATGGATTTAGCATCCAAGTGCTGGGTCTGCTCTCCGGAGTTACCCTCGTGTACAAATTGAGCCGACATGTCTCTATTCATAGGGTTCCCCCTTAACTAGCCCAGAGGTCTCTCTGGCCGTGCCCGGACTCCAGATCAAGGTTGCGGAACCTTGGACCGTTCCATGAGCGATACGCATGACCAAAAGAGGCATCCATTCCGACTCATTCCGCAGTTGCCCTGCTGGGCAAAGGGTGCGGTGGAGTGGACTCCCGCCCCATCCCCACGCTACATGCTCCCAGTGCATGTCGTCTGTTGACACATTTTGAGACGGAGGGCACTCATCCCCTCTGAGAGCTGCTCGGCGTTGACGATTGGTTCTCTCCCTCAAATGCACATGAGAGAAACCCGCATGGATTTTGCCATCAACATGGACATATTGAATCTGACTCACTCCAAGTCAACCCAGTTTCCGGTCTTTCATGGAATATTCGGTCCAGGCGGTGCTCCGCCTCCCGAGGACCAAGATGTCCGTCTTCAAGGAAAATACCAGGTATATGCTTCGCAACCTGCGGTTACACTTAGGGGCCCAACCCGGTTAATTGACCGGTGCCTATTCGCCATGGAAGCCATACCTCAAGGATCCGGTACTATCAGCCGCTCCAACATGGCGCTTTCTCGGGTCTTTGGCCTGGTATGACCAAATCATGTGACCTTCGGATGAAGCTCATCTAAGACTTAATTGATGACTCCGGAGGAGGGACTCCTTTACGCCAACTGCATGGAACTACCTGCAGGTTTGTTCAAAATTCACAGTATTGCTCGCTACCTTCCGGCATGGACTTCTCACCGGTTGCCCACTACGGACTGCAGTCGGATCTCACATAGGATCGCTATCTATAGCTTCTGGACAAGTATTCGTCATTTGTGACAGAATGTATGCGGGACGAGACACTTGTGTGGCGGACGGCTTCACCCGGCCATGGAGAGACCCCAATGATTGGTTGCCTCACCCTCCAGGGTCTCGAGTACTGGCATGATTACATTCGGTGCGAACCGCCATATGGAGCGGTTCTCCAACTGGCTGCCGGACCCTCAGCGAGGCGAGGGACGAGTTTTCCAAGCTTGGTCTCCTTCGGGGCGTACGCATCCCGTTTACCTACAGGATACTTTGGGTTTTGCTTCAGACCGAATTCCTGGAAGTGTCGTTTCGCCTGGCCAAACCACTTCGGAGGAGTCCTGTGTGCTTTCCCCTTTTTGCTGGAGTTTGCCATGGGAAGGCAATCTACGACTCCCTGTCTCTTAATGTCCCACTTGGGATCCACAGGGGTAGCCTGCCACGACTTGTGTTTGGGTCCCAATGGCGGTCCTTATCATGGCTGTCCCCATTGTCTGGCTGAGTTGCCCTCTCAGGGTAGGATCGTATGGGGCCATTCACGTCCTATGTCAGCTAGTGGACGACTCATGTGCGTTTCTCAAGATTCTGGCATTGCTAAGGATCTCTTGGTCTGCAGTCTACCTAGAGGAGTATACCGTACGGGAGCCCTATCTCTTGACAGTTTTTTCCGCTTACGGTTTTCCCCCAGTACATCTTGTATTTCATCGCGTTCTGACGTCATGGTATCGACGTGTCTTCTTCCTTCTTGCCGTTCAGTACATCGGCTTCTGCACAACACATATTTCATTTTTATTCGTCCTCTGTGTCGTACCCCTATTCTCCGGATAGGCCACAGCTCTGTTGACAGATTGTACACGACCATGTAGATCCAGGATCTGGCTCTTTCGTCCGTCTACTCATGGACAGCTGTTTTTCTGCGTATGGCCGTTTTGGACTGTTTCTGCATCTTCGCTCGCCCGTTGGATTTGGTGGATCCTCTCATTGACTGACCTTGAGTTCCTCTGTGACACTTTTGGTTCGGGGTGCTGTCACCTCAACAATTTTGGAAGCCGTTGGGTCCCTTCTGCATTTTCTCTACACCGCTGCTTGGTTTAGGGAATCAGTTTTTCCATTCTCCTTTATTTCAGTCCTCTATCTCATATTGCTTCTGGTTCTACTATTTGGGCGTTAAAATTGCAAATATGAAGCCTCCTGTCCTGCCATAAAATTAGGGATTATTCTAGCCTCGGTGAGGGAATAATCTAAATTTTATTAAAGACAGGAGGCGAATATTTCCCCCCCTTTTTTTACGTTCCCTCCCTGGATCTGGGTTTTATTCTATTATAAATAATTGGGGATATTGTTTATGTTTTGTGAATGCATGGTTTTACATAATAAAGGTTATTTCTAATATTCAGTGATGGTTGTCCGTGTGCGTTTTATTCATCATGTTTGTGTTGTAATTATGTTTCGTCAATGCCTTTTAGCTTAGGTACATACTAGGTCTTCATAAGATCTGTAGACTTTGTTTATTCATCAGGTATTATGATCTGAAAGTGATATTGTATGGATATGACATCTTGCCTTGACAGTTTACTTTCACAATGTTTTCTGTTTTCTTGCAGTGTAATCTGCTTTCTCTCTGGGCTTGACGATTGTTTCTCTGGATGTGTCTGCTACAAGGTGGATTCGTTGGTTTCCTTGCTCTCCTGCTCGACCTCATCAAAGAAAGAGGAAGTGGAAGAGCCTGCTTAGGGGTTTTATACTACTGTTGCTTAATTCTGATTGGTTGTTTTGAAAAGTTATGTTAACTGTTTCTTTGCTGCTGGAGGTTTCAGTAAAGAAGGTAAAGCAAATATTCGCCTCCTGTCTTTAATAAAATTTAGATTATTCCCTCACCGAGGCTAGAATAATCCCTAATTATTATTGCCTGTTGAGTTTCACTTCACAAGCAAAACAACCAGCAAGTTGTAGCTGCATTTGGGTCTGGTGCAGTACTCTCAGTCGACCACTAGGTGTCTTCAAATGCAAAGACAGTTTTCAATGACAAAGGTGATGCTGTAAACATCAGTTCATTATCCACCTCCTACCAGTAGGAGTCAGTATCTCATCAAATGCAGTTTTACCAATGACAGCCTACATTAATATAATTTTTTTTTAGGTTTTAGTGGGACCTTCTTAGCCATTTAGGTCACAACTGTCATTTTATAGCAAGGTCGTTAATATGTATGGATGGTGACGGCTTAATAATGACTTTCTCTGTATACCTTCTGACCTCTTATAATCCCTTATGGAGTGGGTTGATGTTAATATAATGTGGGGTAGTGATGGGGTGTGGCCGGACCCACACTTTTCTCTAACCTTTAGGCAATTTGATGTGATAATTAGTTTAGGCTTCAGTTATTCATAAGTGGCCTATATGGTAAATTAATAAAACAAATAGAATATATACATTTGGGGACAATAGCCAAATCTAAAAACAGAACAGCTTAGTGAATAACGGCATTGTGAGTTTTCTGTCCAATCCAACCTTTGAACAAACATTTTATTACAAAGCTGCACATTTGAATTTTGTGAACAACTTTCTAAATATCACTCCAAGAAAAGTGACTATGGGTGCAGTGTTTGTAAAGGCATTCCCAGCATCCATAGTCCATACATTACTCACCAGACCACCACTGTCCTCATGAAACTTCCACCAACTTTATTTAAAACTGCTGAATTGACACAGGCCCCATAACACAAGTACATTGGACAAATATAAACGTACTCATTATTATGTCAAGAGGCGAGTGGTCAGGCTTGCGCCTCCATCACTACAATAAGCTGGTTCTGGTGCTTGGAGAGGTCATATAGTTTTTTATTAACTCCAGACCTTTAGAGCACTTTAGCTTGCTGAAAAGCTTTATGTGTAAAGAGTGTGTTCTATTTTTTCATTCTGTATAAAGTGCAGATTTCAATAGAAATTGCCACAAGTTTTCATTTGGGGTACATCTACTAAACAGTGATTTTTATTTATTTTATATTTGGCCAGTGAATTGTCCCTTTAAGTCTTGTAGTCAACACTTTGATTTTCAATTAGACCTTTTATTTTATTTTTCATACGGTGGTACAAAAGATAAAACATACTTATACAGAGTCTTAAAACCGTCATATGCAACATTCACAGTGGTCTGACAAGCTGCTCGTACAAACAATTTATTAATTAACCCTGAGGAGCCTTATATCTAGACATGTGATTCCAGAGACTAAGACTTCATTAGGATAACATTTTTACCTATGATGCGGTAACTAAACAATACAAC
>OW240912.1:409450336-409480750 GCA_933207985.1 Pelobates cultripes | reverse complement strand
ATGATCCCTCGAGGTACTTCACTGGTGACAAGTCCAAGCTTCAATATATTCCATTAACTACAACCCTCTGTTGCCTGTTACTCAGCCACTGCCTTACCCATTCAACAATATTTGAATCCAAACTTAAAGATTGCGGTTTATTGATAAGCCTTCTATGTGCAACAGTGTCAAAAGCCTTACTGAAATCTAGGTAAGCAATGTCTACTGCACCACCATGATCTATAATTTTAGTTACCCAATCAAAAAAATCAATAAGATTAGTTTGGCATGATCTCCCTGAAGTAAACCCATGTTGTTTCTGATCTTGAAATCCATGTGTTTTTAGATGTTCATCAATCCTATCCTTTAACATGGTTTCCATCACTTTCCCCACTACTGAAGTAAGGCTTACTGGCCTATAGTTGCCCGACTCCTCCCTATTACCTTTCTTGTAAATGAGCACAACATTCGCTAACTTCCAATCTTCTGTGACTACTCCTGTTAACAATGATTGGTTAAATAAATCTGTTAATGGTTTTGCTAGTACACCACTAAGCTCTTTTAATAGCTTTGGGTGTATTCCATCAGGTCATATTGACTTATTTGTCTTTACTTTTGACAGTTGAAATAGAACCTCTTCCTCTGTAAACTCACGTGTAATAAATGGCTCATTTATCCTTTTTCTCAACTGAGGTCCCTTTCCTTCATTTTCTTCTGTAAATACAGAACAAAATATTCATTGAGGCAGTCAGCCTGACCTTTATCCTCTTCTACATACCTTCCTTCTTTTGTTTTTAATCTAACTAATCCTTGTTTTACTTTTCTTTTCTCATTTATGTATCTAAAAAATGTTTTATCCCCTTTTTTACTGACTGTGCTATTTTCTCTTCTGTGTGTGATTTGGAAGCTCTTATAACTTGCTTAGCCTCTTTCTGCCTATTCTTATAGATCATTTTGTCTTCCTCACTCTGGTTTTTTTTATAATTCCTAAATGCTAACTTTTTGTTTTTAACTATTTTGGCTACATCTGCGGAGTACCACAGTGGTTTTTTGAATTTTTTGCTTTTACTGACAAGCCTAATGCAATTTTCTGTTGCCTTCAATAGTGCAACTTTTAAATAATCCCATTTCTCTTGGACTCCATTTAAATTGCTCCAGTCTGATAATGACTCCTCTACACATATTCTGATTTTAGAAAAGTCTGTTTTTCTAAAGTCTAAAACTTTTGTTTTTGTGTGGTGTGACTCAGTCACTGTCCTTATATTAAACCACACTGACTGATGATCACTGGATCCTAAACTTTCACCTACAGTAATATCTGATACCAAATCTCCATTTGTTAACACTAAATCTAGTATGGCCTCTTTACGAGTTGGCTCCTCAACAACTTGTTTTAGAGACAATCCCAGTAGGAGTTTAGAATATGTGTGCTCCTGGCACAAGTAGCTAATTTTGTTTTCCAATTTACATCAGGAAGATTAAAGTCACCCATGATGATAACTTCCCCCTTCGTTGTCATTTTAGCTATTTCCTCAACTAGTAGATTATCTAACTCTTCAATTTGTCCTGGGGACCTATAAATCACACCTACACGAGTTACTGTGTGATTACCAAATTCTAACGTAGTCCAAACGGACTCTATGTTTGCCTCACTAACTTTTATTAGGCTAGATTTTATGCTATCCTTCACATACAAGGCCACCCCTCCCCCTTTCTTGCCTTCCCTATCTTTCCTATATAAAGAGTACCCTGGTATTGCTATATCCCAGTCATTTTTCTCATTGTACCATGTCTCAGTAACAGCGACTAAATCTACACTATCAGTTGCCATTATTGCCACAAGTTCATGGATCTTATTCCCTAAACTGCAAGCATTTGTAGACATGACTCTAAGCTTATCATTTGTTAACACACTTGCTACAGGCACCTTTTGTCCTTGTTTTGGGGGACAATTGGATTGATGTTTTATCACCCTTTTGCCCCCCCCCTCCTAGTTTAAATACATCCTAGCAAAACCTCTGAACTGCTCACTGAGAACATTTGTTCCCTTTTGAGAAAGATGCAAACCATCTTTTTGTACAGCTTATCTCCATTCCAAACAGAGCTACCATGAGAAATAAAGCCAAATCCTTGCTCCCGACACCATTCACCAAGCCACAAATTAAAGTCCCTAATACGCATCCGCTTGTCGTTCTGAGTGTTATGCACAGGCAGAACTTCAGAGAATGACAGTGTGGAAGCAACCTGCGTATATCATTGGCAAAAACACTAAAAACTTCCTTAACCTCTGAAACCTCATTGCAAGAAAAGTCATTTGCCCCTAGATGGACAAGTACATCCAATTCCCCTTCCTGCTTTGCTTGCTTTACAATATTACAGATACATCTCCTGTCTCTGTGAGCAGTAGCTCCAGGAAGACACCTCACAAGACCACCATTGTCCATCTCCACACCTCTTATGATGGAATCCCCCAACAACAACTGCTTTCTATTAGGCCTCACCATAGTCTCCAAGCCGGTCTCCTCAACACCACTAGTCTCAGTGCCTCTCTCCACAACACCACTAGCCTCAGTGCCTATCTCCATAACACCACTAGCCTCAGTGCCTATCTCCACAACACCACTAGCCTCAGTGCCTCTCTCCACAACACCACTAGCCTCAGTGCCTCTCTCCACAATACCATTAGTCTTAGTGCCTCTTTCCACAACACCACTAGCCTCAGTGCCTCTCTCCACAATACGATTAGCCTCAGTGCCTCTCTCCACAACACCACTAGCCTCAGTGCCTCTCTCCACAATACCACTAATCTTAGTGCCTATCTCCACAACACCACTAGCCTCAGTGCCGCTCTCCACAACACCACTAGCCTCAGTGCCTCTCTCCACAACACCATTACACTCTGAAAGTGCAGAAAATGAATTATGAAGAGCAACAGACTGTACAAAATGCCTTTTATCCACAACTCTAAGTCTACCAGATCCTACAGTAATCCATCTGCCATTCCTAGTATGTCTCTGCGGCAGTGGCTTTGCAGCAGTTCCAGTCTGAGTTTGTTCACCAGATAATTTACAAATCTTCAGACTTCAAAAATACAATCTCCTGCCGCAAGATAGAGAACTGTCTACAGATTAGACAACAACCAAACCTCCAAAAAGTGGAACGTGAAACAAATGCATAGCAATTGTTACACTGAACTAAGTCTGCCATTCCAATTAGGAGAATAATTTAAATCTAACAAATCTTAACTTTGTATTTATCCTCCTGAATACCTCAGATTACCTCCAGTTTACCTCCAGAATATCTCCAACTACACACTTAGAAACAGCACTTAGAAGTAGCACCAAGCTATATTAGACAAGCTAATGACACCAAGCCTTATATAACTCCTAAAATCACCACCCACTAGGAATGTTTATCACCTGGGTAGGCCTCTGCTTATTTGCAAACAATAGCTAATTAACCAGCAATCAATAGCAAGTAACTAGCTTAATCAAATCAAATGCCTTATAATTACCAACAGAAATTCAAACCTTGTGCAATCAGTAACCTTTTCCTACAGATGAATCTTACCTGTAACAGTAGAAAAGAAAGCTCTTCGCACAACTCTTAGACAGTTGAAGCTTCTGTAAAACTCTCCAGAATATCTCCAACTACACACTTAGAAACAGCACTATCCTGTACATTAGCACTTGGTTACTTAATGGTAAAGGAATTGTTAATGGTCATTGTACAGGTGATTTTGATGGTTGTTGTATTGGTAATGGTAGTGGTGGTAGTGGTGATGGTAAGGACTATGGGAAAGCTACTTGTGCTAGTAGCAGCAGGTGCAGAAGATGTCATTGGATAAGGCAATTGTTTGATTCTATAGACCATACAGTTGACTTTGAGATGGTGGAGAAGATGCAGGAGGTAAATGTTGCTTGGAAAATAGTGGGCAGCTGCCATCCTCTCCATACTGTCCTCTTCTAATTTTTCTTGCTCATGATATTCATAATCAAGTATCACCTGGGCCTGAGATAAAAGTGCTCTGTCTGCAATGTTGCAGAACACAGAATTATCATCATCGTATTCATTGCCACTAGCACCATACACAACCAGCAATATGGACAGTACTTTAGTACTGTGCATTAAGTACTCACTAAAGAGTTGCTATGATAACCGCTTAAGAACTCTTTTCAGTCATTTGTGTTGGATATGAAAACGCACCAAGATTTCATTGAATTTAAAATGGTTGTTTCAGGTTTTCATTATAAAAGTAATTAAAAATGTATATTTATGTTTAATAATAACACTATAAACACCAATGATGGTCATTGACATCCTTAACAAACTACTCTTTAAAGATCTTAAAGATCCTATCATAATAGGTTTAACAAATGTATTGAAACAGAGGGAGAAGGATTGTTACTCCCTTCAAGCCTTGCAAGGTGCGTGCTGTGAAGACAGCCAATCACATTGCAGACGAGGATCACATTAATGTGCCTGTCTACCAGGATAGTGTTAACTAGGCAAACACAATTAATCAAACTGTTTACCATTCTGCTTGTAGTGAAAAATGTAAGGTATTTTTGGAGCCCTTCTATTAATATATAACTTCTTGTATCACTGCTCAATCAGTGACAGTGACTCACTTGTTACCTTGTTTTTAATTAAGGGAGGGTGCAATCATTCACCTCCCCAAACAGCTTATCAGTTTATATGTATGTTGTTGTTTTTTATTTAAGTATTTTGCTGCATTTCTCTGCTGTTTTCTGTAAAACATAGTTAGTGTCAGGGATGCCACCTGTAACAGATAGTAGCGTGAAATCTTTTTGGGTAAGACTTCCTATTTATTGTTTTAACAGTTCTTTAATGGCTTAGTATTTAATAGGTACATTGATGCTTAGATATTCAGTGAAGGTGGAATATATAAGTTATTAAAGACAGGAATGGGTATGATTTAGTATGATGATATTAGTAGCTCCCCTATTGTGTAAAGATACATACCCTTGCCCTACGCCACTTACCTGGTGTCCCTACCATCTCAAGCAGGCACCACAGACACCTTTGTTAGTATTTCAAATGGCAGGTGATGTAGCCCTGCCCCTTTATATGATGTAATTAAGCCACACCAAATTCACAACGTCATTGGTGCTGTCCACTCTTATTTTGTGAGTGTGACTATTAAGGAGAATACTTTACATCTGTTTAGCACCCTGTTGTGGTTTCCTTCTGGTTATCCAAGATCATTTAATATTCTGCTTGTGACCTGGTTTTTGATCCTTGCTTGTACTGACTGCTCTGAATTCTGTATCCCTGACAATGGCATGTTAATGGAATTAGAATAGGTTATTGTCTTAAGTCATTATTGCCTAAATATTGTGGTTTCTAGACTCTGCTTAAGGTTTTAGGAATTTTAATAATTTTCATTTAACTGAATTACCATAGAGCAAGGAAAAAAGCCATCTGCAAGCAGGATGTTTCACTATTTCCTGGTCCTTTACTTGTGTTAGCCAAGTATGAAGACTTGATTCTTTTTAGGTTGGCCAGGGCCAGCCCAAGCCATTGTGTTGCCTGGGTCCAATGATTAAATATTGCCCCCGTCCTTCCCCCCTAACAAAACCACACCCACCATCCATTAAGTTATGCAGTGTGTAAAGTGAATACAGTGTCTGTGTAGTGGATACACAGTGTGTAGTGAATGAAGTGTGTGTGTGTGTGTGTGTGTGCATGCATAGTGGAAGCAGACTGTGTATTTGTGTAGTGGATGCAAGAGTGGACCTCTGTGCTCCCCTCCTGCTGGTCAGTCAGATCCAGCCTTGCCCCCCCACCCCCCTCCCACATTACCAAGAGGGGTTATAATGTCAACAAACAGTGAACTATGTTGTGCACCACATATCAACTGTCTCTTTTAAGAGGAAATCCTATTTTCATTCTACAGACCGTCTGTGCGACATTATGTGAATATTTTAATGTTTCTTGTTGCCATTGAACAAATTAACAATAATCCAGATATTTTACCGAACGTTACACTGGGATATCATTTTTATGATTCGTGCTTAGATACAAGAAAAGCTGTAAAGAATGTTTTACAAATTTTATCTGGAACTAGGAAAACTATCCCTAATTATTCATGTAGGAAATATGGGAAGCTGGCCGGTTTTATTGGAGATCATTATTCAGTCACTACAGTACCCATGGCACAAATACTCAGTGTTCTTGGATATTCACAAGTAAGTAAACATTGCTTCTATAAAATTATCTACAGTAATGTCACCCATATAAAAATAATGGACAAAGTACTGCTATTCATTGATAACTTACATGTGGTCTCAAATGAGTTTCCATCCATATATTCAGAGCTAAAAATGTTTGATTGCCTGACAGGAGGCTCTATAGTTTGCTTGAGTTTGCTAACATACACCTAAAATTGCAGCAAACATTACCATAAACACTATATAGCCAATCAGCCAACTAAAACAACAATGACCTTTCATATGCTCTTGCTAAGCACATAGAAACATAGAACATATCACATTACTTGATTGGACTATTTGTTTTGCACTATTCTTTATTTTTGTTTACTTGAATATTTGTTCTTCTTCCCATCTGCTTTGAAGAATAATTGAAAATGTGACCGAAATTCAGTCGATGAAAGAATAGCTAGGTGACCAAATGTCAGACGAAGCAAAAGAAAAAAAATGCTTTTCAGCAAATGAACGAAAAAAATAGAATATTCCTTCCACGCACATCTCTAGTTAAACACTGAAGTACATTTCTTAGTAATTAAATAAAATATTTTGGACTTGCATATTTAAATTAGATTACTTATGTTTTGTAGATCAGTTATGGAGCTACAGACCACATTCTTGGAGATAAAAATAGTTACCCATACTTTATGAGGATGGTTCAAAATTACTATGTTCATTACTCGATACTGTGCAAATCTTTGAATCATTTTGGCTGGAACTGGGTTGGGATTATTTTTGCAGAGGATCACTCAGGGGAACAAGAAAGTCAAGCTGTGTTAAAACTCATGGCCACCTATGGGATTTGTGCTGCTTACATAATGAGAACTAACACCAAGTCAATAGTAAATAATAAAGTGAATCTCCAGGTTGCTAAAAAGTCTTCTGCTCAAGTTATTTTACTCTGTGGATCATTTTCACTATCTGTTTTGTATTTATTAAAAGAATATAAACATATGATCACTGACAAGACGATAATTCTACCTCCTTCATGGGCTTCCAACAGTTTCCTTTTTGATTTGAACTTAGAACCATTTTATTATAGTTTGGCTCTTGCATTTTCTCCAATGTTTATTCCAGGAATAAAATTTTATTTTGACAGTGTGCACCTTTCAAGGTTTCCAAATGACACACTACTTCGTCATTTATGGATGTCACATTTTTCATGTTTATTGCCAAATAACCCCAAAAATATTTATTACGGATCTCTGTGGGGATATGATAAGAACACCTGCACAGGGAATGAAAGTGTGCAAATGATTAAAAATTACATTTTCATTGGTGTTTCTCCACGAGTCTATCGTGCAACGGAAATTCTGGCTCTTGCTTTGAATAATAGTCATTCATCATTAAATACTCCTGAAAGAAACATAAAAGGCCATAGTTACAAATTTAAGGTACTACTCTGATTATACTTTTCTGATAATGCATTATATATAGTTAATTTAACCTGTTACCTTTAATGGACATCAACATTAAATCTTTGGTTGCAATAGAATTATACATTTCTATAATAGCATAAAATGTGTGAAGCACTTGAAAAAAGCTAGTCTGCACCATTCAATGGGCACCACCCCAATTGTAATGAGGTAGACAGTTTTTGAACAGTTTGTTCAAGTTCGAGTAAGAACTCGGGGCCTCCAGGAGCCACCCTCTGCCTAAACTACCATGTCCCGAGAGCTGGATGTTCTTCAACAGGAACTTCTATGAGCTCTCCTAAGCTAAACCCTGAAATGCAGGGCTTAGTTCATTGGCTGAGAGCATCAGCTGAACTTTTCTAAAACCAGAAGGGATCCATTGACCCTGAAGACAAAAGAAATCAAGAACTAAATCAGATATAAATTAAATTTAAAAAAAATAAAATATCAGAATTAGTAAGTCCCAGTGCAACCGTAACAAACAGCTGCTATTCTGTGGGTGAAAATTACGGGGAAACACAACTCAGGGAGTGTTTGACAATATCAAAAAGGTATAAAGTGTATATAAAGAAATCTTCCATATGAATCTAGAAAATAAAATTCAAAGTCATGCAAGGAACCTAGGGACATGCTTCATAGTGGTTATATATATATAATATATTAACCTCTTCACAATACAGCATTTTAGTTTAAAATCATATTACCATAACATATATTTAACACAAGGGATGCATGGCAAGCACATAAAGATATAATAAAACAAGAAAGTGCATATACATTTACAATTAAGTTTAATTTTTCATTTATTCATGTATCCTTTATAGACATTTTTGGGAAAGGCAAAGATTATAGTGCTTTTTGTCTTGCAATATTTTACACAGATTCTGAAATATTAGTTTAAAAGCAAAAACTGTAGTTAGCCATGCCATAGAATTTGTACAGCAGCACGTTTATGCATAGCTAGGAGAAAGACTCCATGTCTCCCAACCTTGAACATCCCCATAGAAAAGTAATTCATATTAAAATCATAAAGGAACTCACTGCTAAATTGCCTGACTCTCTATCAAATGGTGACAAACAGGATTATTCATTAAGCACCGGATTTTGTCCAAATGGACACATTTTGATGAAAACAGATGAATTCTGGCCACCTTACTGT
The DNA here is from genome assembly GCA_933207985.1 of Pelobates cultripes. Lineage (NCBI taxonomy): Eukaryota > Metazoa > Chordata > Amphibia > Anura > Pelobatidae > Pelobates > Pelobates cultripes. The sequence continues at coordinate 409,471,967 of OW240912.1, read as the reverse complement.
CACGGCTGCTAGTGTGGTCCAACACGCAGAAACTATGTAAACATAAAGAAGGAAAGGAAATAAAAGAACAGAGCGTAAACCGGACCTTAGAATGGCCGGACTAATACGCTAGAGATAGAGAATGGTCAAAAGGAAAGCTGAGGTCAATCAATAATGTAATTGTTTATAGTGTGTGTGTGTGTGTACTGTGTAATGTATTGCCTGCTCTCCTGTACTGCTGAGGTTTGCTACCAACTAGGTGGGTTTGGCTATGGAGCTTGTCTAGTGCCCTCTGTTGGTAGCACTACCTGAATAGCAAGACTGGTTCATTTGCATATTCGGGTAGATTTGCATGTTGCTAATTCTGAAGACACGTGAGATATTTTCTGTTAAAAATTGTCTCCTCCACCCCTTTAAAAATGTGCCATTGTGTTGTGATAAGTCACTGTGTGTTGCCTGCTATGGTTTGATTTTATTGAGTTTTCACAGCAATGTTAATGTTGTGACCCTATGGGCTTGTCCCAAGGGAAATAAAGGTTTAGACAGTTCTTCTTAATCCCTCTAAACGTAGCCTTGTCTCGTTATTGCAAGTGGGGGGCGTCCTGCCGCTTTAAGCATGAGTGCGCGGGATGTGGAGGGGCCCACGGGCTCCAGAGATGCTATAAGAAGGGAAAGTCGGGCGGAGCCAGAACTCCTTCCGCAGTTGGGGGCGGGGTGACGTCTGTTGCCCCAGGGCCTAACCCAGGTGAGGCTAGACGCGATGGAGCCCTGGGTAAGCCGCTATGGTAATAGGGCGGACGCGGAGCTGCTCAGGTCGGGGTTTGGACAGGGGTTTTTCATCCCCTTCCGGGAAAGGGGTGGTACGGTATGTCCGCGTAATCTTAGGTCAGTGGGGGAATTTCCGGAGGTGGTCCGGGAGAAACTTAGCAAGGAAGTACGGTTGGGCAGGATGGTGGGACCGTTCCCGGCACCGCCGCTGGAGGGCCTTAGGGTTTCCCCCCTCGGGGTGGTTCCCAAGAAGGAGATGGGGAAGTTTCGGCTCATTCACCACCTGTCCTATCCTAGGGGAGCGTCGGTGAATGACGATATCGATGGGGACTTGTGCTCGGTCTCTTATGCATCATTCGACCAGGTGGTCGAGCTGGTAAGGAGGGCCGGGCGCGGGGCTTTACTGGCCAAGGTTGATATTGAAGCCGCTTTTCGTCTTCTTCCGGTTCATCCGGCTTGTCACCACCTGCTGGGGTGCTTCTTCGAAGGGGGCTACTTCGTGGACTTATGCCTCCCGATGGGCTACTCCATTTCGTGCTCCAAATTTGAGAAGTTCAGTACCTTCCTCGAATGGGTAGTGCGGGTAGAGACGGGGAGCAAAGCGGTGGTGCATTACCTGGATGACTTCCTCTGCGTAGGGCTGGCTGGCTCTCCCGCATGCCGGCACCTGTTGAGGACCATCGAGTGGGTGGAAGACCACTTTGGGGTGCCACTGGCAGCGGATAAGACTGAGGGCCCGACAGAGTGCCTCAGCTTCTTGGGTTTAGAGATAGACTCGGTGCTCGGGGAATGTCAGTTGGGGGGACTGCGCGGTGCAGTGGCCGCGGTGCAGCGGGCACACAAAGTGACCCTGCGGCAGCTGCAATCGCTGATCGGGATGCTCAATTTCGTCTGCAGGGTGATACCAATGGGTAGAGTGTTCAGCTGCAGCCTGTCGGCAGCCACCGCGGGGATCCACACCATTTCGTTCGGGTCTCTTCCTCGATGAGGGCTGACTTGGATGTATGGAATGTCTTTTTGAGGGACTTTAACGGGACGGTGTTTTTCCGACAGGAGGGCCTGTCTACGGCCGAACTGGAACTGTTCACCGATGCGTCGGGTAGCGTGGGTTTTGGGGCCTACTTCGGGGGGAGATGGTGTGCACAGAGGTGGCCAGAGGCGTGGGGGCAAAGCCCCCTCATGTGGAACTTGGCCTTTCTGGAGCTGTTCCCATTGGTGGTGGCATTGGCCCTATGCGGGAACAGGCTTCGGGACCGGAAGGTGGTCTTTTTCTCGGACAACATGTCTGTGGTGCATGCCGTCAATAACCAGTCGGAGGCATCCAAACCGGTAGTGAAGCTATTGCGGCGATTTGTTTTGCTGTGCATATCCCTTAACGTAGTGTTTCGCGCGCGCCACGTGCCTGGGTATTTGAACGAAGTGGCTGATGCTCTGTCTCGCTTTCAGTGGTCCCGGTTCCGGGCGGCAGCTCCGGAGGCTCATGAGGCAGGCCAGGCGTGCCCGGATGAAATGTGGCAACTCGGAGCATCCTGCTTGGGGGACATGTGAGGGCTTCGCTGGCACCAGCCACCTGGACCGCCTACAGCAAGGTTTGGGGTGCCTGGGAACGTTCCTGGGAAGGGCTGGGCCGGGGGTGGAAGGGGGAACCGTTGCTGGACGCCTTCCTGTGGTTCACCTTTAATTTATTGGCGGGGGTTGCCTGGATATTACCACATTGATGGCGTTCATCTCTCAGCGGTGGGTCTGGATTTGATGAACTTGGGTTTGCAGGAGGGGATGCAGAGGGCACTCTTTCTCCGGGGTGGCGGAGCTCGGACGGCTTGAGGGGTCAAGGTCCGAGCTTGTGGCGGGATAGGGAGCTATGGAAGAGAAAATAGGCTCCCCATGAGGAACGTGAGGAACATGAAGAATTGTGGTCACTGGTGATTGGTGGGTTTCGAGTCCTGGAGGTGGCTCAGAACCTGGTGGGGTAGGGGTATCCGGGTATACCCCTGCCGTGGTTACTTATGGTTGGCACTTAAATCGGTTCATGTTGGAGTAAGGTTAAAGCGTTATATATATATTTATGTGTTGGTTATGTTGGGGTCATTGCCTTGATATTAAAGAAGGTACAGATGCGAGGGCGGAGTATGGGGGCAATGACCCATATTTATATATATATATGTTAAATTATTATTATCGTTATTATGATTGTTATCATAAATTTATCGTATTATTATATCCATTTAATAAAAGCTGTGGACAATTTGATCCATATACTCTAGTGTCAGCGTGTTATTGGGGATAGGTATGTGGGGAGTTGTTGTCCAAGGTTCCGACTGCCCATATGGCGACTATACACCAGTCCTGAAAGTGTTGTCTAATGCCACAAGCTCTCGGAATAAGCTATATTGCTGCTATCAGCCATTTTATGGAATATAACCTATGGAGTACAAACTGTTTTTTCTTCTGCTTTTTAAAAGGCTTATTTATCTTCTGATATATGCTAAATTATTTTGTAACAACGTTTTTTCCCCCTTTTGCAGAGTTAGCCAGAGAGAGATGAAGTGTTAGTAGACCCAGGGACATGTGTACGATTGGGTAAAGAATGTGTGGTTTGGATGTGAGCTGAGTATGTTGAGTCTAAATTCCATTGGTTTTGAAAACTTGTAAGACACCACTTACAAATATATTTGCTATTTGCTCTAGAGTAGAGTTTTTTCTCTCTTGAGTGCAGAAGGACTGATGACTGCATTAAAGGACCACTATAGTGCCAGGAAAACATACTCGTTTTCCTGGCACTAGAGTGCCCTGAGGGTGCCTCCACCCTCAGGGACCCCCTCCCGCCGGCTCTGGAAAGGGGAAAAGGGGTTAAACTTACCTTTTTCCAGCGCTGGGCGGGGAGCTCTCCTCCTCCGATCCTCCTCCGTTCCTCCTCCTGGGCTAAATGCGCACGCGCGGCAAAGAGCTGCGTAGCATTCAGCCGGTCACATAGGAAAGCATTCATAATGCTTTCCTATGGACGCTTGCGTGCTCTCACTGTGATTTTCACAGTGAGAAGCATCTAAAGCCTCTAGCGGCTGTCAATGAGACAGCCACTAGAGGATTAGGGGGAAGGCTTAACCCATTCATAAACATAGCAGTTTTTCTGAAACTGCTATGTTTATGAAAAAATGGGTTAACCCTAGCTGGACCTGGCACCGAGACCACTTCATTAAGCTGAAGTGGTCTGGGTACCTAGAGTGGTCCTTTAAAGTAACTATTAGGTGCACTTCCTTATTACCCCTTACATTTCCCACCAGGTTGCACTAGGTCCTTCAGTTAGTTGTGAGATAACCTGTGGGAAGAGGCTACAGACATAACCTGCTATTGACATAAATCTGATGACCCTGATCCACATTTCTCAACTAGTTTTAACTTTGGTTATACTTACAGAATAAAAGGAAGGATTGAAAGGGTTAACATACTATGCTGTTTTGAATTTTGCTTTTGTCACCTATCTATAATCAGGAATATTTGTAAACATGTTATAGTCAAGTTTGCATTATACTGTAATTTTCTTAATATTGCATAGATTCCCTTGTAAGGTTAAGCAGCCTGTTTTGATATTTTGCTGCAAGCATAAGTTAAAAGCCTATATAAACTGTATGCTTACCTGCAATAAATCGAAGCAGTGAGTCAGCATATCTTGGTGTCTGCCTGAGTTATTGCTTCCAGAGCACTGGAGGATGTGGTTCGATCAAGCCTGAAAAAGGAGAAGAGCTGCAGCATAAGAAGAGTCTACCGCGTCAAGAATAAGAACCCTAACATAAATTAATAAAAATGCATCATGTGCAGCAAGTGATGGACTTTAAATTAAACAATGGGGGGGGGGACAGATCACTCTCCTTCCCCTTGTTTCCCACCCATGGTCAGAAGGGGAATATAATAATAATATTTCGTCAGGAGGGGGAGCATCATGTCCACATTACAAGACCCAACACATTGGCACCTGGTGGGGACTCTAATAATATTTATGGGGGAACCTTTTGACCTCCCTCTAAGCCCCCACACATGGGTGGCAGGTAAGGGCTCTACTAATAATATTCATGGGAGGGCTCAAGTCTCGACCCCAAGCCCCAACCCACAGGTAGTAGGTGGGTGTTCTGCTATGTTTGGGATCAATAGATTTTATTACCTAGATCAATAGTATCATTATAGAATATTTACAAAAGTTAAGGAAGAATACATCACTGATTCATATGCAACAGCGAGGTCCACACTTTAGGTTGGGAAGATTCGTCTTGGCCTTGGCCAGGAGTAAATTAATCAGGAAATTTCCTGCACAGCACATCTGCTCACAGGATGAATCTTCTGACCAAAAAAACAGAAGTGCCAGCTTTTTATAATTGTATACAAAGGGGCTTGCGCATTTCATACATGCAAGAGTGCAGCTTACAAGACATCAGCCTACTCCAGAGCACTGGTCAGACACCCAGAGTGTCCTGAGTCATATGATAAGACACCTGCTCTTTGTTTTGGAAGATACTCAAACTCTGGGCAGTGTGCTGAGAATGTTGCAAAATCATAGGATACTGTGGTTTTTTTTTAACTAAATAGCTTTAAAAAGTGATGATCGATATATATCCATACAATTAGAAATACAGTGGGTAATCTAATAATATTATGCAATGGGGAGGTAGACCCTACTGCATGACTAGGTGTTCCTAATCCCATAGCCACCCCCTTAAAATAAGTGAACGCCACCTACCATAATGCACCAATGAATTGCAAGCCAACCAATCAGAGCACTCTAATGAGCATTCAAAGAATGAAAAACTTTTGAATTTTGGTTTTGAATTTTTCTATGTGGATTTTTCTTTCTCACAATTTGACAATTTTTGCTGGTTTTTGGAGTATAGAAAGGGAAAAAAGGAGGGGGGTGGTAAAACGTGTTGCATTGTCAACCGCCCGTACAGCACATATCAAGTATAATTTGCATTATAGTATACATTGCCAATATCAGTATGCAAGACAATGGACATGTAGCAGCACCTTGCAAACAGTTCACTTTGGCCCGTTGGATCCCAACCTATTGTCCACGCTTGTGTTTTAGTGTGTCTTCTATTGTTTTTTTATGGCGTTGTAACTGCGGAACAGGCAGGTGTGAGTTTGCTCCTAGTAATCATAGAAACATAGAAACATAGAATGTGACGGCAGATAAGAACCATTCGGCCCATCTAGTCTGCCCAATTTTCTAAATACTTTCATTAGTCCCTGGTCTTATCTTATAGTTAGGATAGCCTTATGCCTATCCCACGCATGCTTAAACTCCTTCACTGTGTTAACCTCTACCACTTCAGCTGGAAGGCTATTCCATGCATCCACTACCCTCTCAGTAAAGTAATACTTCCTGATATTATTTTTAAACCTTGTCCCTCTAATTTAAGACTATGTCCTCTTGTTGTGGTAGTTTTTCTTCTTTTAAATATAGTCTCCTCCTTTACAGTGTTGATTCCCTTTATATATTTACATGTTTCTATCATATCCTCCCCATCTCATCTTTCCTCCAAGCTGTACATGTTAAGATCCTTTAACCTTTCCTGGTAAGTTTTATCCCGCAATCCATGAACCAGTTTAGTAGCCCTTCTCTGAACCCTCTCTAAGGTATCAATATCCTTCTGAAGATACGGTCTCCAGTACTGTGTACAATACTCCAAGTGAGGTCTCACCAGTGTTCTGTATAATGGCATGAGCACTTCCCTCTTTCTACTGCTAATACCTCTCCCTATACAACCAACCATTCTGCTAGCATTTCTTGCTGCTCTATTACATTGACTGCCTACCTTTAAGTCATCAGAAATAATCACCCCTAAATCCCTTTCCTCATATGTTGAGGTTAGAACTCTATCAAATATTCTGTACTCTGCCCTTGGGTTTTTACGTCCAAGATGCATTATCTTGCACTTATCCACGTTAAATGTCAGTTGCCACAATTCTGACCATTTTTCTAGTTTACCTAAATCATTTGCCATTTGGCTTATCCCTTCTGGAACATCAACCCTGTTACATATCTTAGTATCATCAGCAAAAAGACATACCTTACCATCAAGACCTTACAATCATCTTGTGCGTCTATCTCTGCATCCTTATTTGTAGGTCTGGTTTATCTGTATATCTGTGTTGGCCTCTATTTATCAGAGCCGTGTGCTGAGGGTGTTTTATGCCACATGCATGGTGAGGGTTCAGGGAGGGGTGCGGGTGTTGTATGTGCACTGTCCGATCATATACTCTCCCTGTGGCGAAAGTGACCCTGCCACTGGTTTTTGGAGGTGACTACTTTCCAGCCTTTTGCCCTGTGACTATGGCCCCTTTAATTTATTTTGGTTAAGAGACACTAAGTGTGCCTATTGGGACTGTGAACAATAGGTCTTCGAACTTTCGAAGTGCTCTAAGTGGCACTTTGGCTACAGTTGAAGTGTCGAAGTGGCTGCCATTCGAACACGTGGCAGCGGCCATCTTATTTGGTCGGAGTGTTCATCTGTGTTTTGTCGTCGAGTTCATGGAACTCAAATCGGACATGCAATGGCACGAACACCGCTGGAAAGTTATCTTCCAGGGAACTGCGACAATTCGAACGGGAGTCGAACAGCGTTTGGGGAGTCGAAGCCCACGAACAAGGGACACACATTGACTATGCTTATTCACTTTTTCGTTCAGTAATTTAAATGCTACTTCAACAGTGAAAATAGACCGGCCACACAGCCTAATTCTCTTGAACTGTTTTGGGCATGAAACCATGCGTGCGGTCGGTCAAAAAGAGACTTCCAGGAATTTCCTGAACCCCTGCTCTGATCTGGGTGATTTTTGGATCTGTTATTCACCCAGATCAGGGCTATCAGGGAATATGTTGTGTTTGGGGGTACTTATTGGACTTTGTAAAAATGTGTGTTTTTCTGCCTAGGGATAATTGATTTAATGCATTATCTGTCTTAATTATATCACAATCATAGCGGAGGGATTGTATGTGAGTTATGGGAGTGTCGTACAGCTAATAACTGTTCTTATTGGTTTATTCCCTTTGTGTCTCTGTGCACAACAAGGTCCACCTGGGCATCACCCTTGCTTGGAAACCTGCATAAAATTAAACAGATCTTACTTCACCCTCAATCTTGAGTCTTGTCTCTTATTGGGGAAAACTGCTATATCACTACAAGGGATTGCTATAATCATTATACTCCCTTGGATTCTCTGAGCTCTTGTAAGAGCTATTCCTGCTTGACTCTCTGGAGGAAGAGAGGTTCACCCACTGGAACCTGTAGCCTTGTCGTAGGTCCAGGGTGGGTAGGAGATGGCGAGACTCCGACCAAGCTGCGGCGGTTGTGGGGTCTGCAGTGCTTATGGTGTCTGGAGGAGTGCTCGGATTCCTCGGTAATCACTAGGAGCATCAGTCGGTGGAGGTACCCAACCGGGGTACAGGAAGCTCCGTTACACTCGCCTTATGGTTAATATACAGTGGAAGATTGGTCTTTACTGGGGGATCTTTAGATGCTAGGTGGACAGTGCTGTAGTGTGTTGGTTGCTCAAGGGCTATTTAGAAAAGTAGGAAACATAGGTGGGAGTTGTCGGGTCACTTGAACATTACCTTCTTTAAATAACAAATAATAAAACTTAAAACATATATAATCTTAAGTTGAAACCTGTTCTAAACCGAAACGAGGATCATGTCAGGATCCTATCCTGACAAAGTTATGTTTTTATTTTATTTCTACAAATTCCAGTTTTCCACCACTAGTGGCCTCCCTAAATCCACAGTTTCTCTCACCTGCCTGATTATTAAATCTGCTATAAGAGGCCACATCCTGCTGAACATATGGCCTTTACATTGAATGAATGAAGTTGATCTTCAACCTGAATAAAAGTCTGATTCTGGCTACTACAGAGAAAACCTACTATATTCTGAATAACATTGAACCCGACCTGATTTATGGGAACAACCTGCTTCATTTCCAAACTGCATACTGCCAATAAGCTTGGGGACAAACCTCATCTACAATACCTATCTGCTTAAATCCACACTGGACTTCGATACCTTCTTGCGTTGTTTCAAACCTACTTTACACCTACCTTATCTATGCTACCAACCTGCATAATACACACATTCCTGTTATTTTGCAATTATCCTGAATAACCCTGTTACAGTTATCTGAAATCTGCAGTACTTCATCCAAACCAAAGAGGCTGATCACCTAAAAGTCTGAATATCCTGTATTTCTAAAACGTTTATATTCTGTTTAGTTCGGTATTACTATATTTGTTTACCTAAAAACCTATATTTTTGTTAATAGGTTTTCCTTCACTTTATTTACCTATAATTTCATTTATAGGTTTTTCTGCTTCCTAATAACCTGTCTGGGCATATTTATATATAGATGTGTAACTCAAAATATATTTCTACAAAAAAAATAATAAATATAATATAGCAATTGTAGCTGCTACCACACTGAATGTGCAAATCTCCAAAACACCACACAATCAAGTACAATATATAATGGAACAGTGGAGCGCTTATTTATAATTGTGATACACCACATGCAATACCGGTGATAAACTTGAATAAACACTTAACTTTTATATACAGAGATGTGTATTCTGATTCAGGAGACTGAGGAAGCCATGATAACGGTGAAACACGTTTCTCATCTGCATATGGACTTTTAAGTCAGAGGCTGGTAGTTATATTTATTGCTTTTTATTGTTTTTTATATTGTATCAAATAAAAATATATATACTTCTACCTAACGGATCCACTGTTCCATTATATATTGTCTGGGCATATTGCCTAACTTTCTTTTCTTGTTATTCCTCTATATACCTATAATCTCACTTATAGTTTCTCCTACTACCTGTTACCTATAAATTTCACTTATAGGTTTTTCTGCTACCTAACAACCTGTCTGGGGCATATTGCCTAACTTTCTTTTCTTGTTATTCCTCTGTATACTTATCTATAATCTCACTTATAGGTTATGCTTTCTTCCTTTGAACTATATTTTCCTTTATAGGCATTATTTCCTAAGTAACCTGTTCTGGACATATTTCCTAACCCTCTATTTAATATTCTCCTTTTTACTTTCATTCCTCTGTATTAATTCCACTTCCCTTTAATTCCTGTTGAGGCTATGTCTGTTTTGAGTGTAGTATTCTTCATTACCTTGCGCTATTATACCATATAGATTGCTATTGCGAAATGAGTACCTGAAATATCAGTTGTCTGTCTGTTCTAGGTCTAGAGGTGTTGTGCATGAAGAGGACACCCTGTTCCAGTGTCAATGTGTATGGTTGTCATAAAAGATTGACGATCACCTCTTCCACTGTTTTCCAATATGGTGCACAACCACCAAATGTTGTACATTGTCCCTCATTCTGCACACCCCCTCCATCACGTGCTCGGTGACCCTGAGTACATCCTGGATAGTCTGTCTGGAACCATACACCATCTGTATTGGAGTTTCCTTACAGTCTCCAAGTGTGATGCACTTGTAGTGTTCCCTCTGTGGGCTACAAAGCCTAGTTTCCAAGTCTGCTCATCTATAGTGTGGCCCAGGTCTTTCTGCCAGGCTTCCCTAAATTCATCGGCTGTGTCCGAGGTTTGTGACATCAGTGACAAGATTTTTTTAGATGGCCTGTCTGTGAGGCATAGTTGTTCTAGGGATCTAATGTGGGGTGTTGTGGTTCTCATGTCTATACTTATGGTGGAGACAAATTACATTTAGTTGAAGGTAAAAGAAAATTGTTCTGGGTGTTATGTCGAACTTGGTTTGTAGCACAGGGAATGTTAGTACATTATCCCCCTCATACACCTGCCTGAGGTGTGTACATCCCCCTGTCACCCAGGCTATGTAGTCAAATGTTGCAATGCCCACCGAAATGCTTTGTAGTGAAATATCATGTACGGTTGGTCCAACCATGCCCATTGAGGCCCTGACCGACTCCCAAGTTTTAGCATCACGGCTGTTGTCGGCAGCATGTCTGAATATTGTGGTCTCAGCTTTTTTGGCAACCAGTACAGAAATGTTATACCCTGTATGCATGCCCATTGTGATTCTATGTAAACACATTGTAGGGGTTCTAGGAATGTGTTTGAGACCACTATTGCTGGTATGTTTTCATGTTAGGTAGGCCCAGCCCCCCTTCCTTTTGGTTTTTGAAGGAGTCTTGTGGCTACTCTCACTTTGCGGTTTGCCCATATGAAGCATACAAAAAGTTTCTGTATAGTACCTAAGTATGATCCAGGTAATTGGATTTCTATAGTGCGCGGTAGGTATTGGAGTTTGGGGAGCAATCTTATCTTTACTGCTGCTAGTCTACCCAACCGTGATAGACACTTGCCCTCCCACATCTGGATTGTGTCAGTGAATAGTTTTATTAATTTAATGTAATTTAGTTTGAACAAGTGCGGTAAGTGGGGAGGTATTTGGAGGCCTAGAAAGGTGATGTGGTCTTATCTCCAGTCAAACGATAATGTTTCACTCAGGTGCGTGAAATGGTCTGCGTGTACTTGTAAGCCCATCGCTTGGGATTTTGTGACATTTAATTTATAGTAGGTTGGCCCTGGGTTCCTCCTAATGCAAGACAATGCAAGACCGTATGTGGCTTGAGTGTGTCAGCAGTTCTTGCAAGATGAAGGCATTGATGCTGTGGACTGGCCTGCCCGTTCCCCAAACCTGAATCTAATTGAGCACATCTGGGACATCATGTCACAGACTGTCCAGGAGTTGGCAGATGCTTTAGTCCAGGTCTGGGAGGAGATCCTTCAGGAGACCATCCGCCACCTCATCAAGTGAATGCACAGGCGTTGTAGGGAGGTTATACAGCCACGTGGAGGCCACACACACTACTGAGCCTCATTTTGACTTGTTTTAAGGACATTACATCAAAGTTGGATCAGCCTGTAGTGTGTTTTTCCACTTTAATTTTGAGCTTGACTCCAAATCCAGACCTCCATGGGTTGAAAAATTTGATTTCCATTTTTGTTTATTTTTGTGTTATTTTGTTGTCAGCACATTCAACTATGTAAAGAACAAAGTATTTCAGGAGAATATTTAATTCATTCTGATCTAGGATGTGTTATTTTAGTGTTCCCTTTATTTTTTTGAGCAGTGGACTCCATCCCCATGTGCAGCCTGGAGGGTTCCCTCCACACTCCATCTGTATTTATTGGCAATTGGTACTAGCTTTCTCCTCTCTATCAGTACTGAGAATGTGATGTCACTATAGATCGCCACCATGCATACCTTGAAGCAGATATTGACCAGTGTTCTGGAGTGATTTATCATCGCCGCTCTTACCTCCACATCTTTTGTGATGGCAATAGTGTCTCTGGATGCTCCATTGGGCGCAGCAGCAGATTTGCGCACCTGGAAGACTGAGGTGATGTGTGTGGGGTCTGTGCACCACTTTATGCCGATTGAGGAGATTAGGTTTTAAACAAACTGTAGTAACGGCTTGCCTCCTACAGTTTCAGGTTTGCTTCGGAAGTGTATATTTCGGTGTTAGTGGAGTGTTTGCAGTAAGGTGACTGCCCTGCTCAGCTGCTGGACCTGTGAGGTAAGACATTTTATCTTGGAGCTCTCTTCCTCCTGGGAATCCTCCTAGGCCTCCTGTTCACCTCAGGCCTTGGGCCCCATTTAGGACGACAGCTGCGGCACACGCCTCTCAAAGGAAAGCCGAATATCCTATATACAAGGAGCTTCTGGGCGACATTGCTTTCTATTTTTGAGCCCCATTGTGTCTCTTGAGGGGGAGTTAGTGGTATCTTGTATAAAAAAAAAAAAAGCTTTTTGTTTCGAGGCTAGAGTCGCTTTTTCGGAGGGCCTTTACGGAGCCCCACACCCCTCCAGAAGTTTAATTTCTAAAAAAGAGTTCATGGGAACAACAACCAAGTGGTGCACATTATTCTGTATTCTCAAAATGCAAGATAAAGTGACTCATGTAGAGCAGAGGAAGCCTTGGACTAAATTCAGAGGATATGTTTCAGTATGTAACTATGAATAATTAACAAATGAGAGCGAGATAGGGTAAAGAGTAGACTCCCTACATTTGGAAAGCATGGTGGGAAGAGAAGAAACTCAGGGTGAAAAGACAGACAAGGCAAAGAGCTAAGAATAAGAGGGATCAAGAGACAGAAAGGCAGCTATTCACCTAAACTGCCGTCCCAGGACCGGATTGTCAATTCTCCAGATCCCATCAGTGAATTCCTGGATGTCCCCCATCCAGCAAAGCATTTTGCAGATTTTTTTTATTTTTTTTTTATAGATTGAGATCGGCAATTTACTATAAGGCAGTAGATATTCTGCAGGATGGAAAGAGGTAGGACTCTCCAGGGAGTGAGACACAGTAGAGTGGGTGCTCTTCCAGTATGGCACTCTCTCTAAATACTCCCACCAGATATGCAGTACCCTCTTTTGTCTCACAGCACCAACAAGAGCTTGGCTTGTTTCTGAAAATGGAATGCAAAAGCTGTCTCTTGTATTTTCGTGGAGATGGTGCTCTGAAGGTTCAGAATAAAAGGTTTGGTCCACCGTTCTTCACTGAAAACTCACCCCAGTGCTTCCTCCTACTGGCACATGTACCTAGGTGGCAAAAAAGGATAATTTGCCAGGAGCAACTTGTGTAGCTCAGAAATACCTTGATGAGGGTGCAGAATTGCCTCAAAGGCTTCAGAGGCTGCTAAGGTGTTCTTGAAATGGGACAATACTAAAAGAAACTTTAAGCAAACTGCGCAGGGTGTGAAACGTGCTGCCGTGCAAGTGCAGTGGCTTTCGAAGTCACCAAGAGAAGCACTTTTCATGTCCTGCACAGCAGCATAAAAAACTAGGCTACCAAATTAGGGAAGCTGTCTACTGAACAGCTGAAAGATTGAAAATAAAACATCTTTCTTATATTTACTTTCAGTTGCTTAGTAGATAAGACCCTAATTTGGTACCTTTAAATGGACACCAAAACATCTTTAGCTTAATGAAGCGGTTTTGGTGTATAGATCATTCTTTATCATTTAGGAGTTAAATCACTTTGTTTATGCAACTTTCCTAAACATTTGCTGTAAAGAGAGATTTACATCCTTTATTGCACAGTCTGTTTAATTTAAAATGTAGTATCTCCTGATCTGTTAATAGCCTTGTAGAACATGCAGATGGCTCATGTGTGTAATTAAAGTTCAATGTACAGAGCACAATATACAAACCTCTAAAGCAAGTTAACATCTAGCTGAAATTGTTTTTCATGCAGGCTATGTCAGCCACAGCCAGGGGAGGTGTGGCTAGGGCTGCATAAACAGAAACAAAAGGGAGTCGAGAGAATTGAGCAATGATACTGCAGGAGTATGATCTATGCACCAACACTGCTTCATTAGTTTACAGTTGTTTTGGTGCCTATGGCTGTCCCAAGTAAGGATATGATAACAAAATAGGCAGCAATCTACTAAACAGCTGAAAAAGCAAAAATAAATAATGAATACACGGCTAATGCCCACCCACATTGAATATTATTAGTAGTACCTCCAGCCACAGCCCATGGGTGGAGGATTGTAGGGGGGGACCCTAGGATTACTTAAAATTAGGCAGACAATGTAATAGAGCATCGGGAAATGCTAGTAGAATGCTTGCATGTATAGGGACAGGTATTAGCAGTAGAAAGAGGGAAGTGCTCATGCCATTGTACAGAACACTGTCGAGACCTCACTTGGAGTATGGTATGCAGTACAGTAGACCACATCTCCAGAAGGATATTGATACCTTAGAGAGGGTTCAGAGAAGGGCTACTAAACTGGTTCATGGATTGCAGGATAAAACTTGCCAGGAAAGGTTAAAGGATCTTAACATGTATAGCTTGGAGAAAAGACGAGACAGGGGGGATATGATAGAAACATTTAAATACATAAAGGGAATCAACACAGTAAAGGAGGAGACTATATTTAAATGAAGAAAAACTACCACAACAAGAGGACATAGCCTTAAATGAGAGGGGGAAAGGTTTAAAAATAATATCAGGAAGTATTACTTTACTGAGAGGGTAGTGGATGCATGGAATAGCCTTCCAGCTGAAGAGGTAGAGGTTAACACAGTGAGGGAGTTTAAGCATGCGTGGGATAGGCATAAGGCTATCCTAGATATAAGAGACTAATGCAAGTACTAATAAAATTGGGAAGAATAGATGGGCCGAATGGCTCTTATCTACTGTCACATTCTATGTTTCTGTTATAAAAGCACTTACCTGGACTTTGGGACCCTGCATATGAATATTATTATTAGAGCCCCCAGACACCACTAATGTGTTGGAGCTGGGGACATTAGTTCCTTCCCTCTTATAAAGTTAGTAGGTGGAGGCAGTGGAATATAAGACTGATCAGCCCATTATTTAAATGTAATAGTTCCCACCTGTGGCAGGGATATGGACGGTGACCTGTCTACCCTCTATGATTTAATCTAAAGTTCCCCATTGGATGCCCACAGGTGGGTACATAGGGGAGAATATGTTATCCTCCATTATTTTACAGGCCCCACACTAATGTGCAGCAATGGCATTAGTAGATATACCCCCATTTGCCGCATGGGGCATAAAGAGGTTTAAAACCTCCCATATAATAATATGTTTGACCCCTATATACTTTATATTTATTACTTTTTTTTTACTCTAACATAGTGGCTGGCTAACAAGCACTGGCCAGCCACCACAGGGTTACTACAAAAAATATTAAAATCAACAAATACAATAGAGACAAGCGCGTCTACGCCCAAAATCAAGTTCGCACATACAATGCGAAAAAACACCAAAACAGATGGAAAACCGTGACCTATCACCAAAACACAACCACTGAGAGAAAACCTTTTAGATATAGACGACTCCAAAGTAAAGAATTTAGAGAAAGACTGGATTATTCACATAATACACACTACCAACATAAGTCTCCAAGGAGACACACTGAGAGACAAAACAATACACACCATTGGAATAAATTCACCCCAAAATTCACAGAAAGAGATACTACCACTAATGGCACCAATAAATATACCACTCACAATGATGAAATCAGGGAGATTTCAACACGAGCATACACCAGACCACTAGAACAAAGAAAGAAGGGTAACATGCATCACTCAGAAAGAGAACTGCAACAAAAAGAAATACACCATAATCACCATAAAACCTCACCATTGGTTGTTAGACCAAAAACACATAGATTCACTTACAAACCTTTCTCTCCCCAACACAAAACCAAAATTAGAAATTACTCTTGGGAAAATGTAACCACAAAAAATCACAAAAGACATGAAGAACATGAGCCCAATTCACCTAATGAATTAGTTACAAAGAACAGATATCATGCCCTGTCCTTCTGCGAGCCCTTTGACGAAACCTCTTTTTTAGAAATTCCATCCAACAGAGAACGCCACACCAACCATCTAAACATCACCCCTATAAAGAGCCACAAAAGAGATTTAGAGGATGGAGATCCGGCAGAAGACAGCAAGAAAGGAAGAGTAGAAAGATTTTAGAAGACACTCACCACAATTCACCAACAAACAATTTGTTTAATAAAAACTTAAATAAAATTGAGATAGATGTCCTTAAAAATCATATAATTCTTTCAAGACATTTATAGATATAAATATGTTTGTTAGGAATGCTACCCTTAAAAGATTCTTTGCTTCCAAAACAAATAATGGACAGGCCAATACTGTTAACACTCCTCCTAATAATCAAGATAATCACTATATAAAAAGTAATTTAAAAAAATAGATCCAAGTTTTATCCAGCACATTATAAATCAAGCGCTTTGGATATCTTTGAGAAAAAAGTAGGTAAAGATATAAGAACTTTAGTAAATAAAAATAAATACAAAGACAAGGCAAACTTGAACAAAAATGAAAGACAAACATTAAAAGATCTGTATAACGATAAATCAATTGTTATTAAACCCACAGACAAAGGCGGTGGCCTTGTCATATTATCTAAAGAGCAATATGAAGACAAGGCCCATAAACAACTGAATGACCTGAACACCTATATTAAGCTTACTGCTAACCCCACAATAAATGTCAAAAAGAAACGTAAAGAATATCTAGATAAGGGACTAGAGGCAGGTATTTTAGATAAAATAGAATTCCAATATATTAATATTGCATACCCAAAAATCCCTGTCATCTACTTCCTGCCTAAGTTCCACACAAGTTTAATTAAACCCCAAGGACGACCAATAGTCTCTGGGATTGGATCTATTCTCTATAATCTCTCATAGTATATTGATATTCTACTTCAGCCCTATGTTATCAAAACTAAATCCTACCTCAAAGACACCACAGAGCTTCTAAAAAAACTGGAAAAAATTACCTGGCAAGATAATTTTTTGCTAATTACGTGTTATGTACAATCATTCTACACCATCACACAACATGATAAAGGCTGTAAGGCGGTCAAAGAGATTTTAGAAAAGGACGATTTTATGATGCAAGACCAAATTAACTTTTTAATTGAAGGTATCAATTTTATTTTAAATAATAATTACTTCTGGTTCAAAGACTCCTTTTATCTACAAAACAGAGGTACAGCTATGGGCACCAGGTGTGCACCCAGTTATGCCAACCTCTACATGGCAGAATGGGAGGAGAGATACATTTGGAGTGGGCATGGCTGGGCAAATAACCTGGTGTCCTACTCCAGATATATAGACAACCTTCTTTTTATCTGGAGAGGATCTATCACTGAAGCACAGGATTTTATTAAGTTTTTAAATTCAAACCAAGAAAGCATCATTCTAACTTCAGAGATAAGCGATAGCGAGATCACATACCTGGACCTTAATATCTATATAAAAAAATTATACAACTAACACCAAAAATCATTTTAAAGATGTACACGTCAACAACTATACAGACACAAAAAGTTGCCACAATAAGGCATGGTTAGAAAGCATTCCAAAGAGCCAGATGACCAGATTAAGGAGGAATTGTTCCGAAACCACCACTTTTACAGAACAAGCAAACATAATCAAAAAAAGTTTTTAAAAAAAAGGATATAATGACAAAATAATGGAATCTACCATAGAACAAACACTCGCAACTAACCAAAGAGACTTAATACATAAAGAAAAAACCCGTCAACAACAGGAGTTTACATTATCCATAATATTAGATTACAATGATAAAAATAGACATCTGAAAAAAATCATAAACCAACATTGGCACCTCTTAAATGAGGATCCTATCCTAAAAGATATAATTACCAAAAGACCAAAAATTGTATTCAGAGGAGCTCCAAATCTAAAACGACACCTTACAAAAAACTACGCCAAGGACAACGAAGAAAGCATTAATAATTTTATGTCTTTTAATAAAGGTTTTTTTAAGTGCAATCCCCATTTGGCATGCAGGAAGACCATTCCAACGGATAAACGTAGAACTACGTTTAGATCTAATAATACAGGAAAGATATACAATATAAAAGAGAGTATTACCTGTAATAGTAAAAACGTTATCTATCTACCGGAGTGCCCTTGTGGTCTCCAGTATATTGGACGAACCATAAGACCATTAAAAGTACGCATAGAAGAGCATTGCAGGAATATTGAAAAAAATTACCGAAATCATTCAGTATCGTACCACTTTTCTATACATAATAATGATCCTAAACACCTTACCTTTATGGGCATTGCCACGGTAAAAAACCATTGGAGAGGCGGAGAACTTATTAAGAAAATGGGACAAACAGAGTTGGAGTTGGTTTTTAATATGGACACCCTACACCCAAAAGGGCTAAACATCGAATTCGACCTCTACAATTTTTTTATAACTTTTTATAATTTCTTACAATTTTTTATAATTCTTTTATATTTTTTTAAAATATCCTCTACAATAAATAGTTTAAAATTATGACTTTTTTAGTTCATCGTTTAATGTAGCATTTATAATCAAACTAATTAATTTTGAACAATATTGTCTCACCAGTCACCTAACCCATTCTCCTACCTCAGTTACGCCTCTTCATTGTGATATCAAGATATATATGCATGTTTTGGCATTTTTTATATATATGCATAAACTATTTATATACACTTGTCCCATTTTATATCCTTAAGTGCAACCAACACTTTTTTGGCCACATTTTACCTTTATGCATGTTTTATATCACCCCATACACAAGAATGCTGCTGGATAGTAAATGTGCATTTTAAATTCCAATTTGATAATATATTGTTCTTTTAAGTTTTACAGATACTTTTTGTACTTATTATTTATCATTATTTATTTTCATTAAAAAAATCCTTTGTTTTTATCAAAATCATTATTCTGCTTACAATAATATCTCATAATAATTACTAAAAGGAATTCCCTTATATTGGAATTTAAATAATACAGATTGTTAATTATTATGTACCATTAAAGATACTAAGTTTTATCTCTTGTCTCTCAATACGTTTGCCCTGTTGAAAAATGGCTGAAAAAGAGCTTCCAGCATAGGAGACACTGATTGCCGCTAGACTTCTGCCAGAAGTATAAACCAGTCCAAACTGACCTATACCAACAAAGTATTCAGGACTGCTGCTACTTTATAGTAAGAATTATTGGTATATCAACCGCCTTGTGGGTCGCATTAGATTATTTTCCAATTATGGTAGCGCGGCGATGCCATTCTGGCACCGTTTGCGTTCTACGAATGAAACGCATATATCACCACTGTAAAAAGTGCTTCGGGTGTGACGCATGCGCTCCACTGGTGGTTACAGGAAGCAGGAAGTAATCCCTGCAACTCACCAGGACATTATTATTCATAATGGACTCCCTATATAAACGGATGGAACCAGGACCTTACCTACACTTCTGAGGAAGCCTTTTATAGGTAAAATGCGTTAAGTGGGACTTTTAACCATTTTATATAGTATTTTACTATTTTATTATTATTTTTTGATTTCATTAAAAGGTATACTTTTTATCCTTTATCTACTCTGGACCTCTACTTCTTTACCTCCTGGTTACCATCCTATTCCTTGGTGGGGATTATACCACCTAAGCTACACCAACTAGAGCAAGTTGTGCTCTAGCAAATGTGAGTACGTTATTTTACACCACATTTTACTTATTTTGTCATTATATACTTCACTACTGGATCTTTTTATGTCTCTTTATGTATAACCTGCCTGAGACCACCAAGACGCCGACTGCTGCATATATCCTTAGACGGGGATTGTTCTGTCCATGCGTATTAACAGCTGAGCTCTGAGTTAGCTCTGGTAAATGTGAGTGTGACCATTTAGAAGCACTCATACATAGATCCACTGTACTTACTTTATTACACTATTATATGTTAATGTCTTTTTAGCTTCTGAGGTCAATTGTATATTTATATCTTCACAATTAAAACCTGTGTACGTATATGCTTGTTTGTATCACATTATCTAGGGCGCGGTTTCCTTCCCTTTTCTGTCTACAGCATTTTATCAGAATGTTGGGAATCCTTGTATTGGTTACTGCTGCCCAACTTTACCTTCTAGCCTATTATTATAGTGAGCGCCTAATCCCCCTGTTACCACAGGGTTAATGCTTGTGCCGCCCAGAGCTTTTAACTATTTGCATTCTAGGGGTTATCATTCCCAGTGGGCAATTAGTTTGATTTAGTAGATTTGTATATCCAGACCCGATTTAAAGTGTGGGCAATGTTTTAAAGCATTTGGGTCCAGAATACAGCTGTCAGTTGGTGTTCTGTCTGAAATCTGTACCTAATTGAGGAATGAACTGCAATATCTGGGCAAAGTCCAAATGGACCTGTTTGCAACCGGATGACTTGGCCCTGCTTGGTAAATGGCTTTTTGGACTTTAATGAAAAAACTGTAAATATATTCATGCATTTTAATTAAAAGGTTACATGTGTTACATGTAAGTGTATTGGAACACGTGGCATTTATGTATGACTATTGTACCCATTTTATTTTTAAAGTTACATCAATATATTAAGAATATCCAATACATAATTAAATCAAGGAATCCAGTGCCATATTTTGATCAGAATGCAGAATTTGTCACTTATTACGCAATTTTAAACTGGGTGATAATCAATGAAAACATTTTGCAAAATATTATTGTGGGTATTGTCACGCCATGGGCACCAGAAAGTCAACGTTTAATTATTAATGATCAAGCCATAACATGGAAAACTGCAGGAAATAAGGTATAACAATTGATTTTTAATTTTGCCATTTTATTTATTGGAGTTTATTCACTAAAGAATAATTATAATGAATAGAAATCTAAGTTGAAAATAATCTAATCAACCTAAATATACAAAATGTGACTATTATTATTATTATTATTATTTTATTATTTATATAGCGCCAACAAATTCCGTAGCGCTGTACAATGGGTGGACTAACAGACACATAATTGAGATCAGACCACTGACGTAAAGGAACAGAGGGGGTTGAGGACCCTGCTCGATGAGCTTACATGCTAGAGGGAATGGGGTATAGTGACACAAAGGGTTAAAGTAGGGGAATTAAATAGTTTGTTACAGAAGGGTTTGTTGAGTGCTTGGTAGGTCATTTTTGACAGGTGCAGGAACGGAGTCATGGGGTGGGGGATGAGAAGCCTGCTGACAGTTTTATTGATACACTTTAATGAAGAAGTGAGTTTTCAAAGATTTTTTGAAGGAATGGAGGCTGGGTGAAAGTCTGATTGAGGAGGGAAGGGAGTTCCACAGAATAGGTGCAGCCCTGGAGAAGTCTTGAAGGCGAGCATCAGAGGTGGGGATCCGGGCAGAGGATAGGCGTAGGTCTTGGGCTGAGCGCAGGGGTCTCGACGGGACATACTTGTGTATGAGGGAGGATAGGTATGTTGGAGCAGCATTATGACTATAACAGAGTTAGCGAATTGTT
>OW240912.1:409390065-409450236 GCA_933207985.1 Pelobates cultripes | reverse complement strand
GGGGCAGTGTGTGTATGGGGGGCAGTGTGTGTATGGGGGTCAGTGTGTGTATGAGGACAGTGTGTGTGGGGCAGTGTGTATGGGGACAGTGTGTGTGGGGCAGTGTGTGTGTATGGGGGACAGTGTGTGTATGGGGACAGTGTGTGTATGGGGACAGTGTTTGTGGGGCAGTGTGTGTATGGGGGCAGTGTTTGGGTAATGGGGCAGTGTGTGTAGTGGTGGAGTATGTGTGTAATGGGGCAGTGTGTGTAATGGGGGCAGTGTGTATGGGGGGGCAGTAATGGGGCGGTGTGTAATGGGGTGTAAGTGTGTAATGGGGGCAGTGTGTAATGGGGGGGGGGAGGAGGCTTTTAAATAATTTATTTTTATTTTATTTAATAAAATAAATAGTCTATGTCCCCCCTCCCTTCTTACCTTTATTTAGGAGGAGGGGGGACATTTCCCTGGTGGTCCGGTGGGGGATTCCCTGGTGGTGAGAGTGAACTCTAGCCCGCGCTCCCGGGCTAGAGTTCACTCTCGCGAGATTTGGAGCGTTGCCGTGGTAACCGCGGCAACGCTCCAAATCTCGAGAGAGGAGGACCCGGAGGAGCTGCAGACTGAGCTCCGGGTCCTCCCTCTCACTCCCTCTCTGATCTTCCTCCCCGGTCTGCAGGCACATTGCAGGGCTGGCACTTGGGCAATGCCAGCCCTGCGTTAGCCGGCATGGGGGAATCTCGGGGGGGGCAATTGCCCCGTTGCCCCCCCCTGGATCCGCCAATGGTTGAGCCAGACATTCTTTGCTTGTTTTACTGTAGATTAAGAAATCAATTTAAAGGGAGACATCAGACCCCTAGAGCAGTTTTCTCCAACCCAGTCTTCATGGACCACCAACAGTCCAGGTTTTGTCAGGAAAATACATAAATCCTGGACTGTTGGTGGACCATGAGGACTGGGTTGGGGACCACTGCCCTGACTTCAGCTTGTGCGAACAATGTGTTCTATTTTTTCATTTTACAAAAAGTGCAGATTTCAATAGAATTTTACACTATTATAAATGAACTTGGTTTCACTCCCCTGGCTTTCAAGCAGACAACAGGTCCTGTTTCTTTCTGGTTTGGTTAGTTCAGTGGAGGTAAACTCAAGAGGCATCAATTGTCCCAAACGCCTGCCTTGCAAAGACTTATCATGGAGCTGCATTGGTAAATGTGTGATTGGACAACGACAGAAACTCTGGGTGGGGTTAGAAGAGGAGGGTCGGCAAAGGCTGCAGAAAAGAGACCTACAGGTTCTGCAAGCTGTTTTTAGCTATATCTCCAATGAAAAAGTGCACAATTAAATGCATGTACTTTTTCATTTGGAGCATATCTAATAAACGGTTATTTTACTTATTTTGTATTTGTAAGTGTCTCTTTAAACAAAACAATTAGTAATTTTTTAAATATTCTGTTTATGTATCCCCTTTATCTAAAAGGTTAATTCAAGCACCATGACCACCTCAGTGATTTGAGGTAGTCATGGTGCTAGAGTCTGTATATGTAGAATTTTGTAGTCGTAGTCCTTAGTCGTTATGATGCTTGGTTTAGTACTTTAAACATTCGTATTTCTGAGGTATGCAAAATAAAATGAAAGACTGCAACTGTGAGCTTCTATCTTAGCTCCCTGTCAATCATTGTTATCAACTTTGTTCTTTGCTGTATACCTGTAAACATATGCATTTCAGCTGGTTTAACCCCTTAACACTGTTACGGCGTTCTATGCCGTCCCCATTTAAATGGGCTTTAAAGCCGTTGCGGCTGCATAGAACCCCGTAACGTCTGCAGCCCCCAAAGGGCCCGGGATACTCACCTTCGCCACAATCCCCCACGGCAAAAGAAGTCCCCGGGGGCCATGTGATCGCTCTCAAAGAGCGATCACATGGCCCCCTATAGCTGGTTGTGGATCTGCCAGCAGGGGGGGCTGTCTGAAATTTCATACAGTCCCTTTGCTGGTGGGAGCTGTAAAAAAAAAAATATTAGACATGTGTAAAATTAAAATAGAAATGTATTTATATATATAATATATGCATATATATTATATATATAATATATATAAATATTATTAGATATGTAACGTCATTCTAAGTGTATTTTGATATAAGTACATATAATAGTATTAAAATACACTTAGAATGACGTTACATATATATATATACGTATAATTACAATAATAAAAAAATAAAATAATAAAATAAATAAATAAAATATTGAAACAAAATTTAATATAAATTATATATTCATATTTAATTTCATTCTAACTGTATTTTGTTATTAATATATATATACAAAGTGTATTTTGATATTAGTATAAGTACATATAATAGTATTAAAATACACTTAGAATGACATTCTATATATACCTATATATAAAATACAAATAACCGCAAATAAATATAGATAAATACATATAATTACATAAAAGATTACATTAGTATACACGTAGAATTTAAATACCTATAAATGCATATATATTAAAATTAAAATTCTACATGTATATTTAAGTCATCTTTTAACATAATTAGGTGATTTGATTAATTAAAATTTGATTGACATGCC
Organism: Pelobates cultripes; assembly: GCA_933207985.1. Taxonomy (NCBI): domain Eukaryota; kingdom Metazoa; phylum Chordata; class Amphibia; order Anura; family Pelobatidae; genus Pelobates; species Pelobates cultripes. Next base: position 409,447,666 of record OW240912.1, on the reverse strand, counting down.
TGACAACACAGGGAGAAAGTGCAGAGAATTTAATTTGCAAGCACTATATTTGACCCTGTAACTCTCCAAGACACCATAAAACCTGTACATACTCAATATTAGTATTTTAAGTAAAAGTGAAGTTTTTTGCATTTTTTACAAATGAACTGCACTTTTATGGACTATATTATTGTTGTAATATGTTTTACTGTTTTAAAACACTAATATTTATGTTCAGCGAAGTCTCCTGAGTAAAACAGTTCCCCCCATGTACAGGTTCTAGGGTGTCATAGAAAGTTACAGGGTTAAACACCGTGCTAGCAAATTAAATTCTATGGACTTTTGGCCTGGGTTGGCAGGCAGGTCCCTCAAATTGCAATCATTAAAATTTAATATATTTAATATTTTAAATTTAATATATATACATATTTATATATTTGACGTCTACGTGTATATTTATGAAATTATTTATGTAATTATGCATATTTCGTATTATTTTTATTTATTTATTTATACATAGATAAATATATCATTACATTCTAAGTGTATTTTGATATCAATATATATATATTAATATCAAAATACTGTTAGAATAAAATTATATATATATATATATAATTTTTTTTAATTATTAAAAATTATTTTTACTTTTTGTTATTTATTTTTATTAACATATTATTTATAATTTATAATATATATATATATACACAATATATAGTTATTATATATATTGTATATATATATGTGTGTAATTTAAATTAAAAGTGTATTTTTATATTAATATACGTACATATAAATATAAAAATACACTTAGTTTGACATTATATATATATGATATATATACATATATTATATATATCAGATATATATATATATATGTATATATATATATAGATGTAAAAAACAGATAAAATTTGTATCTTGTAATACCTTTTTTATTGGACTAACAGAATTTTTTAATGACAAGCTTTCGGGAGAACCTTCCTTTCTCAAGTCTGAAGCATTTCTGAGCAAGACGACCTATTGAATTCAAAGTTGAGTTGTGATACAGGGGTTAAAGAGACATGAGTGCAGATAAGACACAGGTTTGTTAGAAAATAGACACTATCTTAGCAGAGGGTCATAAATATCTTTTTGAAGAGTAGAGTAGGGTGAGAGAGGGAAAAGAAAAACAAACAAGCAGACAGTTCAGAGGATGGTACACTTTATACATGCACACACACATAAATATGTATATGTGAACGCATAAACACATGTACACATATACATACATGCACGTGAAGTCATATACACAAATATAAATGCACAGTAATATATATAAGCATACATGCATTCGAGTATGGGAAAGCATAGGTCTACACATAGTACTTTGTATATAGATAGAATAAACATATAGGAATGCATTTTAAAGTGTTGGTACATATGACAAGGGAGGTTCTCCCGAAAGCTTGTCATTAAAAAATTCTGTTAGTCCAATAAAAAAGGTATTACAAGATACGAATTTTATCTGTTTTTTACATCTACATCACTGGACTAATACGGCTACAATCTCTACTTGAACTCATATATATATATATATATATATATATATATATAATTTTTTTTTACACTGATTTCTTTATTCAGCACAGACAGTCCCCCTGCAAGCAGATACACAGGCACCTATTGCGGGTCTGTTGGGTCCTGATCTGCCGAGGGGAGACTGCCCTGGCAGACAGGCAGTCCCCCTGGACCGGGAGGAGCGCTGATCGCTGCCGGGGGACCGACGGCGATCATGTAAGTAGCCCCAGTCCGTTATGACAGTTCAGGACCGTCATCGGTCCCCAATGGGATTTTTCCAATGACGGTCCTGAATCGTCATCGGTCGTCAAGGGGTTAAACAGCTCTTCAATCCAAAGACTAGATGATCCAAACATGAATTAACTTCTCAGAAGGCAGAAGCACCAAGCAAGGCAGTTATCTTATGCATTCTATTACCTGGGTATAATGTATCACATTTCCAGTGACATCAGCAGTGATACCCACTTTCATTTTCAATTCTCTAGCCAATTCCTGACTGTTTCCTGTTTAGTTAATTACACTGTTAGTTTGTTGTTGTTGTTTTTTTCTCTGATGTGTGTCTGCCCTGTGGAAGAGTCATTATCAGGAGGAAGAAACACTAAGTCCCCCATCTTATTTTACTGCACATTAAGGGACAGTGTAAGTACTAGCCTTGTGCTTTGGCAACACATTTTTTTCATTCAAAGTGGTCTGTCTGAAAATCATTTTGACCATTGTGTGGTTTAGTTCATAGAAACATAGAAACATAGAATGTGACGGCAGATAAGAACCATTTGACCGATCTAGTCTGTCCACTTTTTTAAAATACTTTTATTAGTCCCTGGCCTTATCTTATAGTTAGGATAGCCTTATGCCTATCCCACCCATGCTTAAACTCCCTCACTGTGTTAACCTCTACCACTTCAGCTGGAAGGCTATTCCATGCATCCACTACCCTCTCAGTAAAGTAATACTTCCGGATATTATTTTTAAACCTTTGTCCCTCTAAGTTAAGACTCTGCCCTCTTTGTTGGGGTAGTTTTTCTTCTTTTAAATATTGTCTTCGTCTTTACTGTGTTGATTTCCTTTATGTATTTAAATGTTTCTATCATATCCCCCCTGTCTCGTCTTTCCTCCAAGCTATACATGTTAAGATCCTTTAACCTTTCCTTGTAAGTTTTATCCTGCAATCCATGAACCAGTTTAGTAGCCCTTCTCTTAACTCTCTCCAAAGTATCAATATCCTTCTGGAGATATGATCTCCAGTACTGCATCCATTACTCAAAGTGAGGTCTCACCAGTGTTCTGTACAATGGCATTAGCACTTCCCTCTTTCTACTGCTAATACCTCTCCCTATACAACCAAGCATTCTGATAGCATTTCCTGCTGCTCTATTACACCGTCTGCCTACTTTTAAGTCATCTTAAATTATTACCTCTAAATCCTTTTCCTCAGGTGTTGAGGTTAGAACTCTATCAAATATTCTATACTCTGTCCTTGGGTTTTTTATGTCCAAAAATCTTGCACTTTTCCACATTAAATGTCAGTTGCCACAACTCTGACCATTTTTCTAGTTTACCTAAATCATTTGCCATTTGGCTTATCCCTCCTGGAACATCAACCCTGTTACATATTTTTGTATCATCAGCAAAAAAGACATACCTTACCATAAATACCTTCTGCAATATCACTAAAAAAAATATTAAGATCCCTGGGGTACCCCGCTGGTAACAAGGCCTTGCTTGGAATATACTATATTGACTACACCCTCTGTTGCCTGTCAGTCAGCCACTACCTAATCTATTTAACAATATTGGATTCCAAACTTGAAGATTTCAGTTTATTGATAAGCCTTATATGTGTGACAGTGTCAAAAGCTTTACTGAAATCTAAGTAAGCAATGTATACTGCACCACCCTGATCTATTATTTTAGTTACCCAATCAAAAAAATCAATAAGATTAGTTTGGCATGATCTCCCTGAAGTAAACCCATGTTGTCTCTGATCTTGAAATCTCTGTGATTTTAGATGTTCAACGATCCTATCCTTTAACATGGTTCCCATTACTTTCTCCACTACTGAAGTAAGGATTACTGGCCTATAGTTGCCCGACTCCTCCCTACTACCTTTCTTGTGAATGGGTACAACATTCGCTAATTTCCAATATTCTGGAACAACACCCGTTAACAATGATTGGTTATTGGTTTAATATGTCTTTTTTTCAAGCTTTTTCTAGAACAGACTTTTTTCTAGAACAGATTGTCAATAACTCACGCAATTGACAAATACAAAGTAAGAATGATAGAGAACTCTAAATAATGAATTTAGAGAATTAGGATGCAAACCTAAGAAGAGGTAGTATTTTTTGAGTTATTACTGTGGCAAACTCCCCTTTTTAGCTGAATTTGCCACAAGTTTTTGGAATGGACTACTTGCCAGCCTTTTACCCTGGGACTATGGGCCCTGTGATAACCCATGTTCAAAAGTACTGTTTCTGCCCCTTGGACTTTTAACTGGAACAGATTCAAACATGTGGCGGCGGCCATCTTAAATTGTCCAGCAGTGTTTTGTCGTCGAGTGTATGGAACTGTTTTGGGCATGGGACCATGTGCACGGTGGGGCAAAAATAAGACTTCCAGGAAATTCCTGAACCCCTGAACCGATCTGGGTGATTTTTAGATATGTTGTTCACCCAGATCGGGGCTATTGTGGGGATATGTTGTATTCTTGGGTACTTTTTGGGGTTTGTTAAAATGTATGTTTTTCTGTTTAGAGTTAATTGAGTTAACCCATTGTCTTTGTTAATTATATCACAGACAGAGGGGAGGGATTGTGTACACTGTAGGAGAGTGTCAGACACTGTGCATTGTTTTTATTTGTTTGTACATCTTGTAATTCAGTGTTCCATCAGGTCCAGGGGGTGTTTCCCTGGCCTGAGGAATTGAATAAAAGCCAACCTTAACCATTAAAGCTGAGATTCCTGCTTACACTCCAAAACTGTGTGTCGTCCTGTTATTGGAGGGAAAAAGACTTGCGCCTGTGTCTGCTGTCCCAGCTTGCAGGAGATTCAACGGGGAAAGTCTTTGTAAGGACTAGAGCTAATTCCCCATTCGGCTCCAGGGTGGAACAGAGGATAAATGTGGTAGATAATATAGGCGATGAAGGTCCAGGAGTGTGAAGATGTAGGGGAGAGGTATATTAGCAGACAGAGTAAGAAAGTATTAAATACATTTTCAAATAAAATGTAAGAAACACTGGCATACAAGAAGCAGTATGACATTATTGGGATTAGTGAGAATTGGTGGGATGAAACACACGATTAAGCTATTAATTTAAATGAATATAAATTATTTAGAAAAAATAGGAAGGGGTGTCTTCAGGGCCGTCTTTAAGGAGCGGCAAACGGGGCAGCTGCCCTGGGCCCAGTTACTCATGGGGGGCCCAAAGCAGCTACACCGTGGGCCCCTTCGCCTGCAATAAAAATTTATTTTTTAAAAATATTTCCCTACCTAATGGGCCCGCGGTGCTAGTATTGCGGCTGCACCGGGGACCGCACACTAAGGGGGCCCACCAGGTGGCCCATACCTTTAGGGCCACCCAGTGAGCATGTTCCAGCAGGGGTCCGGTCAGCGCTGTGGCCCTTTAACAGCGCGACCGGGTCCTTGCTTAACGGCTGCATGGGAGGAAGTGACTTCCTCCCACCTCAAAGACATCGGGCCGCCCGGGCGGCTGCTGAGCCAGCATCCAGTGAGGAGGGGGAGCAAGAAGAGCCAGACCCCCAACTCCCAACTACCCCAGCCAGCACACTGGACCCCAGGGAAGGAAGCCTCTTTCAAAGGTAGGAAACTGAAGAGTGTCTGTCTGTGTGTGTGTCAGTTTGTATGTCTGTCTGTGTGTCAGTATGTATGTCTGTGTGTGTGTCAGTATGTATGTCTGTGTGTGTGTCAGTATGTATGTCTGTGTGTGTGTCAGTATGTATGTCTGTGTGAGTGTCAGTATATGTCTGTGTGTCAGTTTGTATGTCTATGTGTGCGTCAGTATGTATGTCTGTGTGTATGTCAGTATGTCTGTGTGTGTCAGTTTGTGTGTCTGTATGTATGTCGGTGTGCCAGTCAGTATGTCTGTGTATGTGTCAGTATGTCTGTCTGTCACAGTGTTAGTATGTCCGTCACAGTGTCTGTGTGTGTGTGTCGGTGTGTATATGTATGTTGTCAGTATGTATGTATCTGTGTGTGTGTGCCAGTGTGTATACCTGTGCATGTATCTGTATGTAGCCAATGTGTGTATCTGCATGTGTGTCAGTGTTTGTATCTGCATTTGTCAGGTTATGTATCTGTGTGTCTGTATGTTGTCATTGTGTGTCTGTGTATCTGTATGTTGTCAGTGTATCTGCGTGTGTGTGCGTGTGTGCATCTGTGTGTCTGCATGTGTGCCAGGTTGTGTGTCTGTATGTGTGTGTGTCAGTGTGTGTAAATGTGTCTGTATAGCTGCATCTGTATGATTGTGTATATCTGTGTATCTGTGTGTGTATGTTTGTGACAGTGCATGTGTATTTGTGCATACATCTCAGCATTCAACACTACACGCAAATACACACCTGCATTCAAACTTCAACACTACACTATAAACACACCTCTTTTTTTAAACAACAAAATTATATATAAACACACCAGTGTATTCATAAACCAACACTACACATAAATGCATGCTTGCATTCAAATGCCATCTCCACATACAAACACACCCCTACATTCACACAAACATACTCCATACAAAAACATGCTTACACTCAAACACACAAATACTGCTCAGTGCTAAATATAACCCTGCATGCATGGGAAAATGGTAGCGCCCCAGCTGTCAAAGCATTGTTGGAGTTGCATGACAGATGGGGATCTACCTTTTGCCCCCTCTTACCCAAAATAATTCATGCACCAGAGCCCTCTCTACTTTACGTCCGCCTCTGCGTTGGGGTGGGGGGCATGATTGCATGCCAGGGAGGGGACGACCGGGTTCAGGGGGCCCAAGCAAATGTTTGCCCAGGGTCCAATCCATATTAAAGACGGCCCTGGGTGTCTTATATTTAACTTTATTTGCAGTCAAGAGTGAAGTATATTGTATGTGATGACACTGGTAAGCATGTGGATTTTTTATGGGTAAAAATATGCATGGGAGGTAACATTAAAGGACCACTCTAGGCACCCAGACCACTTCAGCTTAATGAAGTGGTCTGGGTGCCGGTCCCTCTAGGATTAACCCTTTTTTTATAAACATAGCAGTTTCTCACTGACAGCCGCTAGAGGCGTTTGCGTGCTTCTCACTGTGAAAATCACAGTGAGAAGACGCCAGCGTCCATAGGAAAGCCTTATGAATGCTTTCCTATGAGACTGGCTGAATGCGCGCAGCTCCTGCCGCGCATGCGCATTCAGCCGAAGAGGAGGATCTGAGGCGGAGAGGAGGAGGAGAGCTCCACGCCCGGCACTGGAAAAAAGTTAAGTTTAACCCCTTTCCTTGCCATCCAGCCCGGCTGGAGTATGTTTTCCTGGCACTATAGTGGTCCTTTAATAGTAGAAACATGTTGCAATCCCCCAAAATAATAATTCTAGTAGGAAAGAGCAAATGCTATCTCAAATAAATATGACTGCACATCTGGGTTACTAATATCTGGAAATTTTTATTATCCATGCATTGGATCTACAGGTAATTTATTGGTGCCGGGCACATTCAGATGTTTCGTAGAGTCCATGCTGTGATCATCAGAGCTTTTTTTGTAGCACAAGGAGGACGTACATGACCGGTGTATAATTGCCATATGGGCAGTCGGACTCCAGGACAACCCTCCCACATGCCTAACCCAATAATCGCACTGACACGCGGGTATATGGGAGAATTTGTCCACAGCTTTATTAAACAATCTTAAATAATAATAACAATATATTAATTGTAACATAATAATAATAACTTAACAAATAAACATGGGTCATTGCCCCCATACTCCGCCCTCGCATCCGACTCCTTCTGTTATATAAAAAGGCAATGACCCCCATATAAATAGCACATATATATATATATAACACATATATATAACATATACCGACATTATTCCAACATACCAACTTAAAGTGCCAAACATAAGTTAACCATGGCAAGGGTATACCCAGATACCCCTACCCCACCAGGTTCTGAGCCACTGACAGGACTCGAAACCTACCAACCACCAATGACCACAGTTTCCTTTTCTGCCACGTTCATCCTAGGGAGCCTATTCCTTCTCCTTCAGCTCCCTATCCGCCACAAGCTCAGACCTTGATCCCTTAAGCTGTCTGAGCTCCGCCACCACGAAGAAATAGCGCTCTCTGCATTCCTTCCTGCCAACCCAAGTTCAGGAGATCCCACCCCACCGCCGAGAGATGGACTCCATCCGAGCGGTAATACCCTGGCAACCCGCCTTCCAACTCACCATGCCGCACAACTACTCCCCCGACTTTTCTCACAAAGCTCGCCATCAAACTGTTCACTTTTTTCCTGCACTTATCAATAGCCACTGGATCCCTTGCGTGCCGCCACCGACGCCTCGGGACCATCTCTGACCACACTAGCATGATCCTGGGAAGCAGGTCCCTCAATTTGTTGAGGTCCTGCTTCAACCACTTCACCAGCCGCCGTTGCGGTGTGAGGCCCAAGTCATTGCCCCCCGCATGTAGGACCAGCATGTCTGGCGCCTCCCCACTCGCTATCCTTAGCCCCGCAAACTTCCCCCCAGCCGAACCCCCTGAACCCAAACCATTGCACTGCCAACTGGTCCCTCAGAAAGCCCAGCTGCTGGCCCTGGGCTCGAGCTGCAGCCCTCCTTGCGGCCCAGAAGACAAAGGAATGGCCAACGATCCATGCAACACGGCCTGGGAAGGAGAATAAAACAAACAATTAAATAAACAAGAGGGGAGAGAAAAACCCCCCTCCCCTACCCCTACCGGGATCCCCCCTGATACGGCAAAAATGTTTTTTTGTTTTTTTTAATCCAGTAGACCCAACCGCACATAGGAACGGAACCGCACCGACTCCCATCTCCCTATCTGCTTCACTACCTCATCCCCAAGACCCAATCGTGCGGCCTCCGTGGCCGCCCCAATGCGAAAGGAGTGTGTTCCAAATCTATCCGCCCGTAGCCCCATCCTCACAAGGCCCAACCGAAAGACCTTACCAAATTGAAATCGTGAGAGGGAAGAGCCATCCGCATGCACTAGTAGGGATCCCCCTACCGCTGGTCTCCGGGCCATGTACTCCGCCACCGCAGCCACCAGGCACAGTGCTGCGCCCGGCAAGGCCCGTAGTGTCACATCCCGGCCTCTGCCGGTGGCGTCCGTTTTGGATGTTGCCAGGTGCGCCACCAACTTTCCATCCATAACCCGAACCCCCGATACCTGTAAACCACCGGGGACCGCCCTAGCAGCGCTCACCAACTCCCCTATCCGGAATGCCCCGAAAAAGGCCAACAGGAACGCTGCCTTGAACAAAGACGCCTCAAACTCGTTGAAACAAACCTCCGGTAACATTCCGACCAAAGCCCCCAGCACCCGCACCGACACCGGGCGCCTAGTGTCCGGCCGCCTGCGGCCCCTCCGATACCCTTTCAACGCCTGCCTGATAACGAAGGTCTTGGTAAGATCCTCCTTCCCGTGCAACCTAAACCAGAAAGCCAACGCCGCCATGGACCTGTCAACCACTGCCGGGGACAACCCCTTTGCCAGCAATTGACATGTGTACCACAGAAATGCGTCCCCGAGCGACTCCCCCGCAACTACGCGATCTTGCCCCTCCAACGACCTTTCCCAAGAGCCCCAGACCTTACTGTAGGCGGCCCATGTGGCCGGTGCCAGGGAAGCCTTCACAAGTCCCCCAAGCAGGATGCTCCCAGCTGCCATATCTCGTCCGGGCACGCTTGACCCACTTCCAATGCCTCGACGAGACAAAGCATCAGCCACGTCGTTCAAGTACCCGGGAACATGGCGCGTGTGAAAAACTACGTTATATAACACACACCTTAACACTAGACACCGCAGCAGCCTAACCACCGGCTTGGAAGCGGCATGTGGTCCCCCATTTGCACTGGCCCTCGTTAAAGAGCCAGCATAAGCCCTTTTGAAAGGCGGCTGATGAGGCGGACTGCCCCTTAGCGCCAGCCGTGTGTTGAAAGGGCTGCGCCTTCTGCGCCATCATCAGCTTCATCCAGAGAGGCAGGTCCATTTGATCCCACCTCATACCCGGATTCGCCGCCAACCGTTGCCTGAACTGCTCATCGTACCGCCACCAGGCTAACCCCCCATAGGTGCGGTACGCCTCCCAAATTCCGTCCAAGTAGCAGAACAGGGACGAGCATAACCCTGGAGATTTCTCCCCAAGCACGCTAGCCAGCACGCAAAACGCCCTCAACCAGTTACCAAACGATTTCGGAATCTTACGATACCTCTTCCGTTTCTCTTCCTCCTCCTCCTTCTTCTCGTCCTTTTTATCATCCTCCTTGGGGTCAATAAAGTCCTCCAAGTAGAGAAGAGAAAAAATCTCGCAGAACTTACCTTTCCATATCCTCTCTTTTACCTCCTGCTTAAGGTGTACCCACAGCGGGCCCGCGAACACCCCCCACACAATTCCGCCCGTTCACCCCCCGTATCCGTTGTCTCTGCCATCGTCCCAGCATCACCGCCGATGCTAGGCCCCGCGGACAACCCCACACTAGCACCCACGACCCCCGCACTGTGAGCCCACACCGGGCCTACGCTGCCCCCTTTGTCACCCCCCGCTCCCAATGAGTGGAGTAGCGCTTGAAGTGTGTGTACTAGTGCGCTGGAGTGCAGTGACTCGCTGGACTCACCGTCCAAGCCCCCTGTTCCCAGAGCGGCAGGGGCTGCATCGTCCAACACCCGGCGTCCAGGATGAGCGACATCCGTAATCGTCCTGCCAACCGGGGAGAACGGACCTGGAATTAGGAGAAGAAGTCCTGGGTAGGGGGTACTGAGCCCATGCTCCCCTCCCGTCCCGACCTTGGGAGCGCCTGCCAACGTCCGAAGCCTCCCGCTGCATGCCCCGTCTGCTCTGCGCCCGTGAGCCCCTGGGACTACGACTCCTCCCGCCCGTACGTGGGGACCGTCCCCGCCGACCGAGCCTGGGGGTCACCGCACCGTCTCTAGCCGGGCTACCAGACCGGTGCCGTCTGGATCTTCCTACCATCCCCTCAGACCCTATGGCCCTAACCGGTGAAGGACTATTACTCTCCTGCCCTGAACAAGACCCCTCCCTACTACTACGCGCCTCAGACTGGCCAGGCTCCTGGGGTGAACCCTGACCCCCCCACACGCCTAGCCTCTCCCAGTGACCCCAGGACCGAAGCCTCCCCTGCCCCCCTAGCATGTTTACCCGACCCAGACTGACCCATATCCAGAGGCCTACGCCTACCTCCCCCAGATGACCCACACGCTAACTGGGGAGAGCCCGCTGCCCCCCTATAAACCCCAGCCCTGGAGCCCTGCTCCCCCTGAGGGATCCCAGCACTACCCCGGGCCCAGTCTGACAGCCCCCCCTCCCTACCTGGGGATACCCGCTGTGCCTGCCCATCCCCTACTCCCGCCGTCCGTCCCCTGCTCCTCTGTGGCCCACTCCCAGCACCTTGCCCACCAAGGGGGACCCGGCTGGGGCCCCCTGCACTTGCCTGTTGGCCCAGGGGCAGGCCGCGTGTCCTCCCGGATCCGGCCCCGTCCTCTGTGACCACCGATGGGGTAGGAGTCCTCCTGGGCCGCCCCTCTGTGCCTCCCGACCGTCCTGGGGGCCGTCCACGCACCTCCACCTCGGGAGCCGCGGCGCCCCCGTCCATCCGCCTCCGGGCACTGCTCCTAGGCCCCGGCCGCTCGCAGGGAGGCGGGGCCTCGACCACGCGGCTGCCGGGCCTGTCACTGCTCACCCCAGATGCCACTGGAACACTCCGCCTGCCGTCACTGGGCCCCACGCCCGGGCTCAGCCGCCTGGGGGACCTCCTGGTCCGGACCGGCAACCCGCCGCTGCCGTCCCGTTCCGCCGCCACCGCCAGGGCTGGTCCCAACTGGGCCCGTAACCAGTCAGCACCCTGCAGTCTCGCCGCCGACCGGATCCCCTCCAACAGCTGCTCCACGTGGTCCATCAGCCCTGCAGGGAGACAAAAAAGGGGAAAAAAACGCTACCAGGCCAAATCTGGGAACACAGAAGTGAACACAAACTCAGTCAGGTAGGAAATTAGAAGTGAGCTCACCTAAAATGGCTGCCTATTTAAATAGCCCAGCCTACTTACCCATAAATCCATACTTCCTTCCCTTCTCCTATGCCCGCCTCCTAATCCCTGTCAAGGCCCTTTTTCGCTTAGCTGTGCTTTGGCTACATGGGGCTACATGGGGCTACATGATAGGTGGTTTTAATGTTGTGACTTATAATTGTATAGGTAATGTAACAAACCACCTCTTTTACAGGTAGGATTGTCACAGATCTTGCAGTAACCACAGCCTTCTAGGGTATACAAAGTCCAGGACACATTCAGCTCGGTTTTCCTTTTTATTCAGCAAGAAAACAGGTGCTTTAAATAATAACAAAACAAACAAAATCCCTTGCTCTTACTTGAGCTCTTACTAGACAGTAATTGCTATCTGCAATTGGGTGGCTTTCCCACTTACCAATTTTCCAAACAAAAGAAATGTCTTTGCAATACACACAATCTCTCCTAGCTGTCTTTCTCTCCCTCACTCTGCAGCAGGCTGCTCTCTTCTTTTAAAGGCCTGTCTACTAATTGAGTAGCTACAGGTGAGTGCCAATTAGTTAACTCTTAAAATCAGATCCAAGCTGTGGTCTGTTATACAGCAACTAGTGCTGTTGGAGCATTGGCCCACCCTGCTCTCCAAATACTCCGCCCCAGGGACCCATACCATGTTTTGCATAGCATCAGCTATGCATATTGCAAACTTTAACCTCTCTCCCTGGGGCATTTAACTGAAAATCCTCTGGTTGCTGTTTAGCAAATCAGGTCTGATGTATCTCCCATCAACCACTATTCCACCTTTACGCTCACAGTAATAAGAAGCTAAAACTGTAGATTTGCAAAACCTTGGCACAATAAGAAACAGGTGATTGGTTAACACAGGAGTGCTACAACAATTAAATAAAGTTAATGTAAACAAAGCACCGGGGCCAGGTGATATTCAAATTTATTTGCTTTTTGATATGGTGCAAATTTCAGGCCTGTATTCAAAATATGTATCTAGATCTGACGACTGTATATTTGTTAAGTTAATAAATGCCTTTTGAATCTATTTGGTACAAGAACTGGTCCTTCCTGTTCTCTGTTTCTCTCCTTTTCCATTTTTGTGGTGATTTTATATGAAGGGGAGACTAAGTATTTGGATGTTCAACTTTGTCTTGGTTGGAAATAACTTGGGATGCATTTCTCCCTTGTACTTGGTTCTACTTCTAAAAATTTCTGATTTTTCTTTTGAGATTTTTCTTTATCAAAATTATCATGACTTCCTTCTACCTGTCACCTAGAACTTCTATTAACCATTAGCGGAGATGTTCTTATTTAATTTGCCTTCTTATTTATCTCTCTTCTGGGATCTTAGGCCAACTTTGGCTCCTTACGTTAGTTCTTTGATTATAAAGGGTGAATTTTAAACTTACTTTTGTTTTGTTCCTTGGTAAATTCTTTTATTATTAGTGTTTTTTCCCCTCTTGTTTTAGGGGACTTTTTGCTAGAAATTCTATTAAATGTTGAAAACATGTTTTTCATCTTATTCTCCTAATTCCTTTTGAATTTATTATTCATAGTTTTTGGCTATTTTGTGATCCAGATTTTTTTCATCTATGACACATCATTTCATCTCTTTCTTTATAATCGCTATCCTCCTGATTTACAGGATTTTCTTCTTTCAAAATTGTAGTCTTGTTATCCAATTTATATTTCACCTCCTTAGAGAACTGAACTATTAAATGACTTACTTGGAATGAAACGTATTCAATTACGCATCACATTTCTAAAACATATTTCATTATCCTGACCAAAGGCAGGTATTTTCTCAATTATCATTCTGCTTGGGATCAAACATTTCTTTGGGTAACCTTCTAAGAATGTGATTACCCACCATTTTCTAGCTTCAGTACTTAATAATTTCTCTTTTTTTTTTTTTAAAGTTCTCAATATTTTTAAGTGGCTTTTCGCATTCTCTAAATAAGGCTTCAAATCACGTTTTTCTCTCTCTTTGGATATTGGATAGATAACTTGTCATATTCAACACCAACCAAAATAGGAAACAGTTCAAAAGTATCCAAGATGGTATTCACCCACTAGTACTTAGGGATCTTAGTGTAGAACTATCCATACCATTGTTTTTAATCTTTCAGGATTCTTTTCTTTCAGGAGTTGTATCAGTTGGAGAAGAGCAGAGGTGGTAACTATATTTAAAAGGGTTCAAAAGCTCAGTATGTAAACTACAGACCAATGAGTTTAACATCTGTGGTTGGGAAATTATTTGAAGGGCTTTTATCCAGTTAACGCCGTTACGGCGTGCTATGCCATCCCGGCTTAAACGCTGTTAGGGTGGCGTAGCACGCTGCAGCATTTAAGCCCACCCACGTTTCCCCAATCCCTCCCAAACTGCAGATTGGCAGCCCAGGCAGGTCACCTGTGGCCAATCAGTGGCGATCTGCAGTTTGTGATCGCATTGACAACTAGTCACTGCGATCACTGTTACAATGTGTCAGCCAATGATTTTAAATCACTGGCTGATACATTGTCTTTGTTAGCCGCAGCAACCCAAATCCCCCTTAGCCCCTTCCCTGCTGCCATAATCACTGTACTGTACAGTATCGCTGCTTTACAGCACCGTACTATTGATCACTGTGATCAGAGGGCTCTCTGATCAGACTGTCTGACTCTTTTTTTTGGGTTGTTTTTATAAAAAAATAAATAAATAACCCTTTCAGTACTGATCGCAGCAGCCTAAACTGCGATCAGTACATTTATTTTATTTTTTGTTGGTTTTTAACCCCTTAAGGACACATGACATGTGTGACATGTCATGATTCCCTTTTATTCCAGAACGTTGGTCCTTAAGGGGTTAAGGATGGGTAGTGTGTGTTAGGCAGGTAGGAATTTAGTCATTTCCCCCCTAGTTTATTATGAATTATTGATTAGTCTCCACTAGAATGGCACGTCGCTACTCAGCAGAGGAGGCATACTGGCAGGCAGTGATAGTGACTCTCTGCAAGACAGTGACACTATCGCTATGGCGGTATTCCCACAAACTAAGGGGAATACTGCCAAACACTCACCAGAGGTGAACTCTCCTCTCTCAGCAGCCGGGTCTGTATCATTAAGGATGCCGCCCGTTGCAGCTGTGAATAATAAAGGGTTTCCTGTCTAACCCTTAAAGGGCCAGATCAAGAAATTTAATATGGGTGTGTTACACACATAAGCGTGATCACATGTTTCCCTAAAGCCTATCAGGAAACGCCTTTAGCTATTTAAACCTAGTTTGTCCATTTCTCAGTGCCCTGGTTTCCAGTTGGTAATCCGAGAGCGAGTTCCTTGTTTTGATTTCTTGTGTATCTGAGCTTGGCTTCTCTTATTGACTATGCAATCTCGGTATTCCTTGACTTTTAGCTTGGCTCCTAACTATTCTGATATCTCCATTCCTTGACCTTTAGCTTGTTTATCGTTGCGTTATACCTTTGTCTTTGCTTTTCCCTATCTTGAGTCTTTTGCCTTTATACGTTAAATCCGGCATCCCACAGATCTCAGAGATTATGGTATCGTAAAAAAGCAGAGTATCAGCTCCTACTGGTACAAGCACCCCATCCTGGCTTCCCCTCGTTTCCCAGGGGTAATGACGAGGGATCACTATGAGCCGCTGCTACATTTCCTCCACTTTAACGATAACGCACTGTGCCCCCCAAGAAATGACCCATTGTCTGACAGGCTCTAAAAAAAAATTGTCAGGCAAATTCTCCCAAAATTATGTCCCTGAAGAAAATATTTGTGTATATGAATCCCTAATGAAGTTTATGGGTAGATTACTTTTTAAGCAGTATATCCCTTCTAAACGGTCCCGATACGGTGTCAAATTTTACAAATTGTGCAAATTCAAATCTGGATATACATGGGCGTTTCATATTTATCAGGGGAAGGATAGCCATCTTGACCGACCAGGATGCTCTGATTCTGTGAGTACAAGTGGCAAGATAGTATGGCACCTAATCCTTTCCTTGTTGAATAAAAGATACAGGTTGTGGGTTGACAACTATTATACAAGCATAGAGTTATTTAAAACTTTATTTTGCTTTGAAACCCTTGCATGTGGCACAGTGCGGAAGAATCGCAGAGATTTCCCCCAAACCATGGCAAGAGGCAGACACAGTAGAGGCTCCCTTTCAGTGCTAGGATAGGAAGGATGTATTCATGTTTTCTACAATGCACGATGAAACTACAGTGCCAGTGTCTGTGAGAGGTGGAACTAAGCAGCTGTAGAAGCTGAAGTGCATTGTAGACTACAGCAAATTTATGGGGGGAGTAGACGTGGCTGACCAATGCAAACAGCCCTATCAGGTGAACCAAAAGAGTAGGACCTACATAAGCCAGATTGCTATTTTCAACTCCTATGTGCTTTACAAAAAAGAAGCCATAGGTAGACTATTCCCATTTCTAGAGTTTATGGTCCAAATTCCCTAACCCTCTTTTGGAATCCAAAGATATTCAAAGACTTTTCAGCAAACATTTCCCCTCCCGAATCCCCACCACACCCTGTACAGGTGATACCCTGTGCTGCGTACTTCACAGGCTGCCTCTCTGGCTCAAAGCATTTCTCTGCAAATGTTTCTCCAGGTCAGAGACTTGAAAGGGCATTCCAAAGTGTCTGCTCCCAGCTAAAGGGCCATATCCCACTGGTAAGCCATCAGACCAACAAGGAATCTGATTGACCTTTAATAAATTAAGATTAGAGGATGTATAAGTAGGAGGTGAGCTCAGCTTAAGAAACAAACAAAAAACAAAAACAAAGAATAAATGAGCAGCAGTGTGTATGTGCTCTCAGGTACATACACACTACACATTGACAGACATGCATGCACAGTAACCAATACACACTGCCAAACACAAACTGTGGTTTTTGACTATATCTGTCAATGTGTTTGTGTCTCCCAGAGCGTATATATTTGTATACTTCAAAGTGCATATATGCAGGTGTATTTGTGTGTGTCTGTCCAAAGTGGCAATATGACTGCAATATGAAGGTAATATGGCATGGGGAATGTTGTGATAAATTGGCAGTTGTATATCTACAGCTGACAAATGAGTGCATATGGAATGATGCATACTATAAATACTATTTTTATAAAAGTGTTTCTGTCCAGGCACAATTTTTGTTTTTGTTTCAATTAAGAATGTGCTATCTACAGGTGATACTCGAAAAATTAGAATATTGTGCAAAAGTTCATTTATTTCAGTAATGCAACGTAAAAGGGGAAACTAATATATGAGATAGACACATTACATGCAAAGCAAGATAGTTCAAGGCGTGATTTGTCATTAGTGCGATGATTATGGTTTACAGCTCATGAAAACCCCAAATCCACAATCTCAGTAAATTAGAATATTACATGCAATCAATAAAACAAGGAGTGTACATAGAACAATATCAGACCTCTGAAAAGTATAAGCATGCTTCAAGTCAGGCGAGTTTGATGGCCAATCAAGCACAGTAATCCCACGGTCATTGAACCAGGCTTTGGTGCTTTTGGCAGTGTGGGCAGGTGCTGCTGGAAAATGAAGTCAGCATCCCCATAAAGCTCATCTGTGAAAGGAAGCATGAAGTGCTCCAAAATCTCCTGGTAGACGGCTGCGTTGACCCTGGACTTAATGAAGCACAGTGGACCAACACCAGCAGATGACATTGCTCCCCAAATCAACACAGACTGTGGAAACTTCACACTGAACGTCAAGCCTCTCCATTCTTCCTCCAAACTCTGGGTCCTTGGTTTCCAAATGAGATGCAAAAGTTGCACTCATCAGAAAAAGAGGACTTTGGACCACTGAGCAACAGACTGTCACATCCTGTTCCTAGCTGCGGATCATTCTGGCAATGGCTTCTGGTATCCAGTACTCTTTTTACAATTCTTGTTTAGTTTTTCTTGGTTTTCTTGTTTTCTATTCTATGTCTGGTTTTCTTTATGCTGGGTTCTGGGTTCATTCCTTTTATTCTGTCCCTGGAATTCCCAGTCTCTTGGATTCATTTAAATGTTTGTTTTATGTTGCCACACCCGTTTGTTTTCCATCATTCCTTTTTGTTTCAGTGTCCTGCAGGCAGCTGCTCAAGGCTTCTGCCCTTTCTTGCAGGTAAGTGCTATATATGTCTTCTTTGGTTGTTTTAGCATTCATTAGGCAGTGTAGGACCTGCCAGATATGGGGTACATTGGCGTTGTTGGCAGGCTTATGCAATGTATGATCATATAATGTGACTAAATCCCCATGATTTCCATATAGAGTGCTTAGTTATGTCTCCTCTTGTTTTGCCTATCTTATCTTATCTTGTCTTGTTTTAGTTTGTATACCCAGTCCATGTACAGTCCTGTCCAGTCATGCCCATGTTATGTTCATGTTTCCGTCATGTCTTGTGTACATGTTCTGGGTTTAGCTTCCTATCCTTCTCCGGTTCTAGGTTCTCCTAGTTCTGTCTTGTTTTCATGTTTGGTGCCTTTCCTAGTCTTGCCTTGTTTCTGTACTGGATACACTCCTGCTGCAGAGCCTACCTATTCAGCTTCTGGGAGGTCTGCTTAATTCCTGCTCCTAGTTCCTGGGATCCGCATAAGCTGATTCAGGGTCTTGGTATGTGGCTGCTCAAACGCTCGTGCTCAACACCAGGGGGCGTGCGGTTACCCTGCACCAGACCCTGCTAATCCACCTCCACATTGTGACTCCTATTCTGAACATCAGGCATACTGGGTCCCGATCCTCGCACCGCCGCCCGGACACTGTCTGGGTCCCGGGCTCCGGACCGCCACCCTGACACAGACCAGGTCTGTTTTTCTTTAGTCCAGGTAAGACGCTTCTGACATTGTTTGTTGTTCAGGAGTGGCTTGACAAGAGGAATACAACATCTGAAGCCAAGGTCCAGCATCCATCTGTGTGTGGTGGCTCTTGATGCACTGACTCCAGCCTCAGTCCACTCCTTGTGAAAAACCCAACACTTTTTCCTGACAATCCTCTCTAGGTTCCTTATGGAGGTTGTCAATGATGGATTTCTGCACAACTGTCAGGTCAGCAGTCTTCTCCATGATTGTGATTCCTACTGAACCAGACTGAGAGACCATTTAAAGGCTCAGAAACCCTTTGGAGGTGTTATGACTTACTCAGCTGATTAGAGTGGGACACTGTGAGCCTAGAATATTGCACCTTTTCACAATATTCTAATTTACTGAGATTGTGGATTTGGGGTTTTCATGAGCTGTACGTCATAATCATCGCACTTCTGACAAATCACGGCTTGAACTATCTTGCTTTGCATGTAATGCGTCTAGCTCATATA
This sequence comes from Pelobates cultripes, assembly GCA_933207985.1. Classification (NCBI taxonomy): domain Eukaryota; kingdom Metazoa; phylum Chordata; class Amphibia; order Anura; family Pelobatidae; genus Pelobates; species Pelobates cultripes. The sequence goes on along the minus strand of OW240912.1, from coordinate 409,428,562 downwards.
TTAGTTTCCCCTTTTACGGTGCATTACTTAAATAAATTAACTTTTGCATGATATTCAAATTTTTCGAGTATCACCTGTAGATAGCACATTCTTAATTGAAACAAAAACAAAAATTGTGCCTGGACAGAAACACTTTTATAAAAATAGTATTAACCAATAAAGGAAGTTACAGATAACAAAACAGTTTTGTACATTTGTAACATTTCACAATATAAATAAGACTCTCACCAATGCCTCGTTCAATATGCACTGATTTGTCTGCTGTAGATATACAACTGCCAATTTATCACAACATTCCCCATGCCATATTACCTTCATATTGCAGTCATATTGCCACTTTGGACAGACACACACAAATACACCTGCACATATGCCTACACTTATACATGCATGAATATATGCACTTTGAAATATACAAATATATACGCTCTGACAGACACAAACACATTGACAGATATAGTCAAACAACCACAGTTTGTGTCTGGCAGTGTGTATTGTTTACTGTGCATGTATGTCTGTCAATGTGTAGTGTGTATGTACCTGAGAGCACATACACACTGCTGCTCATTTATTCTTTGTTTTTGTTTTTTTGTTTGTTTCTTAAGCTGAGCTCACCTCCTACTTATTGTTTTAGTGATGGAGGCTCTAATCTTTATTTATTAAAGGTCAATCAGATTCCTTGTTGGTCTGGTGGCTTACCAGTGGGATATGGCCCTTTGGCTGGGAGCAGACACATTGGAATGCCCTTTCAAGTCTCTGACCTGGAGGAACATTTGCAGAGAAATGCTTTGAACCAGAGGGGCAGCCTGTGAAGTACGCAGCACAGGGCTGTGCAGAGAAAATCTGTAGATCTGCACACTTTCCCATGCAGCTGTAGGAGTATAGCTTAGCAGAGTCAGCATTTGAATGTTAGCGGCGGCTCTGCTGTCAGCACCGCCATTACAAACAATTGTAATGGTTCCAATCATGTTTATATGCTTGTTGGGTATGGTTGCAATGGATGGATGTGATTGCCAGCGTGAAGAGGTTAAGGAGGGAAATCAGTTTCATCTCTGTATATAAAGCCCTAGTCACACATCCCCTGACCGTTGCACATGTTATTTGTTATTCTTTGTTACAGATTCCAGTTTCTCAATGCTCTAAAAATTGTTTACCTGGCTATCGAAAAATTCCGAGTTCTAGCATACACACCTGCTGCCACAGTTGTGTCCAGTGTTCAGATGGAGAGATATCACTTACAATAAGTATGTTTAGCAGACTGTAAATTACTGATATATGAAATCAGAGTCATTGCAAGATTCTTTGTTTTTGTTAAATGATTGGAATTGAAAGCTTATGTCTACGTACATGATTTTCATGTTATTATTATTATTTTATTATTTATATAGCGCCAGCAAAATTTCGTATCGCTGTACAATGGGTGGACTAACAGATACGTAATTGTAACCAGAGAAATGGACGCACAGGAACAGAGGGGTTGTGGGTCCTGCTCAATGAGCTTACATGCTTAAGGGAATGGGGTATAGAGACACAAAGGGATGGTATACGTAGGGGTAATGAAATAGGTTTCTAGAAAAGTATTCACTGAGAACTTAGTAGGTTATTTGTGATAGTTGCAAGAGAGGAGTCATGGGGGGGAGGGGGAATGAAAAGTCACTAACAGTTTAAATGATCTGCTTTCCTGAAAAAGTCTCCACAAGGATTTTTTAAAGGAGTGGAGATCAGGTGAAAGTCTAATGGAGAAGGGAGTTCCACAGAAAAGGTGCAGCCCTGGAGAAGTCTTGGAGGCGAGCATCAGATGTGGGAGTACGGACAGAGGATAGACGCAGTGGTGTATCCTGGTTTTGTGCTGCCCTAGGCAGGACAAAACTCAGGCACCCACCTCCCCCCGCTCCTCCCCCACCCAACCCTTCCCCCCCGCCCCACCTTCTAAATACACACACACACACAAACAGTCAGAAACACACACACACACACAGAGACACACATACAGACACACACACATACACAGTCAGACACACACACACAAACAAACACACACAGTCAGACACAAACACACACACACACACACAGTCAGACACACACAGTCAGACACAAACAACACACACAGTCAGTCAGACACACAGTCAGACACACACACACACAGTCACACACACACAGTCAGCCACACACACACACAGTCAGACACACACACACACACACACAAACACAGTCACACACACACAGTCAGACACACACACAGTCAGACACAAACACACACACAGTCAGACACACACACACACAGTCAGACACACACACACACACTTTTTTTAAAATTTAACCCCCACAGCCTCCTTACCTTTGGGAGTGCTGGGGGGGGTTCCTCTTTCTCCCTGGTGGTCCAGTGGCTGCCGGTCAGGCTGATGGGCTGGCTGATGGTCGGGCGGGCGGCTGGTGAGGGAGCACTTCCTCTGAGCTGACTGCTCAGCTCCCTTGCGCACCGCAGAGTGAGGCTGGGAGCCGGGTTGATGACGTCATATTCCGGCTCCCAGCCTCACTCGGCCCGCCCGACCATCAGCCAGCGCCGCCCGCTAGCCCAGCGCCCAGCATGTCTGTTAGCCGCAAGGCTAACTAGGCATTTGCCCTGGGCATTTGGGGGCGTCGTTTTTTGCCGCCCCCTGAAAAATGCCGCCGAAGGCAAATGCCTTGTTTGCCTCGCGGCTAATATGTCCCTGGATAGACGTAGGTCTTCGGCAGAGCGCAGGGGCCTCGACGGGACATACTTGTGTATTAGGGAGGATAGGGAGGTTGGAGCAGCATTATGTAGGGACTTGTAAGCAAGCACTAGAATCGTAAAGTGAGCCCTATATCTAACTGGAAGCCAATGTAGGGACTGACAGAGGGAGGATGCATGGGAGGTGTGGGTGGACAGGAAAATGAGCCTTGCCAGCGCGTTCATAATAGTTTGCTGGGAACACGTAAGACAAGGATTGCAGTAGTCAAGACGAGAAAGAACAATGGCATGGACCAGCACCTTAGCCCCATCTGGTGTTAAATAGGGGCAGATGCTAGCTTTGTTTTTGAGATGGAAGCGGCAGGATTTGGCAATCGACTGGACATGAGGGGTGAAGGAGAGGTCGGAGTCAAAGAGAAAACCTAGGCAGCGAGCCAGTGAGGTAGAGGGGATGGTGATCCCGTATACTTGGAGAGAGACAGACACGGAGTACCAACACTTGAGGGAGGAAAGACCAGAAGTTCTGTTTTGGACAGGTTGAGTTTATGGAAGTGAGCAGCCATCCAATTGGAAATCGCGGAGAGGCAGTCAGAGACACGAGTCAAGATGGGCGGAGAGAGATCAGGAGAGGACAGGTAGATTTGCATGTCATCTGCATATAAATGATAATGGAAGCCAAAGGAGCTGATGAGTTTACCAAGGGAGGCAGTGTAGATAGAGAACAGTAGGGGACCAAGGACTGAACCTTTGGGGACATCAACAGAGAGGGGTTGGGGAGAAGAGGCAGATCTAGAGAAAGAAACACTGGGAGGACAGGTTGAAAGATACATTGAGGGGAGAGAAGAATGCCTACACCGTCACCTTTACAGTTGAGTCTGGGAGTGTGGGAGAATTGTAGTCCACCGAAACATAAAGAAGCTGGAGTAGCGGTATCAGAGGGGGACAGCCAGGTCTCAGTGAGTGCTAGTAGTGTGAGGAAATTGAGATATGAAGAGGTCGTGTATGGTTGTTGATTTAATATTGCTACAGATGGAACGGGCGTTCCAGAGTGCACAGTGAATGTTGGTAGAAGAGGATAAACTGCAGGGTATTCAATGAGATTTGTGTAGTATCCAGTTGTTTTAGTGTGAGCAGATGGGGTAGGAGAGACGTCACCAGCTGCTAGAAGTAGGAGCAGAGATAGTAACGGGAGGTGTGAATGGGTTTATATAGGTGGGGTCTAGGATGACATTGTGTGGGAACAGGAGAGAAAGAATAGAGAAATTAGTGCAGAGCATGAGATGAGAGAAGGGGGGAGTGTATCAGAGATGGATTAATATGGATGTGATTGTCTTGTTGAGGGAAGTGGCTGTAAGGAGATATGTTGATGCTGAGGGAGAGGAGAGAAAAAGGAAAAGATGAGAAGATAAAGCATTGCTCAGATGAGTAAGTACTTTGAGAAAGCAGAGTGGGCAGAAGTAAGGAGAATGAGAACTCTGAAAGGAGTGTTCTGAATGCAGATAGTGTTTGTAGCTGTCATTTCTAATGATCTAAAATTGTATGTGAGATTCTATCTATAAATGGAAGAGCTTGGGGTGGTGAGAGGAGGGGTGGGCGGGCAACTGAGAACTGTTCTGGTTTCCAGCATGGAACTTTAAATTCAGGCTGTGGAAGACAGAGATGATAGGGTCAAAAAGGGCTGCAATAAAGCTATGGAATGGAGATGCACAGAGGAGGTGAGGATTGGTCAAGCAAGACATTTGGGTGAGTATCAAAATAAGGGGGGAGGGGGCGCAGAAATAACAGAGAAAGTCTTTAGAGATAAGCAGATAGGTGGGAACAACTAGCTTTAGCATGCAGGGCAAGGCAAAGTAAAATACATACAAAGTAAAATACATAAATAAACAAGTACATACATACCCACAACTGTAGATATATGGTATGACCTGTGTAGATGAAAACAAACCAGAAATAGTAACAAATTAAGAAAATAAATAAAAATGTATAGAATTGATGTGTGATGTAGAGCTATTTGTAGGGAGAGGGGGGGGTGTATTCTAAAGGGTTAAAAGATTGAAGAATGTGCTGATCATTGTTTGCACCTGTCATTTCAATAGAATGCATGTTGTGTGGGAGACTATAAATGAGGACATGAGCTTGGGGTGGGTGGGAGGGAAACTGTCCTCCAGAAGGCTACCTGTTGCATATGGCAGTAGAACCACTGATAGAGCACTGTGCTGCTTGCAAGTCCTGGATAAATTTTAACCCCTTCAGGAAGTACTGTTTTAACCATGTTGTACGTTAAGGACAAGAGCTTTTTAAACACTTTTGTGGTGTTTGTGTTTAGCTGTAATTTTCTACTCTCTCATTTACTGTTCCCATACAAATTATATATTGGGGATTTTTTCAGGACAAGAAGGGCTTTCTTTACATACCATTATTTGTATCATGTCATATAATTTACTTTAAAAAAATAATAAAATATGGTTACAAATTGAAAAAAAAACATGTTTTTGACTTTTACTTGAATAATCTTTTACTTACCTACAGAATGAAAAAAACTGCTAAATAGATTCAACATTTTGTCCTGAGTTTAAAAATACCAGTGTTTACATGAATTTTTGCTTTTTTTGCAAGTTATAGGGTTATAAGTGCAAGTAGGACATTATTATATTTAAAAAATGTATCAATAGTGACATTGTAACACTGTTATCTGTCATAAATATCTCAATAACACCTCACATGTACATCATTTTTTAAAGTAGACAACCCAGGGTATTCAATATGGGATATGTCTAGTCTTTTTTAGTAGCCACTTAGTCACAAACACTGGTCACAGTTAGCATTTATATTTGTTTGTGTGTTAAAAATGCAAAAAACAATTATGAACGCTATCTTTGACCTGTGTTTGTGGCTACTAAAGTGGCTACTAAAAAAGGCTGAACATACCCCATTTGCAATACGTTGGGTTGTCTTCTTTTGCAAATGGTATGCCGTCATGGGGGTAATTCTCATTCCTGGGCTACCATACACTCCCAAAGGAAACATAACCAACCTGGCAATTTTCAATGTAAAAAAATGTGACCCTTATATTTGACCCTGTAACTTTCAAAAACACTATAAGACCTGTACATGGTGGGGTACTGTTATACTCGGGAGACTTCGCTGAACACAAATATTAGTGTTTGAAAACAGTAAAACGTATCACAACAATTATATCATCATTGAAATTGCCATTTGTTTGTGAAAAATGCACAAAATTTCACTTTCGCTGACAATATCATCGCAGTGATATGTTTTACTGGTTTGAAACACTAATATTTGTGTTCAGCTAAGTCTCCTGAGTAAAACAGTACCCCCCATGTTCAAGTTTTAGGATGTCATAGAAAGTTTCATGGTCAAATACAGTGCTAGCAATTTACATTTTTGGCCTGGGTTGTCATGCAGGTCCCTCAAAATTGCAATCAATAAAATGACTTAATTATGTAAAAATATTACATAAATATGCACGCAGAATTTAAATATATATATATAGACATATTTATATATTTGAAGTCTATGTGTATATTTATGAACTTATTTATGTAACTTTATATATGGATATCTATATATTTCATATTATTTTTTATTTATATATATTCATTCTAAGTGTATTTTTATATAAATATCAGGCAGTCCCCCCAGACCGGGAGGGGGGGGGGACAGCGGCGATCGGGTAAGTAAATATTACCATTATGACTGTTCAGGACCGTTTATCGGTCCTCAAGGGGATTTTTCCGAAGACGGTCCTGAACTGTCAGCAGTCCATATGAGGTTAAATCAGGATGAGGGAGAGAGATATATTAGGGTTCCACTCAGATGATTTTGAGCCATTTCAAAAAGATGGCTCAGACTAACAGCTTCAACCGGAGGATTTAGTGGATATTTGTTGAGAATCTGAATATTATGTTTTCAGTCTTTGTTTTCCCAGTATTCCACCAAATTATATCCAGGATGTTGGTGATAAAAACTTGGTATTATTAACAAACAAATAAATAAAATCAGACCTCTTAATGGATCACTATAGGGTCAGGAACACAAACATGTATTCCTGACCCTATAGTGTTAAAATCTCCATCTAGCCCCACTGGGCCCCTTATGCCTCCATAAATATAGCAAAAGGTTACTGTATTCAAGCCTGAAGCTGTAACTCTGCATGCTGTTTGCCTCAGAAAAACAAGCAGTCTGCTGACATCATCAGAAGTGGTAGCCTGATCCAATCACAGTGCTTCCCCATAGGATTGGCTGAGACTGACAAGGAGGCAGATCAGGGGCAGAGCCAGCATGATTCAAGCACAGTCCTGGCCAAACAGCATCTCCTCATAGAGATGAACTGAATCAATGAATCTCTACGAGGAAAGTTCAGTGTCTGCATACAGAGGGAAGAGACACTGAATGTTTGGATGCATTTTAGGCAGCCATGACCGAGGAAAGATCTCTATCAGCCATCTGAGGAGTGGCCAGTGAAGTTATCACTAGGCTGTAATGTAAACCCTGCATTCTCTCTGAAAAGACAGTGTTTACAGCAAAAAGCCTGAAGGTAATGATTCTACTCACCAGAACAAATTCAATAAGCTGTAGTTGTTCTGGTGACTATAGTGTCCCTTTAAAAAAACGAGTTCACTTGCCACTTGATGCGTATTGGCTGCTCTCCTTTCTCAAAAGTTGTTCAATTCAGCTATCCTCTTTGATCTTCCTTTTTCCTTTTAAATCTTGTTTTTGGCACCTTTTCCTGATCGATACTTGTGGTTCCGGAATGCTTTTCTGCTTTCGTCATCATTCTTCGTCCAGGTGCTTACGTTGTTACGCATCCTAACGTCATGACAGCATGTATGTGATGGCATCAGTGTGTAAGTGCTGGCACCAGAGTCAACCCCATCATTTCTTTAAGCATCTCTTTCATACACGTCTCTATTGTGTAGGCAGTTTCAGATCTGTCATTTTGTTGGAGTCCATTTGTTACATTGCATTCCCAAACAGGGCAGTAAAGAAATAGGAGAACATGTCAATGCATAATACTTGTAAAATAATTAATATTATGGGTAGATATTCCACACATCTCTATATTTTCAATTAAATTAGAAATATCCCATAGGATTATTATAGAGCACTTAGAGGATAAATAAATGTGAAAAGAAACTCCTTTATATTTAATTAATATTGGCGAAAAAAGTATCTCTAAAGCATTTTCACCTGCCCACATTTCTGATGAACTTTTCATAGCATTGTGTAGCTAAAACTTTGTATGCTGTGTTTTTTTTCAGACAGTGAGAACTGCATAAAGTGTCCAGAATACAAGTGGCCAAATGAAAATAAAAATCGCTGTATTCCTAAGGAAGTGGAGTATTTTTCCTACGTGAATGATATTTTAGCTGCTTTATTTGCTGCAGCTTCTATTTTCTTTGGTATTTTGACTCTTCTTACACTAAAGGTTTTCATTTCATACAGAGATACTTATATTGTCAAAGCCAATAATAGGAACCTTAGCTTTACTCTTCTGGTTTCCATCGCCCTGAGCTTCATCTGTGTGTTTCTCTTTCTTGGTCGTCCCCTGGATATAACATGCATGCTCTGTCAAGTGTCTTTTGGCGTCATCTTCTCAGTGTCTGTCTCCTGTGTGTTGGCCAAGACTATCATAGTTTATACTGCTTTCAAAGTCACTAAGCCTGGCAGCAAGTGGAAAACATGGATTGGGGTCAAGATGTCCAATTCTATTGTTTTAATCCTCTCTTCTATTCAAGTTATAATTAGTATCTGTTGGTTGGCCATTTCTCCACCATTTCAGGAGATGGACACACGCTCTTATCAATGGAAGATCATCATTCAGTGTAATGAAGGCTCAGTTATTGCCTTTTACTCTGTCCTCGGCTACATGGGGCTTCTTGCAACTGTTAGCTTTGTTATAGCTTTTTTAGCCAGGACATTACCGGACAGCTTTAATGAGACCAAGTACATCACTTTCAGCATGCTGGTGTTCTGCAGTGTTTGGATCGCGATGATCCCAGCCTATCTGAGCACCAAAGGGAAATACATGGTGGCTGTAGAGGTCTTTGCCATATTAACATCTAGTGCTGGACTCTTAGGTTGTATATTTTTACCAAAATGTTACATAATATTAATTAGACCAGAAAGAAATAAAAAGACAAATATACTAACAAAAAGAAATTAAAATGATTGCAAAAAGGTGTATAATTCTTTAAATGCATCTAATTATATTATGAAAAGAAAAAAAATGGTAATTAAAATACTTTCATGTTGTTCCATATATTTTTGTATCAATATCTCAATATATGTACATCGTTTGATTTATTTAATAGTATTATTAACTGAAAGCAATGATTATTCTGACATCTAGAGGGATGCCTGGCAGTTATTTAATGGTATTCCATTACATTTTCAACATCCAGATTACAGATACTACGTGTGGGTTTGCCACTATAGAGATCAAATGATATGATTTCATACTTTGCATTATACAAGTCCTTTTTTTCCTTGCATTATTAGAATTTCAATGCTATCCATCACTACTGGAAGATGACCTATATTTAGAGATAACTTTTTGGGGGTGATATTCCTACTATTAAACACCATCTTATTTATCATTATTATTATCAAGTTGTATTTATTATTATTTAATATACATTGTGTAGGCTATTTAAATTAAAAAAGTCATACTCTTGTATACTATATATTTTTGGGTTTTGGTGAAACACTTTTTAGGAGATTATTTTCCATCTATTTTATACAATGGTATATATACACTATTATTTATACTAATAAGTTAGGCCCACCAAGTTAGTATTGTAAAGATGTGAAATAAGTGGAGTGGTGGGTGGGGTGACCAATCGTCGTCGGCCTGGTATGGAGGTAAGTCTGAGTTTATATAGGCTCCAGGCTTCCCATTTGTGGTCAGGGAAATTAGCCGAATAAATAAAGAGGGCAAAAAGTATTGGCAAAACAACTTTAATACGTAACAGTAAAATTCCAGATTTGAGTTTGACATGTACGTTTTACTTAGTTAAATCTTTAAATGCTTTCCTCATTTCTCTTTCTGGTTGAGGAATTTATCGGTTGAAAGCGGATGATTTCCAACACCCCAGTTTTTTTATGATGTGTGCTGAGATGTTCTGACTAGATGCGGCAGTAGCCGCACCTATTCGGAAAGAATGACGGAGCAATGCTGATGGGTCATACCCTATTTTGGTAAACACAGTGCGTATCTATATCATGAATTTGGATTTTATCAGTGGGTTGCCTTGTAGATTTAGTAGCGGGTAGAGTTGAGCGGACACCTGGATGTTCGAGTCCGGCGGTATTGGCCGGACTTTGAAAAAAAGTCTGGGTTCGTGATCGAACTTGACCCCGAATCCATACCCCATTGAAGTCTATGTAGACCTGAACTTTTATGCCACAAAAATGCCTCTAAAAAAGTCCTGGAAAGGGCTAGAGGGCTGCAAAAGAAAGTAAAATGGGGGTAAGAGTAGGAGAAGTGCCCTGCAAACAAATGTGGATAGGGAAATCACTGAAAATAACATAAAAATTAAAAATACAGCTGAGCCATAAAATAGCACTAGATGGAAACTTTGATTTTAGCTTAGGAAGAACATAAATCAAAATCTAAAACATGGCTGTCAGGAGGATCAACAGAATTAAACATTTGAGAGAGGGTTGGAGTGCAGGATATTCTCTTTCATTGTTCAAACTGAGCTCAACTCCTGATGCACAGAGAAAAGCCTCTACTATTGTGTACATAGTTTATACTAAGTGACCCATAGGTTGAGGAGGCAGTGACTGTGGCGGTGTAGGTGGAAGCAGTGGAGGAGGAGGTATCCAACACTGTTTTTTATATATATATTTTTTTATTTTAATTGGGGTAGCCCCCAGAATATTGGGACATATAAAAAAAGAAACATTTGCGGCTTGTAGTGCATTTCTTGCAGTCCTGATGCATGGAGAAATGATCAACTTACCTGTCAGTCTCTTCATTTACCAGTCAGAGCACTTTGATTGGTTGGCTTAAACCCACCAATCAGAGTGCTCTGAGCCTAATTTCAGGGCGGGGGAAGGCTTTATAAGCCTTCCCCTCGCCCTGCAGAGCTCACTCTACGCGGAGCCCTTGCTGGGTGAAGAAGGATTTTTTTTTTTGCGCTCGTTTTTCTTTTCTTTTTTAAGTGCGTCGGTTATTATGGCTTTTTATTTGGACTTTTTGGGGGCTGAAAAAAGAAGATTTTAGAAGAAAGAAAACATCAAATGGTAAGTTTTTTTTCCAGGTACTTAGTTAAATGGTCCCCCCTCATTATTTTTAGGGTAAGGGGGGTAGGTAAGGGTTCATTTTTTTGGGGGGGGTGACTTGGGGTTTGGGGACCCCTAGTCACCTGGGGGAGGGGGGGTTATTTTTTTTATTTAGGGCCCCCACCCACCGCTCAGGGGTGGGGGCAAGGGGGGAGGACATTAGGTTCCCCCCCTAATTAGTATTTTAGGGCCCCCATCCACCGATCAGGGGTGAGGGTCGGGGGGAGGACATTAGGTCCCCTCCCCTAATTAGTATTTTAGGGCCCCCACCCACTGCTCAGGGGTGGGGGCCAGGGGGAGGACATTAGTTACCCCCATTACTTTATGTTAGGGCCCCCACCGCCGCTCATGGGTGGGGGCCGGGGGGAGGACAATAGGTCCCCTCCCCTAATTAGTATTTTAGGGCCCCCACCCACTGCTCAGGGGTGGGGGCCAGGGGGAGGACATTAGGTCCCCCCCATTACTTTACTTTAGGGCCCCCACCCCAGGTTAGGAGGGGGACTGCTCACTGTTTAATAGACATGCCCCATACTTGCGGTATAGCGAGTAGGGGCATAATTTACCAATACTAAGTAATCTTTACTTAGTATTATTAAATTTGGCTGAAAGACCAATTTAGGTATTTCAGCCTTTTAGTAGATAGCTCTCTAATACCGTGGGAATTAGGGAGTTATCTACTTATTCATCCCTGTCATTACATAACTTACATTTTATATGAATGTATGTTACTTGATTGTTTTAAGTGTTGCAAATGCTTACAGCTGAATCCTAGCTATGTTTGTATACTTTTTATTTAAACTTGCATACAGTGTAACATTCTTCTTCTTCCACTCGGTAAGTATATTAATACTTAGGCAATACTGTGCTTCAGAACTTTGGCACTTCGAAACTTCTGAAATTCGGTAATTTTGGAACTTCGGGACCTCGGTAATTTGGCACTTCGGCAATTCGGCACTTCGGGTACTTCCGAATGTCCGAATTGCCCGAAATTCGTCAGAATTCATGTTCGGCCTGAAACGAATTGCACATGTCTAATACTCAACTCCTGATGCATGGAGAAAAGGCCTTCACAGGCCTCTGCTATTGTGTACATAGTTTATACTAAGTGACCCATAGGTTGAGGAGGCGATGACCGTGGCAGTGTAGGTGGAAGTGGGGGTGGAGGAGCGACTGACCCGTGCGTGCTGCATCTGAAACTCCACTATCGCCTGCTGCTGCTCGCACAGTCTCATGAGGCGATGAGCAGGAAGGTCGATGTTACGCTGCAGCACAGACAGGCTAGCAGCAACAGGGTGAGAACACCAAAAGCGCGCACAGACGGCCCGCACTTTCTGCAGCAGCTCTGATAAATCTGGGTATACACCATGGCATCCCAAGGGCCACCCAGAACTGGCTCAACTCCCATCAAGCCAAGTTCCTGGAGGAGATCACCCAGCTCGTCATGCTAGAGCACTTTTTCCCCCACGAGAAGGCGATGACGCATTCGTATGTCAATCCATTTCAACTTTCAATGCCATTGACTGCGCCTACCATGGTGACCTAGGGTAACGGGGAAACTGGGTTTGATTCCATACAGGGATCCTGACAAATGGCTACCACATGCAAGGAAAGCAGCAGGCGAGCAGCAGCAGGGTGAGAATGCTGAAAGCACGCACAGCCGCTACAGTGAATGTCACATCCTGTTCCAAGTTGCGGATCAGTCTGATGATGTCTTCTGGTATCCAGTACTCTTTTTACTGAAGCTGCATCAGAGTCCTGGTATGTGGCTGCACAAACACTGGTGCTCAACACCAGGGGGCGTGCGGTTACCCCACACCAGACCCTGCTAATCCATTCCATACTGTGACTCTTAACTTCTACATCAGTCATACTGGGTCCCGGTCATCCAACCGCCACCCAGGCAGTGTCTGGGTCCCCGTCACCGGACTGCGAAACTGCGAATGGCTAGTTGAATCTGTTATGGTTATTTGTATCGCTTCAACTGTTACTTGGATAACTGTGGGAACTCTAAAGATACATGCCAATGAGCACTAGGGGACGGCTGCTCTGCTTTTGCACCCTGCTCCCTCTTATGCTCTGCTGGTGCCTCTGTGTGAAAACAGCGCCTCTTCCTCCAAACTGCACACGTAACTCACATGACCTTGATTCCATGTGGGGTCTAGGACCTCATCATCCTCCACATCATATTCCACCCACTCCTCAACCCTGCCCTCCTTGCCGGTATGCACACTGCAGGAAGCCTCAGCAGTTGGCACCTGTGTTTTTACAGCATGTAAAGTCTGCAAAGGATATATTGAAATTGTTTTAGAATTCTATTCAAGCAACAATTTTCCCTATAAACTGACCTCTCAGTTTAACTTGTGAGGGTATTGCTCCAGAATTAATAGTCGTACCCTGGAGCTTGTTTCCTTCATCCAGACGAATGATCTCACCAAACAGTGTCCTTCTAAGCTGAATAGAAACAAAAGCACGCGATGCTGGAAGTCCAGCGTGTTCGGGAGTTTCTGTAAATCTGATTTCAGTTCCATGAGATTCATGGCCAAACACTGCTGCCTGCGTTAATGCGAACAAGATGGACGCCACCTCGTGGTTGTTCATAGTAATCGCAGCCACCCAGACGAATAATTAGAACACTGCGGTGAGAAACGTTCCAAGTTGTTAATAGGTGTTAACAAGCTCCAGGATGGTCTCTGTTTGCGTGGTTGTTCAGTAAATGAACCATATAGTCCCAATTGCATGAACAGAGCCTGGTTGAAGTTGAAGTATTTTATCCAGGTTCATTAAAGGGGCCATAGTCACAAGGTAAAAGGCTGGCAAGTAGTCCCCTCCAAACCCCAGTAGCGAAGTGGCTTTCGTTTTTTGGCCGGGGGGCTCTAAGAATGTGGTACTGCAGGATCTGTGATGTCTGTCAGAGGGTAGGGAAGAGAGGGGATCATCCCAAGGCTCGACTGCTATCCATGCTGATTATTGAAGAACCTTTCAGCAGGATAACAGTTGATTTGGTAGGACCCATAAAATTACCTAGTCCATCCGGTAAACGATATATCCTTATCCTGGTGGACTATGCCACCCATTACCTGGAGGCCATTGCTCTCTCCAATATCCAAGCGGACACTGTCACCAGTGCGTTGGTCGGGATATTCGCTAGAGTGGGTTTCCCTAAAGAAATCCTGTCTGATCAAGGGACACAGTTTACCCCAGACCTCACACATCAATTATGGAAGGTCTGTGGTATTAAGCCCTTGCTCAGCTCCCCATACCACCCCCATACTAACGGTCTCTGTGAGCGTTTCAACAGTATCCTCAAACAGATGTTGAAGACATTCGCAGATGAGTACAGAGACTGGGAGCGATTCCTGCCTCATCTCTTGTTTGCATATCGAGAGGTGCCGCAGGAATCTACTAGGTTTTCTCCCTTAGTGTTGCTATATGGGAGAAGGGTACGAGGTCCCCTTGATTTCACTAGAGAGCACTGGGAGGAAGAAACAGAACACAAGGGGATCCCCATTGTATCATATGTAATGGACCTCTGTGACCGCATGGAGCAGTTAGCCCAGATAGTAAAGAAAACCTCCAGGTGGCCCGGGGGGAACAGAAGGTACGGTATGATCGGGGTGCCCGCCAATGCACGTTCCATGTTGGACAAAAAGTCTTAGTATTTGTGGCAAACCTAGCCACTTGTGGGTTGCTGAACTATATGTACAAAAGGTTGTCTGCAATAACCGCTGGATTATATATTGTAACATTGGTCTGTACTGCTATGTGTATAGAATTCGTATGCTAGCAGCCAAAAGAGACTTTACCAGCTGTTCATGAAACGAATGAGCTACCCCCCAGTAGCCCACACATAGAGGGACGTGTGGCACTCATTAACCGATTGCAACATTGTTGCAATCGGTAGTTAAAGGCTTTCCTAGGTGGCCGTTGTTCGGCTACCAACCACGCGGCGGCCGGCCATCATGGATCCTTTGTTTCACCAGCGGTGTTTGGTCGTCAAGCACGTGGAGCCGAAATCGGCTACTCAACGGCGCGAACACCGCTGGACTTCCAGGCCGTTCGGGAGCTCCGGTCTTTCACTATTGTGGTTCCCCATCGGTGCTTGGTACTTTTGTTAAAGTGTATTTCATGCGGCATTCGGTTGTTTAAGCTGGGATCTGAGCGGTATTCTCACGAAATGTGCACTCAGACTCCAGCTATCTACCGAACGTCCATTCGCCTAAATAACATGAATATTGGCAAAGTTATAGATTTTCATGTAAAATGTCGGTTCTGCTGCACAGAGGGATAATCCACTTAACGGTATATTCCAGTGGTAGTATCCCTCTCGTCCAGCAGTGCCTGATGGGAGAAATGTCCAGATTGTTAAGTCCCCATGTAGTCCCCTACTATATTACCCCTGCAATTTCAGTAGGGAAACCCCTTGCATGGGGACTTGCATAAATACTGTGACCTCTGAATAAAAACCTCAGTTGACTCCCAGAACTGTGTTTCGTCCGGTTACTTTTCAGCACTTTACTTTACCTTCTGTACCAGCGGAGATCGTGGAATTTAATATTGCAGCTCCGCTACAGTATTAAAACCTGTCAGACATGACAAACTGCAGGCAGCATGGCAGGGCCCACAGAACAATTATGTGATACCACCTATATAATTGCCAATTGTAATGATGACAGGATCCGGAAGTCTTTTCATATCAATATGTTGAAAGAGTATTAGGAAAGGCAGGAAGATATAGCTGTTGTATGTGCCCCAGCCACAGATGACCCTGACAATCTACCCTTACCTGACCTATTAGAAAAAGACTCCCAGACTGACCCCCTCGGTCAGATAAAACTAGGGCTTTAGTAGTGTGTGTGGAACTGCACTCACTCCCATAAATCTGAGCCAGGGTGCTTGCTGAACCGGAACCAAACACCAGATTTCCAAAAACTAATAAAGTAATAGAGGTCCAGGCACTCCTTGGTTCAAGACAGGAACTTTATTAGGAACCACAGCAGCAACGTTTCAGACCTTTTAGGGTCAAAACGTTGCTGTTGTGGTTCCTAATAAAGTACCTGTCTTGAACCAAGGAGTGCCTGGACCTCTATTACTTTAAATAAAACTAGGGGAACGCCTAACACCCACAGAGAGGGAGCAGGTACACCAACTAATAGAAAGTATACAACAAACTTTCTCCCAGGAATGTGGGTTCAACTCTCTCGCTACCAGTAGAGTAGAGACCCCAGAACAATCCCCACTTAGGCAGCCTCCCTACCATATCCCAAAAGCCTTCAGAGAGGGGATGAGGGAAGAGATACAAGAAATGTTAATACTAGGAGTCATTGAACCATCCAATAGTCCCTGGGCATCTCCAGTAGTCCTAGTGCCAAAAAAAGATAGGACCACCCGGTTCTGTGTGGACTATCGGCGGTTGAATGACAAGATAGTGACAGATGCGCTAATAGATCACATCACCAGGGGATGTTATATGACCACCATTGATCTCTGCAAGGGTTATTGGCAGATCCCCCTGGCTGTCCCCAAGCTATCCCCAAGTCGGCCTTTGTCACCCCGTTTGGCTTGTACCAATTTAAGGTCATGCCATTCGGGATGAAAAATGCCCCAGGCACTTTCAGCGCTTGGTGGATAGACTCCTCGAAGGCTTCCGGGATTTCGCTTGTGCATACCTGGATGACATTGCGATCTAGAGCAAGTCCTGGGAGGCCACCTGCCTGATCCTGAAGCCAGAGAAATGCCATCTGGGAATGGCCGAAGTCCAGTACCTGGTAGGGTGTGGGAAGCAACGTCCAGAGTCAGCTAATATCTAAGCGGTCGCTAACTGGCCCACACCATGCACAAAGACCGAAGTCCTGGCCTTCCTAGGGACATCCGGGTATTATACATGGTTTGTACCAGACTATAGCGCCATAGCCAAATCCTTGACTGACCTTGCCAAAAAGAACCTACCCTGACAAGTTCTGTGGTCTCCAGCCTTTAAAAGATGCCCCTGTCTTAGCTGTACTAGTACCTAACAAAGTTTTATCGTCCATACAGATGCTTCCATGTTCAAACTGGGGGCAGTTTTAAGCCAAGTTGAAAAGGATGGAGGAGAGCAACATGTCGCATACATCAGCTGAAATCTATTACCCCGGGAAGTGAGATACGCGGCAGTGGAGAAATAGTGTTTAGCTTTGGTGTGGGCCCTGAAAAAACGTACCCCATACTTATACAGATGGGAATTTATGTTAATAACGGACCACAACCCATTAGTGTGGCTTAACCAGGTCGCAGGAAACAATGGACGACTACTGAGATGGAGTTTGGCATTTCAACCCTATAACTTCACCATACAGTACCGGCCCGGTGGGCTAAATGGCAACCCTAACAGGTTGTCCCGACAACAGAACTCACCGTCCATAACACACCGTCCAGACGCCCTCCAGTTGACCCAAAAAGGGTCAAACTGGGTCTGCCAGAGTGTTCCACAAGGAGGGAGCATAAATGTAGCAGTCACCTAGATGAGTAGAGGGGTTTCCACTGCCAGAGACGTCATTCTTCCAAGTATGAGGGGTGTTATTGCATCCCGAGTAGTCATCCAAGAAGAGAAGCTAGTAGTGATAGCTGTATACCAGTTCCCTATAATAAGAGACAAGACTCTGTATTGAGGGTGAAGTAATTCTGTTTTAATGGTAGCCACACTGGCCTTTTATGCAAGTCCCCATCCAAGGGATACACCCAGATGGATCTTGTTGGGGACAGTGATACAAAGTTAACAACCAATAGTAACAGAGGTATACAATGTGACACTCCCATATATGATACACAAGTCCTCCCCTCTACCTGGGAGATAATTGAGTCAACTATTCTCTTTAACCCAATAATGTCTAGGCGAAAAAAAGACCTCATTTATGTCTGAAAGTACCCTAAAACACATGATATTCACATAACAAACATATCCCCTGATAGACCCGATCTGGGGGAGCAACATATTCAAAAATCACCCAGATCGGTTCAGGGTTTCGGGATTTGTATGGAGGACATCATTTTAAAAAGGACATCATTTATATGTAAAGGAATGCCTGGCACCCCGTCTGGGTACCTTCCATTGATTGATGCTCCTAGTGCTTTCCGAGGGCTCCAAGCACTCCGCCAGACACCATAACTACTGCAGACCCCACGAATCGCCGCAGCTTGGTTGGGGTCTCGCCGTCTTCAACCCACTCTGGACCTGAGACCAGGGTCCAGCTTCCAGTAGGTAGAACTCCAAAGAGCAGGAAAAGGAGTAAGCTTTTACAAGAGCTTACTCTGGGGAGCATAGTGATTATAGCAATCCCCAGAGGGTAGATAGTTCTCCAATCCCCAAAACATGAGCCCAGACTTCATGAAGGGTAGAACAGGTCTGTTTAATGAGCACAAAGGCATTTCTTTTATACACATTTTCCTCACCCACGTGGACCTTGTGGAACACAGGACACAAAGTCACAAAACCAATCAACACAGTATTGTACAGTTAGACACACCCATCTAATGTACACAAACCCTCTGTCTGTGATACAATTACCAAACACAATGGATTAACTCAATTACCACAGGCAGAAAATATCCAGTTTTACCCAAAGTCCAGAAATACTCCCAAAACACATTAGCTGGGAGTGTCTAACTGTACAATACTGTGTTGAGTGGCTGTTGTGACTTTGTGTCCTGTGATCCACAAGGTCCACGTGGGTGGTAACCTTGTGGGGAAAACTGTATATAAGAAATGCCTTTGTACACATTAAACCAGTTCTACTTGACCCTCAACTCGCAGCCTTGATTCGTGTTTGGAGGAGACAGCTATAATCTCTACAGGGATTGCTAGGCTCTGCATACTTCCTTAGCGTCACTGAGCTCTTGTAAGAGCTTGTTCCTGTTCCTGCTTCACTCTCAGAAGGAAGAGAGGTTCACCAACTGGAACCTGGAGCCTTGTCGTAGATCCAGGGTGGGTAGGAGACAACGAGACCCCAACAAAGCTGCGGTGGTTCGGGGGTCTTCAGTGCTTATGGTGTCTTGCGCTGGGCTGATGGTCCTTGGTGAGGGCCAGGAGCATCCTTTCTACGGTCCAACCCTTAGCTAGCCTGGGGCAACCGTAACATATATATATATATATATATATATATATATATATATAGAGAGAGAGAGAGAGAGAGAGAGAGAGAGAGAGAGAGAGAGAGAGAGAGAGAGATTAAAAGAGATAGAGAGAATGTGACAGATCCTCTGTCACTGGATTTTAAAGTTTTTATTCCCTCGCCTATCTGTTTGGCTAAATACATCTAGTCCCTATATTGCCCCATTCAACTAACGAAGAAACTGCAGAACGATCAACCACCCAGATGTGGAGTGTGCCGCTTGTTAACCTTATTGACCTCTACAAAACACCTCAATAACCTCGACAACACTTCAACGTTTCTAAGCGGTCGGCTGGGTGGTCGTTGTTCGTATGTACGAACACATGTAGGCGGCCATTTTGGGATACGAACACAGCCAGCGGTGTTTGGTCATCGAGTGTATGAAACTAAAATCGGACACTAGTCGGTGCGAACACCACTGAAACTTCCATGTCCACTTACAGTTGCAAGAAAAAGTATGTGAACCCCTTTGAATGATATGGATTTCTGCACAAATTGGTCATAAAATGTGATCTGATCATCATCTAAGTCACAACAATAGGCAATCACAGTCTGCTTAAACTAATAACACACAAAGAATGAAATGTTGCCATGTTTTTATTGAACACACCATATAAACATTCACAGTGCAGGTGGAAAAAGTATGTGAACCCCTAGACTAATGACATCTCCAAGAGCTAATTGGAGTGAGATGTCAACCAACTGGAGTCCAATCAATGAGATGAGATTGGAGGTGTTGGTTACCGCTGCCCTGCCCTATAAAAAACACACACCAGTTCTGGGTTTGCTTTTCACAAGAAGCATTGCCTGATGTGAATGATGACTCGCTCTCAGAAGACCTATGATTAAGAATTGTTGACTTGCATAAAGCTGGAAAGGGTTATAAATGTATCTCCAAAAGCCTTGCTGTTCATCAGTCCACGGTAAGACAAATTTTCTGTAAATGGAGAAAGTTCAGCACTGCTGCTACTCTCCCTAGGAGTGGCCTTCCTGTAAAGATGACTGCAAGAGCACAGCGCAGACTGCTCAATGAGGTGAAGAAGAATCCTAGAGTGTCAGCTAAAGACTTACAAAGTCACTGGCAAATGTTAACATCCCTGTTAGCGAATCTACAATACGTAAAACACTAAACAAGAATGGATTTCATGGGAGGATACCACAGAGGAAGCCACTGCTGTCCAAACAAAACATTGCTGCACGTTTACAGTTTGCACAAGAGCCCCTGGATGTTCCACAGCAGTACTGGCAAAATATTCTGTGGATAGATGAAACCAAAGTTGAGTTGTTTGGAAGAAACACACAACACTATGTGTGGCGAAAAAAAGGCACAACACACCAACATCAAAACCTCATCCCAACTGTGAAGTATGGTGGTGGGGGCATCATGGTTTGGGGCTGCTTTGCTGCGTCAGGGCCTGGACGGATTGCTATCATTGAAGGAAAAATGAATTCCCAAGTTTATCAAGACATTTTGCAGGAGAACATAAGGCCATCTGTCTACCAGCTGAAGCTCAACAGAAGATGGGTGTTGCAACAGGACAATGACCCAAAGCATAGAAGTAAATCAACAACAGAATGGCTTAAACAGAAGAAAATATGCCTTCTGAAGTGGCCCAGTCAGAGTCCTGACCTCAACCCAATTGAGATGCTGTGGCATGACCTCAAGAAAGCGATTCACACCAGACATCCTAAGAATATTGCTGAACTGAAACAGTTCTGTAAAGAGGAATGGTCAAGAATTACTCCTGACCGTTGTGCACGCCTGATCTGCAACTACAGGAAACGTTTGGTTGAAGTTATTGCTGCCAAAGGAGGTTCAACCAGTTATTAAATCCAAGGGTTCACATACTTTTTCCACCTGCACTGTGAATGTTTACATGGTGTGTTCAATAAAAACATGGCAACATTTCATTATTTGTGTGTTATTAGTTTAAGCAGACTGTGATTGTCTATTGTTGTGACTTAGATGATGATCAGATCACATTTTATGACCAATTTGTACAGAAATCCATATCATTCCAAAGGGTTCACATACTTTTTCTTTCAACTGTATGTTCGACACTATTCATACAAAGAGAACGGAGTTCGGTAGAAACACCTCCCGAATCACAGTGACTATGGGAAGGTACGCACAAACTACTATTTACCTGTATATGCTGTATTTGGGTACTCCTAAAAGAGACCGACCTGACAGCCTGATTTCATGGAACTATTTTGGGCAGGCGTGTGCGGTCGGTCTAAACTATACCCCGGTGGTGTTTCGGTTTCATTTGGGGGATCTGAGTGATTTCGACATATGTTGGGTGTTCAGATCCAGGCTATCCGGGGATATAGAACATGAAGGGATAACTCATTGTTAAATGTGTATTTTGGGGTATTTTTATTATGCATGTCCTGGACCTGAGAGGTAAGTCATTATATGTGTGCTTATGTTGCTGTCTTCTCTCCAGTGAGGAATGCCCCTGGAATGAGTCACCAGAAACCCCTTGCATGGAGACTTGCATAAAAGGCTAGCTGTGGCTCCATTAAAATCAGTTCTACTCTACCCTCAACACAGAGCCTCATCTCTTGTTAGTAGGGAACTGCTATACAAGCTATACCTGCTTCTCTTACTACATGGATGACTACTTGGAATGCTGTAATATGACACACGCTTCGAGGAAAGGACGTCTCTGGCAGTGGAAACCCCTCTACTCACCGGGGTGACTGCTACAGAGATATATACATATACGTATAGGGAGAGATAGAGACATATATACGTATATATAGAGAGTGACAGAGACAGAGAGAGAGATACACATAAAAATATAAAAAGGCCATATAAATATAAATATATTATTAAAGGATATTATTTGATGATATGTTTTTGTATATAGTATACTGTATGGATTAATATCTATGCATAATAGTGATAATCTGGTTAATGAGATATAATCTATAGAAATAGTTTTATAACTATACTGAGAAGTAGATGTTAAATATATGTTAAGTCTTTTTTAATTAAGAATATGTTTTTAATTTGTTGATTGTAAGCATGCTCGGGCGTAACTCTGTGCTGTGCATGAGTAAATTTAGTTGACAGAATGCCGGTAATCATTTCGGGTAACCTGGGCAACGGGTAGTGACGTCAATACGCCACTTCCGGGTTGTGACGTGGTTGCACATGCGCAGAAAGGATAGAGAGACGCCGGGGAAGCAGCGATACAGGTGGTGAGTGATAGTATGATTGAATAATTGGTTTGTTGGGCTATATAAATGCAATATGATGTAAATGTATTTTTGCTGAACTGATCCTGATGAAAGCCACGGATGATGGCTGAAACGTTGATTCTACCAGAAAGTATGTTTTAAGAAATATGGAATAAAGAAAGAAAACTTTTATACAAGAAAAAGACCGTGAGTGCAAGCCTTCATTTACTATTTTTATGATATTTGGCTGGAATGCACCCGGCATTTAAATAACTTGAAAGAGTGTGTGCAGGGATAAAAAGGAATATTATATATATATGTGTATATATACATATAGATAGTTAGGGACAGATATATATAGAGAGAGTTTTACTTTTTTCACCAGCAGGGGGACTGCCTGTCAGTTCATTAAGATGAAGTGGTCTGGGTGCCTAGAGTGTCTCACTTTGAGCACTACTTACAGCTCCTCTGTCAGTTTAGGGACATGAAATTTGCCTTAGATAACAGAGAGGTCTCTAAGATATATTGAGAGATATCTTGGATTCCCCTGTGACCACTAGGGAAACAGTACTTGCTGGTAGAATACAGAAAAATGTAATTATTCCATCATGGGTCATTAAGGGAAGGGATAATTCCATCACACATCATTAGGGGTTAATAGGGACTGGTATATAAAGTTACAAACAAACAAGTTCTGCGCTCAAACTCCCACTACTCTTTGGCGGTAGCAACGACCAGAGTACACCTCCGCCGCAATACATACAGTAAGGCCAAAAGAAAAAAGCGCTTTCCCAAATCCATATTTAAACAAATGGAGGTTATTTAGTTACTCCAATGGCCACGAGAGAGTATGCCCACCTGCCACGTCAAGGCAAACCTCTTAGGTGGGTCCTACACTCACTATTGGGAATAGCGCGGGTAACTTTTTTTCTGGGTTTTACTGTATGTATTGGGGCTGATGTCGTTGCTGCCGACCAAGAGTAGTGGGAGTTTGAGCACAGGACTTGTTTTTGTGAATTTGTATTCATGTTTTTATCACACAGCTCTGTTACTAGGCATGTGCATGGGGAAAATTTTCGGTTCGGTTCGGCATTCCGAAATTCGTGATTTTTGCAATTCGGGACTTCGGCAATTCAGCACTTCAAGACTTCAGAACTTTGGCAACTTCGGCAATTTCGGAACTTCAGCACTTCGGAAATTTGGCAACTTCGGCACTTTGGCACTTCGACACTTCAGAATTTTGGAACTTCGACATTTCGGAATTTCGTGACTACGGCACCTCGGGACTTCTATTGCAGCTGCTTAGTAGATAACTCCCTAATTCCCACGGTATTCCCTGAGCTGTGGGTGGGGGCCCTAAATTGGAATAAGGGAGGGGACCTAATGTCCTCCCCCCAGGCCCACACCCCTGAGTGGCGGGTGGGGGCCCTAAATACTAAAAAGGGGGGGACACCTAATGTCCTCCCCCCTGGCCCCCACCCCTGAGCGGCAGGTGGGGGCCCTAAACAAGAATAAGGGGGGGACCTAATGTCCTCCCTCCTGGCCCCCACCCCTGAGCGGCGGGTGGGGGCCCTAAATACTAATAAGGGGGGGACCTAAGGTCCTCCCCCTGACCCCCACCCCTGAGCGGTGGGTGGGGGCCCTAAATACTAATAAGGGGGGTACCTATTGTCCTCACCCCGGCCCCCACCCCTGAGAGACGGGTTGGGGCCCTAAAGAAAATGCCCCCCCAGGTGACTAGGGGTCCCAAAACCCCTAGTCACCCTCCCAAAAAAAATTATCCCTTAACTTACCATTTGATGTTTTCTTTCTTCTAAAATCTTCTTTTTTCAGCCCCAAAAAAGGCCAAATAAAAAACCATAATAACCGACGTAATTATAAAAAAAAAAAAATACATCTTCACTCGGCGAGGGCTCCGTGCAGACTGAGCTCTGTAGGGCGGGGGAAGGCTTATAAAGCCTTGCCCCGCCCTGCAATTAGGCTCAGAGCACTCTGATTGGTGGGTTCAAGCCATCCAATCAGAGTGCTCTGACAGGTAAATGAAGATCAGAGTGCTCTGTGTCATTTTACACAGCGTAGGAAAGTTCTTTGGAATTTCCCACGCTGTGTAATTTGACTCATAACACTTTGATTGGTTACTTAATCCACCAATAAGGACATAAGGTCCCCCCCTTATTCTAGTTTACGGCCCCCACCCACCGCTCAGGGGTGGGGGCCAGAGGCGAGGACATTAGGTCCCCCCCTTATTCTTGTTTAGGGCCCCCACACGCCGCTCAGGGGAGGGGGCCAGGAGGGAGGACATTAGGTCCCCCCCTTTTCTTGTCTAGGGCCCCCACCCGCCGCTCAGGGGTGGGGTCCAGGGGGGAGGACATTAGGTCCCCCCCTTTTTCTTGTCTAGGGCCCCCACCCGCCACTCAGGTCCCCCCCCCCTTATTCTTGTCTAAGGTCCCCACCCGCAGCTCAGGGGTGGGGGCCAGGGGAGAGGCAATAGGTCCCCCTCATCATGTGTACTTTGGGGCCCCACAAGCCACTCAGGGGTGGGGGGCGGGGGGTGCAGGCAGATTCCCCTTTAGTTTTAAGAAGCCCCCCACTTTCAGCATTGCACACACAATGCTTAACATTCTCCTTCTTTCACTTTGGGTATATATTGGTACTTGAGCAATACTGTGATTTCTTAGACTTCAACGCCCGACGCGGACGCCGGACTTCAGCAGCGACGACGCCCGGAGATTAAGCTAATTTGAGACGACGGTGACGCCGTCAATTCGGTCATTCGGAAGTACCCGAATGTCCGAATTGCCCGAAATTCGTCCGAATTCATATTCGGACCGAAACGAATTGCACATGTCTATATGTTACAATGCTGCCGCTCATCCAAAGTGTTCCCTATTAAGGGTTCATAAGCATGTAAGGGTGTATATAAAAAATACCCCTCTCTTTCTCATTAGAGATATATTTGCCAGAAGCTCAAGGAAGCAAGGTGAATGGTTAGTGTGAAGAGGTTTGCCTTGACATTCATTTTGCATGGGAAACAGATAGGTCTGCTTTAACTAAAAATTGACAATATTAATGTACTCTAAATCTAATGTGCTTTTTTTAATCAACCAAAGATAAGATGTGCAATGGGAATGTAATTTTAGAAAATAGTCTGTTTCTACTGCTTAAACTTTAGGACTGTTGAACCATATATTAAATATATTTTAGGCAATGGACAATTACTTTATCCCAATGCACATGTTTATTTCTAAATGCATTTGGCTCTACAGTGTATTGAGCTGTAACGGATAAAAGAATGAGCTTTATCAGAACGTTTGACAGACACAGGATATACTGATACCTGATGGGGAAAAATACTAATGAATTCTACAGACACTTTGGATTTTAAAATGCTTTAATATTCAATCTGACAGAGCAATGTCACCATTTATATCTGCCATCTTGCAAGTTCTGTTTTTTGTGCTCGTCTTGCAAACTATGCTCCTCAAACGTTCAACCCAAAACTCAGCTACAATGTGTAATCTCCAAATAATACCTTCTTTTGAGGACTATGAATATTATCAGGAAGGAGACATCATTATTGGAGGGATTTTTACTGTACATTCAGCAGCATTGGATTATACACATACAGACAAGAGGTTTGATGGGATTATTTGTTTTGGGTAAGTCAGACTATCAAAATTTAAAAGTTATGTATACATAAATTATTAAAATCATCCACTAAAAAACTGTGTACAGGCATACCCCACTTTTAAGTACACAATGGGACCAGAGTGTAACGGATCACCTGGTACCCCGACTGGGTACCTCCGTTGAAGGATGCTCCTAGAGATTCCTGAGGACTCCAAGCACTGCAGCAGACACCACAACCACCGAACCGGAGAAGCATACGAATGCTCTCAAGCATATGAATGCTGTAAGCAGCTGAACATGAAAAGCATACAATCAGCTTACACTCCTGGCAATCAGCATACAATTCAATTCCACCAATAACGAGACGACACTTCGTTTTGAGGTCAAGCAGAACTGCCTGTACTGGCACATACAGCCTCTTTTATTCACAATCCACAAACATAGTACTGCCCACATTGTTTTGAAATACAACCAATCAATCCATACAATACACACAGACACTCCCACACAAAATCCTGCTCTCTGCCTGTGATATCATTACTGAACACAATGGGTAATATAATTATCACAGGCAGAGAAATACAGTTTTTACAAAATATTAATAACTTCCAAAATATACATGCCATTCACATAAAACATACATTTTCAGAATCCGCATGCTTGAAATATACACATACTCAAAAATCAGGGCAATCGGTTCAGGGGTTAAAAAGTTAAGGGAAAGTCCCATTTGACAAAATGAAGCATGGTTTTTCTGCCCAAAACCAGTTCCACAGAGTCTTCTATCCTGGAGATAATTGGGAAGTAATCCAATTATCTCCAAGGACAGAGGCAAAACTCCATTAGCCACATGGTAGCAAAATACAATAAAATACATGAAAATATATAACTGTGCAGCGATTGCATAAAACGGGTACATTCAACATATCCCCAGATAGCTTAGATCAGAGCGCAAATTATTACTGAATGGCGCTCAGATCACATACATACAGTTCAATTGCCATGGAGCCAAAGTCTTTCACATAGTCTTTCGTTATACGAATGGGCTCCATGGCATAGCTATCTGGGGTAACACTGCTCACATAGGGAAAGTACCGAAAGACCCGGCTTTGGATTCTTTGCAGGGGAAAATCCAGCATTTACACATGGGGACCATAGTCACAGGGCAGGAGGCTGGCAATCAGTCTTCTCCAATGCCCAGTGGCGAGGCTGGTTCCGCAACACAGAGCATGTATGTAAAACGAAAATGTACTTAAAGTGAAGCAATACCTTTTTTCACTTCCCAATGCATGTACTGCATTGCGATAGTAACTTACAGGCATAACTGATACTGCAACTGCAGATTGCCAGTGATTTTATTTCCAGTGATTTATTTAGTGATTTCCAGTGGGCTTTTATTCAGTTAAAACAAACATCTAAATCCAGATTGTGCCATTTATCTTTAATGTTTTACTCATCTGATAACCTTAAACTGGGAGGAAAAGTAAAATAAACCTGTCCACTGGGCCATTTTCTTTCAATACAGTTCCAATTTGTATTTGTTAGCAACTTTGAATACTCATAATTATGGCTAATGCTACAAAGTCATAATATGGACAATGTACCGGCAGAAAAAAAAAATATATGTTCAGCTAGGAGTAGGCATTATAAATTTGAGATGATTAACCTGTGCCATTTCAGAAGGTGTGAAAAGTTCTTGCCCCAAAGACACTGAACT
The DNA here is from genome assembly GCA_933207985.1 of Pelobates cultripes. NCBI lineage: Eukaryota > Metazoa > Chordata > Amphibia > Anura > Pelobatidae > Pelobates > Pelobates cultripes. Next base: position 409,400,859 of record OW240912.1, on the reverse strand, counting down.
GAGCTGCTCCGGGCCAGAATAGAACCTTCCATTTACTGTTCACTCACGGACAGAAGAGGTGCGGGAATGTCTGTACTCGCGAGTGTTCTTAAAGTGAGTGTATGTAAAGCGGGGTATGCCTGTATTTTACTATTTCTAGTATTTTCTAGGGGTTTTAAATTTCAGAATTGGAAAAGATTTGGAAATACAAAATCACAGCAAAATTCAACCTAATGCCTTCTCATAGTTTTTGTAGCATTTGCTAAATAAATATTAATTTATCTGCATGTATTCTAATTTCCTTACCCACCTACTAAAGCTATTAGTACATAAGTCACCTTGGAGATCCTCTATATTTTAGGCATTTGACTTAAAAGGGATACTATAGTCAACAGAACAACTACAGCTAGTTGTATTTGTTCTGGTGAGTGGAATCATACCCGTCAGGTTTTTTGCAATAAACACTTTTTGTTTCAGAGAAAAGACAGTGTTTACATGACAGCCTAGAGATACATGCACTGGCAACTCCTCAGATGGCAGCAGGAGGTGCTTCCTGAGGCAGTGCTGCACGGTGACTGATATTCAGTGTCCCCACTCTCTGCATGGAGACACTGAACTTTCCTCATGGAGATGCAGTGATTTGATGCATCTCTATGAAAAGATGCTGCTTGGCCAGTACTGTGTTTGGCTTGTGCTGGCTCTGTCCCTGATCTGCCTCTTTGACAAGCTCCGTCAATCCAATGCTTTCCTCAAGTCCAGCTCAGGCCCTGGGGAGATAGCGCAGCTAAGCGGACAAGGGCACATGTAGGAGTGTGGGGATAGATGCAGGGGAGTGACTTGGGAAGTGTGTGTGGGAGGGGTTAGGTTTAATGTAAGTTAGTGTGGGGGAGGTCTTACCTCAGTGCCACTTGGGATACGGGCCAGCAAACAGCTTCCCGCCCACCCACCCCTTTGTAGTTTCAGTTAGTCACAGCTAGCCGGGGGTATGTCCTTGCCAATTAAGTTTGAGGGGTTATGTCTAAGGATGGAGTACGTTTTTATGTTTTGCAGGTCTCAACCTCCCCTGCTTCAAAGGTTAAGCATTAGGTTGCCTGAGGTATCGTGCCCATCGAGCGTAGATAAGGTCGGCTGATGGCGGGCATTGGAAGGATTTTTTATGACGAGGGGGGAGGTGAGAGGAAGTGGTGATTAGGAACCACTGGATGTTTATTGGCAAGGACGGTTGGGTTTATGCATAGCACGTTTTAGTTATTATATGTATATATGTTAATTTATGATTATTTATTTCTAACAGAAAGAAGAGTTTAATAAATAAAGTTATGGATGTGTTATGCAGTAATTTATTTATGTTATAATAAATGCTGTGGCCTGTTCATCCATACTATTGGGTTTTTTTTTATTGGGGTTATCTATGTTTATGTGGCATCGTAATTCCCCGCTACGTACATACATGTCAATTTAGTTTTAATACGAGTGTCAATACAGCATAGATCATTTTTTTTAGTGAGGAATGGGGTTTATTTGTTTCACCATATGTCATGCTTTCAGCTAATAGATCAAAAAGAAAGCAGGTACAAAGAAGCTTCAATTGAAATATTATAAAATGGATGGTGCATGTACAATAAATTATCAATAATGAGTGTTATTTCTATGCATAAAGTGCATATAGCTCTTTATACGCATCTTATCTGTCCAAAATCAAGATCGTGAAAATATTCTTTGCTTTAGTAAATTACTACTAATGAGAAATGAAAAAATATATTTTTTTATCGTCTAGTTTTTTCACATTATGATCATGGCTCCCTGCTAGAGATGAGCGAACCCGAACTGGAAAGTTCGGGTTCGTACCGAACATTACGGTTTTTGGACCCCGGACCCGAACACGGACATTTCAGTGTATGTTCGGGTTGGAGTTCGCCGGTTTTCGGCGATTTAATGACTCGTTTTGAAAGGCTACAGGGCGGCCAATCAACTAGCGTTTGACTCATGTGCCCTTAGAAGCCATCACAGCCATGTCTACTAATGGCATGGCTGTGATTGGCCAGTGCAGCATGTGACCCAGCCTCTATATATAAGCTGGAGTCAAGTAGCGCCGCACGTCACATGAGCTCTTATTAGTGTAGGGAGAGGATGCTGCAGCTGTGCGGGACAGATTAGGAAAGAATTCTGGTGTTGAATCTGCAAACTACAGCGATTATTTTTGTGGGTGCTATATTACATTTTTGTACCCTGCCCTGAGCCCAGTGCCACAGAGAGTGCAGTGCACTTGCAATGGTATGTGTGCCAGGCACATTACTTTAATCCTCTTCTGGTAGCTCAGTGGGCAACATCTAGGCATATTTAAATACTGCAATTTTTGGGGTGCTAAATAATACATTTGCGTACTCATTTCTTGCAGTCTAATAAAACCCTTCAATACTACTGTTACATTGTAGGTTTAAAAAATCACACTTTTTTGTGCTAAATAGTACATTTGGGGTGTGAACTTCATATCTTGTGTCTGTGTGCAACACTGGTTAGTTACCGCTTCTCAAGAAAGTCTAAAGACAAATAAATGTTGCCTATGGTGCAGGTAGTATAGAAGGCAAGACTGAGACAAATCATTCGGGTTACGTTTGCCTGTTGACATGTTAACACCATTAAAATTCAATAATCAATGAAAAAACACACTAAGTGTCATACAAAAATATGTATTATAGACAAGTTAAAAACAAGACTACAAGTCAAAATTAAATAAGTTTTAAAATATGTGTGGGCCAACCTGTGGCTGTAAAAACAAAGTTTTACTGGTTACATTCATGAATACACACTCTAGTGAACAGGACCTTCATGTAGTGTGTTCTTTTTTTTTTTTTTAAATCATACAGCATCCTTTCATGTGCTTTTCAGATGTCATAGTGTTAATTACCAATTTTTGTTTAGCCTGATTTTTTTTTTTTTTTAAAGTGAAAGATAAGTGTTATTGTGATTGCTTCATATACAGAAGCATTGATATACATTTTTATATTGTATAAAGACACAACTACAAAGTTAAAAACCAAACACCAAAACAACATGCCAGACAATCTACCTGTGCATGGCTAGTGTGATACAATAAGTCTACATCTTAAAAATGCAATAACCCACAGAAGATGGGCAAGAAATTTTTTTTTGCAAATGGGTGCAAAAGCGGAGCAGCAGTCCCCTAGCGCTCGTCGGCGTGTATTAGGTCTAGAATTACCACAGTTATCCAAGTAACAGATGGAGCGATCAAAGGAACCATAATTGATTTAATGAGCCATTCGTAGTTTCACTGTAGCGGCTGTGCATGCTTTTGGCATTCTCACCCTGCTGCTGCTCGCCTGTCTGCACTGCAGCGTAACTTCGTCCTTCCCGCTCACTGCCTCATATGCGACATGCCCACGAGGTGGAACTCCACCTTGCACATGCTGGAGAGACTGTGCGAGCAGTAGCAGGTGATAGTGGAGTTTCAGCTGCAGCACACACGGGTCAGTCGCTCTGCACCAGACTTGCCCTCCAATAGTTAAAGCATTTAAAGTGTAGTCATTCCAATTACAGGGCCTCAAAAGAGTCCTGTATTGTTATTTTTCATCACTACCTCCCCCGCGTCGAGAATGGGTAATTTGCGCGCCTGTTGCCTTCCTTGGATGTGGTAGCCGTTTCTCAGGCTCCCTCTCCGGAATTGAACCCTGATTCCCCATTACCCGTGGTCACAATAGTGGGCGTAGAAAGTAACATCGAAAGTTGATAGGGCAGACATCCGAATGCATCGTCGCCGTCATGGGGACTTGCGATCAGCCCGAGGTTAACTAGAGTCACCAAAGTGCCTGCGCAACGACTGCCGAGTTGCCCACATTCTAACTTGTGCTGATTACTGGGTGGGCACCCTGCTGGATCCCCGTTACAAGGACAGCATTTCAGCAACATGGTGGAACAGTATTTGTGCACATGCCTACATGTACTGACTGATGGGTCTGCCCCATTCAACTTCTGGGTCTCCAAATTGGGCACTGTAGCCAGTGTATTGTCTGAACATGTGTTTAGCACAGCAGGGGGCGTTATCACAGACAAGCGCAGCCACCTGTCCACAGCCAATGTGGGCAAGCTCACGTTTATTAAAAAGGAACCAGGCATGGATCCCACCAGACTTGTCTGTACCTTGTACAGAATATACATTTATACCGGCCTCACCCAGCCATTGTTATACTCAAGTGCACTTATTCTTTGTTTTCTTTTTTTATCTGTCACAATATTTTGGGGGTTGCCCCAATAAAAAAAAAAAACTAAAACAAATAAATAAAATAAACAAATAAAAAACAGTGTTGGCTACCTCCTCCACCGCCGCTCCCACCTACACCGCCATGGTCACTGCCTCCTCCACCTCCTACTCCACAAGACACTAGTGGCTTGCACGCTGTGCAATCAGAGCCTGAAGTAAGGCAATAAATGTTCTAAACCTGAGCACAACCTGCATGACTAGGCATCTACATGCAAAGCAGGAGCTGAAGTGGAGTAAGCACCTCAAAAACCAAGAAAGGTCTCAGGCTCCTCCTGCTTCCTCTTCTGCTGCTGTCTCGGCCTCTTCCTCCACCAGTGCCACCTGTCACCCTGCAAACAGAGGATGTGGCAGCAACGCCATCACATCCGCCACCGTCCTCAAGCATCTCCACACTGTCCCATGGAAGTGTTCAGCTGTCCATCTCCCAAACACTGAAGAGAAAGAGGAAGAACCCCACTACCCACCCGTGATCCCTGGCCCTGAATGCTAGCATTTCAAAATTCATGGCCTTTGAAATGCTGTCATTCAGTCTGGTGGAGACAGACAGTTTTAAAAACCTGATGGCGTTATTGGACAGCAAGAAATGCACCGCAGGCCGCAAATGTTTCTTTTTTTATATGTCCCAATATTTTGGGGGCTACCCCAATTAAAAACAAACAAATAACTGGCCTAAAATCAATATTAGATAAAAATCTTACCAGAAGCCAGCACCTGCAATCACTTACCTTCAGTTTTCTTAATTTATATAGTTACATAGTTACATAGCTGAAAAGAGACTTGCATCCATCAAGTGCAGCCTTCTTCCCATATGTTTTTGCTGTTGATCCAAAAGAAGGCAAAAAAACCCAGTCTGAGGCGCTTACAATTTTGCAAACAACTAAGAAACAATTCCTTCTTGACCCCAAAATAGCAGTCAGATGTCTCTTTGGATCAAGCAGCTATTACCCCACTAATTAGAAATTATATCCCTGTATGTTATGTTTTTCCAAGTATTTATCCAATTGCAGTTTAAACATCTGTATGGACTCTGATAAAACTACCTCTTCAGGCAGAGAATTCCATATCCTTCTTGCTCTTACTGTAAAAAAAAACCCTTTTCTTTGCCTTAGATAAAATCTCATTTTTTCCAGCCTAAATGTGTGACCTTGTGTCCTATGTATAGCCCTGTTTATGAATAGATTTCCAGATAATGGTTTGTACTGGCCCCGAATATATTTGTATAATGTTATCATATCCCTCTCAGGCGCAGTTTTTCCAAATTAAACAGATTTACATTTTTTAATCTTTCTTCGCAACTAAAATGCTCCATTCCTTTAACAATTTTGCAGCTCGTCTCTGCACTTTTTCTAGTGTCATGATATCTTTCTTTAGAACAGGTGCCCAAAATTGCACAGCATATTAAAGGTGTGGTCTTACCAGCGATTTATAAAGAGGCAAAATTTTATTTTCATCCCGAGAATGTATTCCCATATTTATACATAACAAAACCTTACTGGCCTTAGCAACTGCAGATTGACATTGCACATTGCTGCCTAATTTGTTGTCAATAACAATTCCCAAATCCTTCTCATGTGTGGTTATCCCTAGTTCACTACCTCCAGATGTTGCTGAACTACAACTTCAATGATTCCCTGGCTATCTTTTTAATTGAAAGAATCATGGGAGTTTTAGTTCTGCAACATCTGGGGGGCCGCAGGTTGGACAGCCCTGATTTAGTGTGTAAATTGCTTGTGCATTCTTTTTTTTTTTTAAATTCTTTATTTTGGTGTGCATGGTGATTAGTACATACCAGCTCTTGGTGCCCCAACAGCATTCCTCAAGCAGTTTGTCAAGCATTACATTAGAAGTAGTAGGATAACGAGCACATTTTTATATATTTAACAGATTTATAACAAGAACATTCTATCAGATTGCGTATAGGTTATGGTTAGTGACTATTTAGTTACAAGCCGTTACCGCTATGTTGCCTAGATTACGTAAGCATTTTATGGTGGCTGGAGTAAGTAGTATGGCTCAGTTAACCGATGTTCCTCAAATGATAGGTCTGCCAAAACTTTGTGTAATTAAGCGTGAAGTACATATACATGCAAGCAATACATGCTAGGCTTACTGGTTAGCAAAGCATACCCAGAAGAGGGTAGCAGGAAGAGTTTAACACGCCACAACAGTGCGTTTTTACTAGGGATCAGCACAAGACATTATGATTAAATTAGTGTGGACGCATTATGCCTGGCCAGATGCCTGAGTTAACAGAGGATAATCAACGGAGAGAAGAAGTGGCTTATCATAAGTATCTATCTATACTGCCTCAATGGATACCTCTCAGTTTAGGTCGGTTAGGGCTCTATGACCACAGTTGTCCTCCCCCTTGCGGTTCTCTGCCCGGGATTGTGGCACTGAGTCTTGGTCGCTTTTGGTCTTGGGTAAGTGCCAGGGGTCGATTGTGTCACTTGCATTGGTGTAAGATGCATGGTGTGGAGGTTGCGTGCTTCGTAGGTCGATAGGTATTAGGGGGTGAGCCTTCCCTCTCCTCTCATTGCTTGTGCCTGTCAGAGCCAAAAGTTGGCGAAGATTTCATCCATGCGCCTCATGGAAGTCTCTAGGCTGCCATCCCGTGGCGCATCCACCATTTTAGGATGGTTGATTGGAAGGCCTCAGATTGCAAGGGTTTCTGCAAGATCACATAGGCTCTTCAGTTTGAAGAGTTTGATGAGCCGTAGAGCATGTGCCGGGATGTCCCTCACTGGCAGGGGGGGTGGGGAGGAGCCCAAACACCTCTCCTTATCCCGGCAGAGCGATCAGCAGGGAGATCGGCCGTTTCTCCTCAGCTGCCCCCACGGATAGATTTCGGTGATGCGCCGAAGTAAGACCACCATTCGATCGGTTATATGCCGCAGACAGTGTTGCAGGGTGTCTCCTACAGGGGTTTTCAGGTTTGCTCAGGTATTACGCTGATTTAATAGCTTGCTGCTATAGTTTAGCCAGGAACTCACTCCAAGTGCGACCGCTCAGTATGGGGGTCAGACCCCCTTCCCCCTACTTGCACCCTTTTTAAATATAGGAACAATATCTGCCTTCCTCCAATCCAGCGGAACAATACGTGAAACAAAAGAATCTTGAAAAATTAAATACAGAGGTTCACTTATTTCCCCACTTAGCTCCTTAAGTACCTGTGGGTGAATACCGTCAGGCCCCGGAGCTTTATTTATATTAATTTTCTTTAACTGCTGTAGTCTAAAGTCATACAATCACAAGTTATCTGTAACTTTACAATGTTACATATTATCAACTCAAATCTTTATAAATTTTATAGTTTTTTTTTAGCTAGTTGAGGAAATAGCTAAAATTACAATGAAGGGGGTAGTGGTCATCATGGGGGACTTTATTCTTCCAGGTGTGAATTGAAAAACCAAAATAGCTGCTTTTGCCAGGAGCACACATATTCTAAACTCTCTACTGGGACTATCTCTTAAACAGGTCATTGAGGAGCCAACTCATAAGGAGGCCATACTAGATTTAGTGTTAACAAATAGAGATTTGGCATCAGATATTACTGTAGGTGAAAGTTTAAGGTCTAGTGATCATCAGTCATTGTGGTTTTCTTTAACTGCTGTAGTCTAAAGTCATACAATCACAAGTTATCTGTAACTTTACAATGTTACATATTATCAACTCAAATCTTTATAAATTTTATAGTTTTTTTTTAGCTAGTTGAGGAAATAGCTAAAATTACAATGAAGGGGGTAGTGGTCATCATGGGGGACTTTATTCTTCCGGGTGTGAATTGAAAAACCAAAATAGCTGCTTTTGCCAGGAGCACACATATTCTAAACTCTCTACTGGGACTATCTCTTAAACAAGTCATTGAGGAGCCAACTTATAAGGAGGCCATACTAGATTCAGTGTTAACAAATAGAGATTTGGCATCAGATATTACTGTAGGTGAAAGTTTAGGGTCTAGTGATCATCAGTCATTGTGGTTTAATAGAAGAACAGTGAGTCACACCACACAAAAACATAAGTTTTAGACTTTAGACAAACAGACTTTTCTATAATTTGAATTTGCATAAAGGAGTCATTAACAGACTGGAACAGTTTAAATGGAGTCCAAGAGAAATGGGATTATTTAAAGGAGAACTATAGGGTCAGGAACACAAACATGTATCCCTGACTCTATCCGGTTAAAACCACCATCGAGCCACCCTGGTCCCCTCATGCCTCCCTAAATATAGTAAAATCTTACTTGTACTCAAGTCTGCAGCCACTTACTTTGTCCCTGTTTCCTTTAGACCTGCCCACTGCCTGCTGACATCAGCAGAAGTGGTAGCCTGATCCAATCACAATGCTTGCCCATAGGACTGGCTGAGACTGACAAGGAGGCAAATCAGAGGCAGAGCCAGCACAAATCAAACACAGCCCTGGCCAATCAGCATCTCCTCATAGAGAATAATTGACTCAATGAGTCTCTATGAGGAAAGTTCAGTGTCCGCATGCAGCCATGATCCAGGAAGAATCTCTAACAGACATCTTAGGAGTGGCCAGTGAAGTTATCACTAGGCTGTAATGTAAACACTGCATTTTCTCCGAAAAGACAGTGTTTACACCAAAAACCCTGAAGGTAATGATTCTACTCACCAGAACAAATTCAATAAGCTGTCGTTGTTCTGGTGACTATAGTGTCCCTTTTAAGTTGCACTATTGAAGGCAACAGAAAATTGCATTAGACTTGTCAGTAAGAGCAAAAAAATTTAAGAAACCATTGGGGTACTCTGCAGATTTGGCTAAAATAATAAAAAAACAAAAACTTACCTTTTCGGGAATTATAAAAAAAAAAAAAAAACAGAGTAAAGAATATAGACAGATCTAAAGGATTAAGCAGAAAGAGGCTAAGCAAGTTGTAAGATCTTCCAAATCATACACAAAAGTCAGAAAAAACAGGGGATACATTTTTTTTTAGATACATAAATGAGAAAAGGATGTAGGATTAGTTAAATTACAAACAACAGAAGGAAGGTATGTAGAAGATGATAAAGGTTTAGCTCACTGCCTCAATGAATATTTTTGTTCTGTATTTAAAGATGAAAATGAAGGAAAGGGATAAATGAGTCATTTATTACACGTGAGTTTATAGAGGAAGAGGTTCTATTTCAACTGTCAAAAGTAAAGACAAAATAAGTCAATAGGACCTGATGGAATACACCCAAAGCTATTAAAAGAGCTTAGTGGTGTACTAGCAAAACCATTAACAGATTTATTTAACCAATCATTGTTAACAGGAGTAGTCCCGGAAGATTGGAAGTTAGCGAATGTTGTGCCCATTCACAAAAACGGTAGTAGGGAGGAGTCAGGCAACTATAGGCCAGTAAGCCTTACTTCAGTAGTGGGGAAAGTGATGGAAAACATGTTAAAGGATAGGATTGATGAACATCTAAAAACACATGGATTTCAAGATCAGAGACAACATGGGTTTACTTCAGAGAGATCATGATAAACTATTCGTATTGCTTTTTTTGATTGGGTAACTAAAATAATAGATCAGGGTGGTGCAGTAGACATTGCTTACCTAGATTTCAGAAATGCTTTTGACACTGTTGCACATAGAAGGCTTATCAATAAACTGCAATCTTTAAGTTTGGAATCAAATGTTGTTGAATGGGTTAGGCAGTGGCTGAGTAACAGGCAACAGAGGGTTGTAGTTAATGGAATATATTCAAAGCAAGGTCTTGTTACCAGTGGGGTACCTCAGGGATCTGTACTTTGACCCATTCTCTTTAGTATTTATATTAGTAATATTGCAGAAGGTCTTGATGGTAAGGTATGTCTTTTTGCTGATGATACAAAAATATGTAACAGGTTTGTTGTTTCAGGAGGGATACGCCAAATGACAAATGATTTAGGTAAACTAGAAAAATGGTCAGAGCTGTGGCAATTGACATTTAATGTGGATAAGTGCAAGATAATGCATCTTGGACATAAAAACCCAAGGGCAGAGTATATAATATTTGATGAAGTTTTAATCTCAACATCTGAGGAAAGGGATTTAGGGGTAATTATTATTATTATTATTATGTTATTATTTATATAGTGCCAAAAAATTCTGTAGCGCATTACAGTGGGTGGACGAACAGACATGTAGTTGTAACCAGACAAGTTGGACACACAGGAACAGAGGGGTTGAGGGCACTGCTCAATGAGCTTACATGCTAGAGGGAGTGGGGTAAAGTGACACAAAAGGTAAGGATAGTATTAGACTAATGACAGTTGCAAGAGAGGAATCAGTTGTGAGCTATTAACAGTTTAAATGATACGCTTTTATGAAGAAGTAGTTTTTTAATGATTTTTTGTAGGAGTGGAGACTGGGTGAGCATCTCACGGAGGAGGGAAATGAGTTCCACAGGAACGGTGCAGCCATGGAGAAGTCTTGAAGGCGAGCATCAGAGGTTTGATTACCAACAGAAGATAGACATAAGTCTTCAGCAGAGCATAAAGGCCTTGACGGGACATACTTGTGTATTAGTGAAGATAGATAGGTGGTA
>OW240912.1:409373902-409389965 GCA_933207985.1 Pelobates cultripes | reverse complement strand
AAAAAATAGATTGGTGAATCCGTCTGGGCCAGGTGTTTTGAACTTTTCCAGCTTAGAGATAGCTTTCTCTACAAGCCACATCTTCTATGCTTATAGGTCTATTTAGTTTGGATAGTTGGGTCTTTCAAATCTTTGGAAGCTCAGTTTTGGAAAGATATAAGTCTAGTGATGCTTGTTAAGTGTTTACTTGTGTAGTTTGCTATAGTAATTTAGTATAAGTTGCCAATGTCACTGGGGAGATGCACACCTTATTATTATATAATTTTTTTGTCATACGGGAATAAGCTTGTTGTTTTCTCAGCTTGTTAGTTAGAAATCTATCAGTGTTGTTCTAATTTTAAGAGTAATCTATACTGTTACCAATTAACTCAATATGAATAGAGCCATTTCTGTCTGACAAAATAACATTCATGTAATCAAATGTGATTCATCTCTTATCTCAATATCTGGTTAAGTGGAACAAGTGCAAATACATGTGCGCTCTGTGTAATACATGAGTGAGCAGAAATAGGGGGAAGGAGAAAAAAAAAGGAGCAATTTTTACCAGAATCCATCATAGTATCTCAATAGTAACTCTAAGCCAAATATAATTCTTTTGCATGTCACATTGTCTGGTTGGATAGGGTGCCTGCGAACATGTGACAACTGTGAAAGTGTGCACCATTGGTTCTAATAATTCAAAATCCTAAAAGAATATCTATAAAAAGTAACAATCCAAATGTACTAGTATTGAGTATCATCTATGAAGTGATATGTTTACTACTAAATCTTACTTTACAGCATATCATTAGATCTTAGATGATCATCTCTATTTCTTAACATTATAGTCTATATTGTGATTCTGCTATATTAACAAAATTTCACAATAAGAGAGGAGGAAAAGGGAAGGAGAAATACCATCCCTGGGATGGTATCTAGTCACCTCCTGTACCTTTGTAACTGATTTGCAATACAGAAATAGATATATCAACAAACACTAACAAGCTGCAATTACATTAATCTGAATGCAAGAAGAGAAGAAGAAAATAAAAACACAAAAATAGTTTCATATTATCATAGCTCTTAACCAAATGTGATTCAACTTCTAAGTCTCATTGTCTGGTTAACTGGAAAAAGTGCAAGAATATGTATACACATTATAAAACACAAGTGACCAGCAGTAGCACTAATAATTATAAGAAGAAAAAAAAGAATCATCCAAAACAAAAAGTAAATTCAATATCTGACCTTCAGCAGTAAAGTCAAAACCTTATCTAAAGCTAAAATGAGCTAGACCAGGTAGATGGGTAACTCCAGCAATATCTGATATTTTTTTTGTGTGTGTTAGATATCCCAGAGGCTGGTGGAAACTCCTTCTCCGAAGTCTTGTTTGGAGTAAGAAATCTTGAAAAATTAGAATGTCTTTGAATCTTTCATTTGAGACTGTATTATCTCTTCTGTCCTTAAGAATTTGTTCTTTGAATGCATATGAATGGAAACTTGCAATAACATCTCTTGGGTGTTGAGATGGAACGCCTTTGGGTTTGGTGAGACGGTGAGCTCTTTCAATTACATTGTGGTGCTCTTCTGTCACAAAGCCCATTTCTTAAAAAAGGAAAGTGAAAAATCTTTCAGTTGGTTTTGGGAAATGTCTTCTGGAATGTTCCTGAAGCATAGATTGGTTCTTCTACATTGATCCTTCAGTTCTCTTAACTTTAATTCGACCTGTTTAAAATTGTCATCCACAGCTACATTTGCGCTATTCAATGCATTAAGTTGTTCATCCATCTTGGATAGTTTGTTTTCTGTTAAATTCACCGTCAGGCCATAATTTCCTGTTTAATTTCCCTGAAGCTACAGGATATCTCTTTATTGACAGAGGTCAGTTGTGCATCCAAGTGGCGACCAAGAATTCTGTAGCTACACATTTATCTTTGTTACCTTATTCTTTTTATTGCTGAATTTGAGTTAACTCCTGGGGAGATTCGGAGGATGTATTAACCAAATTTTCTGGTCTCTTTTTATTAGACATAGGTTAAAAGGAGCCAGAAACACGTTTTGATTGGGTGTCTTCTTTTCCCTTTGTGGGGTTTTCCCTCTTTTCTTTTTTCTTCCTCTATCCTTTAGTTTCCTTGTCCTTCTCTTTCATTACTCTCTGCTTTCCTTGCACCTTTCTCCAATGTCTTTCTTCCTTCCCTTCTCTCCCCCACCCGTTTCCAGTTTCTATATTTTGTTGGGGGGGGTTTCACCTTTTTTTCCTTTCTTTTTTTTCTTGTCTTTCCTTTTACTTAGTTGTATCTCTTTTGTACTTAAAATAGGGAGGGAGGAGAATAATAAAAACTAAAATAATGATCAGAAAAACAGAAAAAGAAAAAAAATAGCAAGGAAGGAAAAATGCTTTAATGTCTTAGTAGACTTGTAGCTATACACAGTTCTAATTGCTTATAATAGTCCCAGTTTCAAGTATGTTACTAGGAATGTTAATAGGAATAGAAATGTGTTACTTATCCTGTGGATGGTGTTCTGCAAATGCAATCAGTCTGTGAGTCGCTATGCAGGGGACCAGCCAGAAAGCATCAATGTGCTCCAGGCACCATGAGGTGGCAGTCCACCGGACGACTCAGCCGAGCACTGCCAGATCGCAAGACCACCTCGGGGCCCCACGACAGATCTGCAACACCATGTCTGTACACCACCAACCCAGGGGTTCAGGAAACCAAATCCTCGCCACTTAGACAGCCAGGTACCACATCAAAATCAACAACTCTGCTCACCAAAATTTTCCTGCTTCAGCATCTTCACTTAGCATGGACGGACACCCCATCTCTTTCGCCATGTTATGTCATGCCCCCCGTGAACCTTAAATGTTTTAATCGCCTACTGAAAATCTTTAAATACCTCCTTGAATATTGTTACACACAATCAAAAACAACCCGTAACATGCCATTTTGTTAGAAACACAATTGAAAATGCTTTGACAAACTAAATCTGTGATTCCCAAACCAGTGCTTACATCCCAGCAACAGGCCGCGCTTTGTCAGTATCTCTATTTGATAAATCTTTTTTTCATAAATCCTGGATTGTTGGTGGGCTATGAGGACTGATTTGGGAACCTCTGATTTAAATCATACTGACAACTTCAATGTTTTTGATAACTCAGATGTATGAGACAAGAAGGCAAACAGAATGTAGCAAGATTCTCCCAAACTAATTTTATGGTCTATTAAAATCTAGAAGAAATTCTAAGAGATGAGGTAAATACTAACATTCCGAAAAACCATAAAATATATTTGTATGCAAAGCAGGTGTCCGCATAATTTATTCCCTAAGTATATCTGATGAATTTTGCTAATATATATTTTCAATATATTTATATCGGCAGACATTTTGTGTTAAGATAGAAATTAAAAGTGTATACTGCCAGTCACCCTCAGAACAGAGGTGACTCCATTTTGTATTACAAGGCTAAGACAGACACAAGATTTCTCTCTCTATCACTATATTCATTCAAGTCTGAGCTAAGGAATTCGATTTATGTAAACATTAGAGATAAGACATGATGTTTGCAGCAAAAGGGGGGTTGAATGCTATATATACACACTATCCACTTTTAACTTACTATAAGTATATTAATCATATATAATTAGTATTATGTTAATAATATAGACTATTCATGGATAAATATCAATGAAGAAATATCATATTATTTACTAATGTTAGCGGAGTATAAATAATCTTAAACACAGTTTCACACAAGAAAACCAGACAGACACCAAATGACACTAAGTAATAAATTTTACTATCTGAAAAAAAAACTAACGGAATCTTACAAAGTTCCATTGTAAGAGAAAGGGTGAAATTAAGGTCTGGAGGTGTCAAATCTAATTTTACGACCGAAATTGCAGACACCCAGACTAGGTAAGAGTGAACCAAAGTCTTTGAAGTTGACAGGTTCTGTGATTGATAGTGGCCATAAAAAGATAAAAAAAATTATGTCAAACGCATCACAAAATTCAGTTAACCCTTAATACAAAAAGGACCCCCTGACAAGAATTTTTGGTGATGCAATTGCGCCACCTACTGACCAAAATCTAGATGATAGTCTGTAGGGAAGACACACCCACAGTTCCCTATTGGTCCCATCAACTAGTGACATGCAGAGAGTTTTCCCCTTTAAAAAGTAAGGACAAAGGGAAGAGAGAACACATTTGGACCATTGGAAACTCTAAACACTCTCTTGGACTCACATCTAACAGCTAAGATCTGACATCTGAATCAAAAGCTGGCCACACTTAATTCTTTATATTTTCCAACTAACACAACTTCAGAACTCTGAAAACGTTTCTATTTTCCACAATTCTCATCATACTTGCATTCGAAATTCATGGAACATATCTACACATCTGATAGAAAATCTACAACCTAATTGGTAATTATTCTGGTTTTATTTAATTAAATTAAATTAATTAATTTTACTAATAGCAGGAATATGTCTCTGGATAAATATTGGTCAGATTTCAATTATTAAAAATCATAAAAATTCAATTCCTGCAGGTGGAATATAGATAACAATATAATAACGGTAAATTTGCCAAATGTTAGCATACCAAATTTTTATCCAGAGGTATTGACTTGTTCTGATATAGGATAGTGAATCTTATTTTGAAAAGTTGAAATTCTGCAAATGTAAAAATCTGGTAGAATTATTCTTATTGGATGGTCCTATGAATGATGAATGATCTGGTATGAGGATTACTTTAATTGTAAAATTGCAAAATAATAGGATATCTTGCCTATGAGGATTGTAGCTAGCAGTGAATGAGTTAATTCGGTGTGATTTGACTGTCAGCCAAGTTTTTTTTTTTTTTTTGCTTTATGCTGTGCTGCTGTGTTCTGTGAAGTTATTTCTAAGTGAAGTAGTAAATCTTGTTAAATTGCATACAACCATTGCTACTTAGCTGTCTATATTGTGTTAAACCACTGCCATATTGTATAATTATGTTATACCTAAATATTCACTAGTTTTGGTTACGCATGTTACATATATTATTTTTATGATTATTGTCACAATAAATTATATTTTTATAATTAATTTGTGGATACTGTGTAAAGTAAAAATCCTCTAGTAAAACTTCCTCTAGGATCTAAGAGAATTAAAATTGTAGGTAATTCACAGCTTTATATCATTATTCAGGGAACAGTGCCAAGATATCAATTTTTGATATAATAAAAAATTATTAAATACATTTTTGTTAATTTGTATGAAAATATTATTTTTAAAATTTATCACCCCATAAATATCCTCACAATATTTTCACAGATTTTTGTAGTTGATATATTGTATGTTTTCTGTTATTTTTCAGACACTGAGAACTGCATAAAATGTCCAGAATTTGAGTGGCCAAATGAAAATAAATATCGCTGTATTCCTAAGGAAGTGGAGTATCTTTCCTACATGAATGATCTTTTAGCTGCTTTATTTGCTGTAATTTCTATTTTATTTAGTATTTTGACTCTTTTTATACTAATGGTTTTTATTTCATACAGAAATACCCATATTGTCAAAGCCAATAATAGGAACCTTAGCTTTACTCTTCTGGTTTCCATCGCCCTGAGCTTCATCTGTGTGTTTCTCTTTCTTGGTCGTCCCCTGGATATAACATGCATGCTCCGTCAAGTGTCTTTTGGAGTCATCTTCTCAGTGTCTGTCTCCTGTGTGTTGGCCAAGACTATCATTGTTTATACTGCTTTCAAGGTCACTAAACCTGGCAGCAAGTGGAAAACATGGATTGGAGTCAAGCTGTCCAATTATATAATTTTAATCCTCTCATCTATTCAGGTTATAATTAGTATATGTTGGTTGTCCATTTCTCCACCATTTCAGGAGATGGACATACACTCTTATCAATGGAAGATCATTATTCAGTGTAATGAAGGCTCAGTTTTTGCCTTTTACTCTGTCCTTGGCTACATGGGGTTTTTGGCAACTGTTAGCTTTGTTATGGCATTTTTAGCCAGGACATTACCAGACAGCTTTAATGAGACCAAGTACATCACTTTCAGCATGCTGATGTTCTGTAGTGTTTGGATTGCGATGATCCCAGCCTATCTGAGCACCAAAGGGAAATACATGGTGGCTGTAGAGGTCTTTGCCATATTAACATCGAGTGCTGGAATCTTAGTTTGTATATTTTTACCAAAATGTTACATAATATTAATTAGACCTGAAAATAATAAAAAGACAAATGTACTAACAAAAAGAAATTAAAATAATTGCAAAAAGGTCAAAAGGGTCTAAATATCTAAATAATTAAAAGGCATGTATCAATGGCAATTCAATTAACCACGTGTTGTTTTATATATTTTTGTATCATTCTCTCA
This sequence comes from Pelobates cultripes, assembly GCA_933207985.1. NCBI lineage: Eukaryota > Metazoa > Chordata > Amphibia > Anura > Pelobatidae > Pelobates > Pelobates cultripes. Next base: position 409,383,605 of record OW240912.1, on the reverse strand, counting down.
CTATATTTACATAGTTTGACTTAGGGCACACTAATATTAACTGAAAGCAGAAGTTACTGTAAAATCCAAAGAAGCAGTTGGCATTTATTAATAGGTAATCCATTCTATGTATCAACAGCCAGATTACAGAATCTAGGTGAGTATTTGCAAATATGGACAAATATGGACATCAAATGATTTGTGATGTCCAATAATAAAATAGAATTTGCTGTGGATTCCCATTTAATGATGCTGTTTAAATTTCAGTCTTTTTTCATGAAACTCAAATTATTATGTAAATTAGTCACACTGGTGGCTCTTTAAGTTCAAATATTTTAAAATGTGAAATGTCCACAATCCTTTATAATCCCCAGTTTAGTTAATAGCCAACAATTCTCAACAATTTATAGTTCAATAAAAAAATCTCTGTGTCACTGATGTTATTTGACTGCAGTGGGATCAGTTTTTGGAATGTCATGTGTGTGTGCCACTGGACACTGTGTTATAACACTTTTTTTAAGGTTCAAATGCATTTTATTGTTTTAAATATAATAGTAGAACATGATGGCTGTAAGTACATAAATGAGCACCCTAGCAAATATTTGGATATAGAAAGAGAATAAAATTAAGTAACAAACGAACAAAATAATGTATGCCAGGGGTAGGCAACCTTTGTTCACATGCTATGGACTACATTTTCCTACATACTTTGCCAGCTGTAAGAGCAATATGGGAGATGCAGTCCACAACATCCAGCGTGCCAAAGAAAAAAAAGGAAAAACTAATTAATCAAGATAAAGTGGATGTTTCCCATGAATAATTTGTAAAGAATATCAGTTTACACATTGTAAAAGTGCTGCAAATAGGAACTGGCTATTTAGAGAATAGATGTAGAGCACCCAATGTTTTATTTATTTATGTTTCCATTTGCTATAAGTTGCATGTACCACCATAGGCGTGCGCACGGGGTGTGCCGGGTGCCTGGGCACACCCTAATCCCCGTGCGCACCCCTATGGTTTGAGTCCTGCAGGAACAGCGTTCCTGCACTCTTTTGAGCAGGAACGCTGTTCCTGCAGGCACTCAGTGTCCCCCGTCTCACCTCTTGCCACTGTCATGGGAGGGCAAGAGGTGATGATTCCCCCCCCCCCACCCTGCAGCTCAGCGCGCGGCGAGGGAGCTCTCTGCTCTCTGCTCTCTGCTCCCTCTCGCCGCGCGCTGATGCCGGGAGCCGGAATATGACGTCATATTCCGGCTCCCAGCTCGAGCAGACAGCCCGCGCGGCGAGAGGAAGCAGAGAGCAGAGAGCTCCCACGCCGCGCGCTGAGCTGCAGAGAGGCGCCCGCCCCACTGGACCCCAGGGACAAGTCCACCAGCACTCCAGGTAGGAGGCTGGGTGGACATTTAAAAAAAAAATTAAAATATAATAATTTGTGTGTGTCTGTGAGTGTGTGAGTATGTGTCAGTGTGTGTGTGTGTCAGTGAGTGTGTGTCAGTGAGTGTGTGTGTGTGTGTGAGTGTGTGTCTGTGAGTGTGTGAGTATGTGTGTGTCTGTGAGTGTGAGTGTGTGTGTCTGTGAGTGTGTGAGTATGTGTCAGTGTGTGTGTCTGTGAGTGTGTGAGTATGTGTCTGTGAGTGTGTGTCAGTGTGTGTCTGTAAGTGTGTGAGTATGTGTCTGTGAGTGTGTGAGTATGTGTCTGTGAGTGTGTGTGTCAGTGAGTGTGTGAGTATGTGTCAGTGTGTGTGTCAGTGTGTGTCTGTGAGTGTGTGAGTATGTGTGTGTCAGTGTGTGTGAGTGTGTGTGTCTGTGAGTGTGTGTGTGTTTCTGTGAGTGTGTGTCTGTGAGTGTGTGTGTCTGTGAATATATATATACGTATATGTATATGTATATATATATATATATATATATACACACACACACACACACACACACACGCGGCGTGTGTTTGTGCTTTAGGGTGCACACCCTAATGCAATAGGCTGCGCACGCCTATGTGTACCACTGATAAAAACTGAGAGGGAAACACACATTTCTTTAAATCAGCATCCGCAAAGGATCAATTAAGACATTCAAATTCCTTTTCAGCATTTAAGGAGCATTAAGAATTCTTTAAAACCTACCAAAATACCACACACAGACAACAGACAGGTTTTCCCCCGACCAAAACTGACGCCTGAAAGACGTAACACCCACCTGGACAACCTACCCACCCTACCGGGACCTGGAGCAATCCAGGACGGAAAACATGACGCAGCCGGTAGCACAGAGACAGGTTTGGGACACGAGAACACTAGACCCCGGACAAACGGCAAGACCCCAAAACTCACGCAACTGACCCTGAGCACCGCATCTACAGATGGTAAACTGCCTCTAAGTTGTATGAAAGCCCCCCCCGTACCTGCAACACATAGGCAACCTCCCATACGACTAGCACGTCACTTAGCACTACAGTTTGCAGTGGGGACGATTTAGCTTAGGTCGATAGACCCAAACCGGGGAACCGTGAATAAAATAACCGGGTCCAATTGTACACATAGCATACTAAGTAGCGTAGTACACTTAAGAGATAACCCTCGATGGCTACAGAAGAAGCCAGGGAAGTGTCCCAGGGATAGCGTGTGATACACGGACAGCTAAAATTGCAGTCTTAATCAGACAGAACCCAAGGCGGCAGTCGCTGCAAAGACCCGGGACCCAGTCCTAGCTCCGTAAGAGCGCAAAGTACCTGTAGGCGCTAGCCATAATAGTCAGGGGGTTCAACAGAGGAAACCCACAGACGAGGAAATGTTGTTGTTGGAGCAAAACCTAGTTCGCACTAAGTTGTTCACTCTGACTAAATGTACCTTTCCAGACTGACCAATGTTACATTATTTTCTCTGAAAAATGTGAAAAATAAAGATTGTCAAAAAAAGAATTCTTTAAAGCATTTAAAGAAACCAACGTGGTCATACAAGACTAAATAAGGTAGAATTGAACTAATTAATTTATTCTGTAAAAAATAAATAATAAATAAACGTGATCATCTGATACAAGATAGGCTAGAATTAACTATCAATTTGCCATCTTTATTAATTAGAGATATAGGTTTGGACAGTTGGCGACTTGTCTTGTTTAGGCAGGGTAACTACATGGGGAGACAATATTTACAGTGGTAAGCCTGAAAGGTGCCAACATATTCCCCAGGGCTTTACAAAGGGGTGAAAAAAGCCCTGCTCAAACAATATTTAAGGATGGCAGATATAAACTGACTGGTGACACATGCACACACTGACACACACACTCACTGACATATACACACCCTGGCCACAGATGCACATGCACTTGCAGACACACACATTGACACATGATCACATCTTGACACTTGCACACTGACACATGCATACACTCTGACACAGATACACACACTCAGATATTCATACCCTGAAACACTGACCCATACACACCCTGACACATAGATGCACAATCTGGCACACAGATACACACACTGACATATACACACCCTGGCCAACATATGGACACAAACGGATACATACACACACCCACACACCCTGACACACACTTACACACACTGAAATATACACACCCTGACACACAGATACACACACACAGACCCATTCAAACACCCTGACACAGATACATACACACATTGACACACACACGCACACACACACACTCTGACATACAGAGACACAAAAACACATACATGTCATAATTTTTATATTTGCCATCCTCCTGTTAGCACAGTTTTTGCTGGAGGGTGATTTTCTTGTAGGTTCTGCTGCTAACTGAGACTGATGGGAGCCAGTGTCAAATTGTCGCTTCCTCCCAGGTGCCCCAGTTCAGCAATAATGCCCTAAGTGCCCCCAAAGCATGCTGTAGTTCTGCCACTGTGTAGATACCACCCTTTCCTCTACATGCATGAGTGTTTCTTTTATTAACAATAACCCTCTCAAGATAAGATAAGCGTTTCTGTTTAATCATAGGAAATGTTTATACCCCGTATGAGGAGATCACATTAACACTTAACCCAATAGACAATTTACTGGGATGTTGTAATTGAGTTTTTCTCTAAGTAAGATGTATGTGCACCTATTAATATGTGGAACTGCCATTTCTAGATGTATATATACTAGGGCATTAGATAATGTTGCGTTATATTGGAAAGTTTGGTGACATCCTGTTTTCAAATATATAGCGAAGTAATGTGTTGTACTGAAGGATAAGAATCGTAAATGATGTATCGCATTGATTGACAAACACCGGAAGTAAGCTAACGGCACTAGGGAAACCAATCCGCTAAGGTTCTATGTAAGTTAGAAAATAACTGGACAAGCAAATAACTTTGGAGAATGAGATCAATACACCCACAGGGAACCAACAATAAGTGAATAGGAGGGGTATATTTAGAGGTGGCCAGACCAGAAGTATTCATCCAACTAAGAAAGCCAGTAAGGCAAAATGCATGTTGAATTTTTATTTATTTAATAGAAAACAACGAATACAGGGTGCGCCAAGAACCAAATAAATAAATCAAATCAAAAAGACAAAAATATACCAGAAAAACAAGCAAAAAAGTATCAAGTTTACAGGTATTTTCTTCAGAAATTCACAGTTCGTCTTGGGTAAAATCCTCATCAGCACATGTAAAAGAAAAAACACAAAGGGGGCCAATGGTGCAATAACTTAAAGGAGTGTGGCCACAGACAACACAAAGGTTAAGAAGTGCCAACATATATGAGAGCTATAACCAGCTCAAGTAAAAACAGAATACAGTGGTATTTAAACTCCCCATAGTGCTCTCTATAAATAAAAAGTGCTGGATGAAAAAAAGAGATGTACTTACAATTTACAGAGCAGACAAACCACTCTGTGTAACACGCCTGGGTGGAACAATCCCCACCTGGGATTCTTTAGATGGTATAAAAGCTTCAGATGTTGAGATATGCCAGGTAAAAATAAATATAAAAGTATATAAAATTAGAGAGACTAACCAAATGTAGGTAGTCAGAAATAATACTTTTATTTAAATAGTGCATTTTGTCCCAAATAGGCTTTATCAAGTGTGTCACACTTTTTAGCTGTACCAGTGAAATCTTTTAAAATGCTTAGTACGGTCTTCTTCCCTGCCTGAAAAACAAGTATTCCATCACATACTGAGTTATGCTGAGCATGCTTGCTTATCTACCCCTAACATACAGAATTGTACGTGATGTGTTAGAATTGCTTGGTTCACCACAAATATTGCAATTGGCTGAATAAAGTGTAACACCCTAAACTAATAATCTATTTATCCCATTTGCTGTGAAGGAGAAAATGAAAGGCTTGATTTAAATACATTGCATTGTACTGTGTGGGTTATTTCTAACGGGCCTTTTCCCAGATCTGAGAAAGATTAGTGAAAGTATTTAGAAAATTGGGCAGACTAGATGGGCCGAATGGTTCTTATCTGCCGTCACATTCTATGTTTCTATGTTTCTATGTAAGAGATAAGCCGGGAAGCTGAAATTTGGTGAAAAGTCCATGGCAGTGTGAGAGACCTGAGAAATATTCAGTCTTACACCCAGTATTCTCAGTTAGAGTATTCTCAGGGTCAAACCTGCACACAGCCTCCCTAGGTCCCTGATCAGCTTGTGCTCTTGTGGGTCAGGTTGTCACTTTCCTTTCAGAGGATCCAATAAGTCCAACTAGACTTGTTGGATCCTCTGAAAGGAAAGGAAAGTTTGTTTTGTATCTGGTTGAACATCCATGATGGTTCAGATTCTACTGTTATCCAACTATCTGCTGCTCGATCTAACATTCCTCCTGCTGCTTTGATTGTTATCTATAAACTTTGCAGCAACAGGGAAGTTTGAATGCTCTCAGACACTCACCACTCCTCTACATCCCAGTCCTGGAGCTATTCAGAGTGTCCACCACGACCTTAAAACACCAAGACAAACTGTGACATTCTGCTGGCGTCATCCTTGTAGGCAAAGCTGCAGACAGCCTTTCCGGCCATTTGATCGTGGGGACCCCATGACCACATAGGCCGGTAGGGCAGAATTTGCCTGAGAAGGAACTGCCAGGGCTATCAGATAGTCTCCAGTATTGTGACCGCCGGTGTGGGATCAGAGAGGACCCGGTAACACATAGAATGTCGGAGCCATCCTTAAAGAGTTAAAGAGCAACTATCACTTCCCAGGATTTAAAATATTGTGTTTACATATCCCAATAGTTAACAAATATGTATTTGTGAGGTGTGAAAAATAAAATGAAATGTAGCACTCCATACCTCTTTATTTTACACCAGGGTGCCGGTATCTTAGCTCCCTGGCAGTCAGCATAAAGAAAGTATACAGAGAAGAGGAAATTTTAGATAATGTTTGTGACAAACTCCCCTTCCCACTTGAGTTTGCCACAAGCTCCTGGAGGAGCTTGCTTGCAAGCCTCCTGCCCACAGACTATGGGCCCTGCAGGGAAACCTGTAAAAGACTGTTTAAATGTCTTGGTTTGTGTAATTTCATTATACCGAAACAACCTTGGGAACCGAACAACCATACTAACCAGGGACCACCCGGGAGCTTGTTAACCCCTATTAACACCATGGAAAGGTTCTCACCTCAGTGTTCTAATTGTTCGTCTGGTTAGCCACAATTCGTATGAATGACCATGAGGTGGCGGCCATCTTGTTCGCATGAACGCAGGCAGCGGTGTTTGGTTGTTGAGTTCATGGTACTAAAATCGGACACTGAAACTCCTGAACACTGCTGAACTTACATCATCGCCTGCATATGGTTTTGTAGATCCTAGAAGAACACTGTTCGGTGTGATCGTTCATCTGGATGAGAGGAACAAGATCCACGGTTGAACTAGAGACTAAGCTCTGTATTTTTTTTTTCATTTTTATGTTACTGAAGTTGACAGACAGATAGCACTAATTTCATGGAAGTTTTTTGGGCTTAAGCCACATGTGCGGTCAGTCAAAAACGAGACTTCCATGGAAAACCTGAACCCCTGAACCAATCTGGTTGATTTTGGCATATGTTGGATTGGGGCTATCAGGGGATGTGACTTGTGTGGGGGTTTCATGTATTTTATGTGTATTCTGGGGTGTTTTGTAAATTGTTATACTTTCTGTCCCTGAGAGATAATTAAAGGACCACTATAGTGCCAGGAAAACATACTCGTTTTCCTGGCACTATAGTGCCCTGAGGGTGCCCCCACCCTCAGGGTCCCCCTCCCGCCCGGCTCTGGAAGGGGGAAAGGGGTAAAAACTTACCTTTTTCCAGCGCTGGGCGGAGAGCTCTCCTCCTCCTCTCCGCCTCCTTACGCGCCGGCTGAATGCGCACGCGCGGCAAGAGCTGCGCGCGCATTCAGCCGGTCGCATAGGAAAGCATTTACAATGCTTTCCTATGGACGCTGGCGTGCTCTCACTGTGAAAATCACAGTGAGAAGCACGCAAGCGCCTCTAGTGGCTGTCAATGAGACAGCCACTAGAGGATTAGGGGGAAGGCTTAACCCATTCATAATTATAGCAGTTTCTCTGAAACTGCTATAATTATGAAAAAATGGGTTAACCCTAGAAGGACCTGGCACCCAGACCACTTCATTAAGCTGAAGTGGTCTGGGTGCCTAGAGTGGTCCTTTAACTTATAAGTGTTTGCTTAGGTAATTATCTTTCAGGCACAGATGATCGTGGGAGGAATTTCCCTGTTGTTTTGTGTGGGAGACTCCTTGTAGGGGCTATTGTATAAAAGCAGGCCATCTGGCCAGATTAAAGCATTCCATCTTGTACTCCCAGAATTATGTGTTGTCTGGTTAATGGGAGGGAACAGGGCTAATCACTGTTCAAGCTTGTTCCATTGTGGAGTTTTCAACGGGGAAAGTCCTTGTAAGGACCAGAGCTCCCAGGACTGAGTGTCGTCCTGTCCCTGGGAGTGGATAGAATGAGTTCCCTATTCGGCTCCAGGAAGGAGAGGTTCCAAGGCCCCAGTCAAGCCACGGTGACTGGGGGCAGAAGCGCTGAGGTTTTTCCCTTGTTCCATCTGGGAAGCGGCCCTTTGATGGTGTTACCCAGCCAGGGTACAGGGAGCTCAATTACGATGTTTATATTTTTTCCTTTTAATTTGCAATGTTTTGCCATGAAACAAAAAAACACAAGTAATTGTTCGTTTTCAATGTTTAATTTAGGGTAGTAATTCCAGACAAGTGACATCTGTAAAGAGAGGCTATCTGTAACAATCCAATGTTCTCATTAAACTCCTACACTTAAGGGGACATTTATAAATGTGTCACAAACAGGACATAGGAGCCATTGCTAGGGAAATCAGTAAAATCAGGAAGACCATTCCATTAGTTTCTATGTTTTTTTGTTCCTCTTTTCAAAAAATATTTCTGTTGTAAAGAAACATTATAGTGCCAAGAAAATAAAGTTGTTTTTCTGGCACCATAGCTACCTATAGCGCCTCCTCCCTCCTGGGGTGCAGAGCGGGTATAAAACGCCTTCTGTCACTTACTTGAGTACAATGCCAATGTCCCCCAGCACTGGCTATGGGTCCACATTTGCTCCTTCCCACCTGCCAATGTCAGCCGGCGGGGGAGACCTAATGTGCATGTGCAGCAATAGCCAAGCTCGCATTAGAACAGCCCCATAGGAATGCATAATACAGTGCTTTCCTATGGAGTTTTGGGTGACTCTGGATGCCCTCACCAAAAGTCACTTAACGGCCCTGAAGTCCCTCTAGTGCCTGTCTGGTAGACAGCTTCTAGAGGTGGAGTTAACCCATAAAGGTTATTATTGTTATTATCATTATGTTATTTATATAGCACCATCAAATTCCGCAGCGCTTTACAATGGGTGGACAAACAGACATGTAGTTGTAACCAGACAAGTTGGACACACAGGAACAGAGGTGTTGAGGGCCCTGCTCAATGAGCTTACATGATAGAGGGAGTGGGGTAAAGTGACACAAAAAGGTAAGGAAAACCTGCAACAATTATCTTTCTGGAGTTAAGCGATCTGGGAATATGCACGCAGATCACTTCAATGAGCTGAAGTGGTCTGGGTGCCTATAGCAAGGCTTGACAAATTTGTTTGGAATCTAGGAGCCAGCTAAAAAAGTTAGGAGCCAGTTTTTTTTTTTAGGAAGATTACTGCTCCCTCGCGTGCTGCCTCAGCCGTTCGCCTCCATGCTACCAATGGGTGGCCTCCTTCATGATGCTCCCCTGGCCCCATTGTTAACTTTACCTCAAGGGCTAACAAATCCTTGGTGCCAGGGTGAAATTTCTAGTCACCATGGCGACCTGGTGCCCGGGATATGTTGAGCCCTGGTCTATAGTGTCCCTTTAACCTCTGAGGGCCTCTTAAAAAGCCTCTAAAGGATTAAGATTAACATGGTTATCATAAAAATTTAGCACGGTTTTATGAAGCACAGGTCATGTCAAACTAACTTGATTGCGTTCTACGAAGAAGTAAGTAGAAGTATAGATCAGGGTGTTGCCGTGGATGTGATCTATTTGGATTTTGCCAAGGCATTTGATACAGTTCCACACAATAGATTAGTGTTCAAACTCAAGGAAATCGGTCTAGATGAAAATGCTTGTTCTTGGGTAGAACATTGGCTTAAAAACAGAGTACAAAGAGTTGTCATTAATGGTAAATTTTCAAGCTGAACAGAGGTGGCAAGTGGTGTCCCTCAGGGGTCTGTTCTGGGACCCCTTCTATTTAACATGTTTATAAATGATCT
>OW240912.1:409343819-409373802 GCA_933207985.1 Pelobates cultripes | reverse complement strand
TGAAGACCGCATTGAAAGTCATGTTTCAGTGTTTGCAGATGACACAAGACTTTGTAAAACAATACAATGTGAGCAAGATATTACTTTGCTGCAGAGAGCTTTAGATAGAATGGGGGACTGGGCACTCAAATGGCCTTGAAAAGGACTTGGGAATTGTTATAGACAACAAACTGTGCAATGTCAATCAGCAGTGGCCAAGGCCAGTAAGGTATTGTCATGCATGAAAAAGGGCATTCATTCTCGGGACAAGAATATCATTTTGCCTCTTTATAAATCACTGGTAAGACCCCATTGTAGCGGAGATGCAATATTCCTCAGGTTATCTCCGCTTATAATCCAAGTGAGGCTCAGGAACAAGTAAATAGTAAATCCACAGGCAAGGTTTCCAGCAGGTAAAATACAGCAATATCCCAACAGCAATCCCAATAACTGGACGACACACAGTTTCAGGAGCAGAACTGAAAGCTTTAATCCACAGTCTCCTTTTAAAGCCTGCTCCCATGCAAGGGAGGGATTTACCATCATTAATACAGTAGCCAATCCTGCCTGGTAACCTCCCACACCTCTCCTCCCCTCAGCCAGCATCATAATCCCCTTATCCAGTACAGTAATTCCCCCCGTTTCTAGATGTACCCTTAAACGTAGGGGTACCTCTTTAAATCCTACATCCCCGGATAGCCCTGATCTGGATGAACAACATATCCAAAAATCACCCAGATCAGACCATCGGTTCGGGAAATGTATGGAGGGAATAAAATGACCAACCGCACTAACTGAGACAGCCGAATGAGGTTCCATGCGAATGGGCCATGCGGTCGGTCCTGGCATAAGGGAACAAAATACACGAAAGCCTCTAGCTATAGAGGCTAGGGAGGGTTCGCCTGAATCCCCTCGTTCGGTACTTTCTATCTACCGAACGAGGGGCCGTTCGGTAGTTTGGAACCGAACGGACCGGGCTTGTGGAGGTCTCAGCGGTGTTCGCCTACTCGAGTGTCCGATTTGAGTTCCAGACACTCGACGGCAAAACACCGCTGTTCGGGAGTTTTAAAATGGCCGCCGCCACGTGTTCGTTTGTCGAATGGCGGCCACCCCCGAGAACAAAGGACGGCTACTTACTAGTCAATTACCCGTTCGCAACAATGTTGCAACGGGTAATTGAGGACACACTTCACACAGGGGAGGTCTGGTTGTTCGGTATTTTCATTCGAATAAACTAAGGGAATGAAACTACCGAACAATCAGAGGAATACAATTCTTTTAAAACACATATAACACAGCAGATCACACGAATGCAGTTATGTACAATATATTTGCAGGACAGCCCGGTGCCATCCGCTACACCCATATTGAATATGCTGTGCAATTTTTGGCACCTGTTCTAAAGAAGGATATTATGGCACGAGAAAAAGTGCAGAGGTGGGCTACAAAATTAATAAAAGGAATGGAACATATCGGCTATGATGAAAGGTTAACAAATTTAAACCTATTTAGTTTAGAAAAACGTCGCCTGAGAGGGGATATGATAACATTATACAAATATATTCGGGGCCAATACAAACTATTGTGTGGAAATCTATTCACAAACCGGACTTTACATAGGACACGAGGCCATGCGTTCAGACTGGAAGAAAGAAGATTTCGTCTAAGACAAAGGAAAGGTTTTTTTACTGTAAGAACAATCAGGATGTGGAATTCTCTGCCTGAAGAAGTGGTTTTATCAGAGTCCATACAGATGTTCAAACGGCTACTAGATGCATACTTGCAAGAACAGAATATTCAAGGATATAATCTTTCAATGTAGGGTAATAACTGCTTGATCCAAGGATAAATCTGACTGCCATTCTGGGGTCAAGAAGGAATTTTTTTTCTAGCTTGTTGCAAAATTGTGCTTCAAACTGGGTTTTTTTGCCTTCTTTTGGATCAACAGCAAAAAACTAATGTGAGGTAGGCTGAACTTGATGGACGCAAGTCTCTTTTCAGCTATGTAACTATGTAACTATGTAACTATGTAACTAAGTAGGTCTGTGTTTTTTTAGATATATAATAAACTAGAAAAATAGAGAGATAAACACATTTTGTTGAGTACAATGAAAGTATAAGGTGCATTCACTTGAAGTATTTTACTCGATTTATACACTTAATATAGAAACAAACATATAATTGAAATCATATTATTCTAAATGGTGCTATACGTGGCTTGCACAACTGGTTTTGATTATGTTTCTTTAAGCAGTTTGTTACAATCAAGTTGCATTTATGACAACCTTTAAAGGTTTACAGAGAACAAACTTTTTGATATAACTGCAAAGCATGTTATCTCTCAGGCCATAAATCAGGGGCACATGAAGAATAGAAAGTTGATTCGGGCTAGAAGAAGAATATATTCTTGAAAGAACAGCTCGGTAATGTTGTGGCTGAAGGCGGTCATGCATAAGAGGAGCTGTAAAGCGTGGAGCATAACGGTTTTACCAGCTTTAGAAGCCGATGAATTTCCTGAGTCAAGTTTCATGGCAATCAGCATGATCCTGATATATGTGTAAATGATAATCAGCCCTACCACTGCAAAGCACAGAACATAAGCGGTAACTTGTATTGCATTTTGTTGGGGGGTAACCATAAAACTGTATTGTGTACACATCAAACGAAGGGAGAAAAAACTTGGATCTTTGGAGGAAATTAGAATAATGAAATCTGCAATGCTCGGAACAAACCCAATTATCCATATTACACCAATGACAACCAAAGACCTTGGTCTGGTGCATAGCTGCCGTGTCTTAGAGGGAAACATATGGCCATGTAGCGCTCCAAAGCCATGGCTGCAAGGTTGTATGGTGTCACCTTGAAAGTTATCATGGTCATGAAAATTAAAATGTAGCAGATTAGTACGGGAATGGATATAGGCATAAATACGACAAACACTGAATTCAAAATTAAGGGCTTAACCATGATTAATAGACAAATATATAAAGCATGCTAAGTGTAGAGAATATTCTCACCGAATCATTTTTCAAAAATATTCCAAAAACAAAAAGAAGTACTGTGACGAAGTGCCCTTCGCCACTTGTGCCTGGACTTTCAGTATGGTAGTAGTGCTACCCCAGATAGCTATGCCATGGAGCCTATTGGTGTAACAAAAGACTACGGAAAAGACTTTGGCTCCATGGCAATTGAACTGTATGTATGTGATCTGAGCGCCATTCGATAATAATGTGCGCTCAGATCTAAGCTATCTGGGGATATGTTGCATGTATATGTTTTATGTAGTAATTGTAACATTGTGTAATTTTATGTCTTTTTGTAACCATGTGGTTAATTGAGTCTTGCCTCTGTCCTGGGAGATAATTTTATTACTTTCCAATTATCTCCAGGATAGAGAGGAGGGATTGTGGGAGTGTTTTGTTTGTATTGTCTGTGATTGGCTAATATCCAAAATGTGTCCCATTGTTCCATCAGGTCCCCTAGGGGAGTTTCCACCTGGTGGAAACTTGCATAAATACCAGGCAGTTAGCCTTCAATAAACCAGACCTACTTGCACCTTTCTTGAAGCCTTGGTTCATGCTTGGGGGAAGGGATACCTACACTCTGGGGATTGCTATAATCACTTCAGCCGAAAACGATGTTTGACTAAAATAAAATTGATTTTCTAAACAAAAATGAACCATAAATATTATGCAAATGGTCATCCGCATATCGTCCACTATAGGGACCACTTTTACAACAAAAAGATAAAAACAAAGTGGCATACAATCACCTGTATGAAACCTACCTGCATTCAGTTTAAATGTCCACTACTGTTGTCCTAATGGTCCAGACATAGGCATGGCTACTCTTCCCCACCCATCAGGGAATTGCATATTCACACTTATGCATCTTTTGTACTTCACGTGTGTTCCGTTGGCAAATAGGAATGTTAATATTTGCATTCCAACCCATCACATGATGCGTTCCACTTGTAGCTCCTAACAGTCCTATCCTTATGCTAAGTGTACTGGTGTGACATTACTTACCTGATGCAAAGGCCAGCCAGGCCCCTCAGCTCAATCACTTCTCCTTTTCAGCGGACCGGTTGCGTCGATTGTAATGAACAGTTGTGCGGCCCGGCTCATATAATTAAGAGTGCTGCTCGCATCACAAGCACGCTCTTAAAAAGGGCAATGGAAGCCTGGGCAATAAAAAGGGCAAATTCCAACTCCCATTGGTCCACGTCATTCCGGCATCCCCATGCATGGTCATTTTGGGGTGACGTGGACCAATCAAATGTGACCTAAACATATGTAAACCTCTTTAGCCCTGTACACTATGCCCTATTGTGGTTTCAGTCCCAGTACCCTTTAATGCGTTCCTTGTTCTCTTGTATTATATTGTTCTGGCATTGATCTTGGCTTTGTTACTGACTCTGAGTTTATCTTTATTCCTTTCCTGTGTTGTTTGCTTGCCTGTCTGATTACCATGTACCCGACTCTGGCTAGTTCTCATTTTCACTATCTCTCAGTTACCCAGACTACACATTTTCTCTGCCTAGCATTAAGTCCAGCCAGTCTAAGGCCTGGTTTTACATTATTGCCTTGTTTTTTTACTTGCTGTCCTGAACTCTGCGTGTTGGGGTATTACACCATGACAACTGAGTACATTGCAGAACTTAATTGCAGAATCTATAGTACAGATGATTGTGCTTAGCCAGGCAGCTGCACTTACTGCAAACAGTATTGTGTCTACATATGGAACATCATGGTGGTGTTTTTAGTAGTAGACACATAAATTGACAATTGGCAAATGCTGTTAAGCTTATTTGGCAGGTTTTGACTTTTATACCTGCTGTTTGTTTTTGCACTTAAAATTCCGATTTCCATCCCCATCTGCTCTAACCCTTTAGATGATAATAGCTATTCACTTTCTCTGACACGGTTTTTTCACCAAAACAGTAGTGAAGCTGTGCAGGGTCTAGTTAAACAACTTGCGCAGATCTAATTATGTTCTCCCCACTTATGTTGGCCCAATGAACCCCCATCAATGCCCTACACCCTGCATCCACCATGACACAATTAGAACCCATCAGTTTCCTTTGGCAGGCTCACCATTTATATAAATAATGCAGAGAGAGGGTGCAAGTTCTGTTTACCCTCTTATACATAGCCCTCCCTTCTGCTCTCATTCCCTGTGCCACTAACACCACGTCATGGTACAATTAGAGTCATGAGTCCAACATCAATATCAAACTGCTAAAGAACAGTGAGGCTTCATCTCTCAAAACACATTACTTCCAGTAAGCCGCATAGTCCCACTTATCGCACTATTTTCCCTTTATTGACTCTCAGGTATATGTATCTGTCTGTGTGAAATTTGTGCATGCATATATCATTTTTTTTTTTTTTATCTCACCCACAGCATCAATGTAACATGCCCAAATACAGAGTAGCTGCTGGGGTTGTGCATGCTGTCACATTTGAAGGCAAGGAGTTTGTAAAGTAATAAAAGAGTTTGAATTTGACAAGTGAAAACAAAAACAAACAAACAAACAAACAGGTTACAATAGCAAATCAGCAGGAAAGGACAATGTAATAAGTCAATGTTCGGTGTACAAGAAGAGATATTGGGAGGACAAAAAGAGAAACTGAAAAACAGAAACTTAACCTCTGTACTGATTGCTAGTGGCTAGGCATGGGGAATCTACACAGCGGTAAAATAATTGTGTTTCTACCATGAGATTCCAAGAAAAATATCTAAAATGTGCCTTCTGGTAGGAATAGATGGAAATATTTTATTTTCAATTAATGAAAAAAAATCTACTTTTAAAAACTCCAGAAAGCCAGATCTCCAGGTCCCACAAGCAGCATCCGGCTTCTGAAACTGAATTACAGGAAGTACAGAGTGCCGCCGGGCAGGGGTACCACTGGCTGGAGAGGTAAGCTAACGCTATAAGCCAATCAGTAGCTCATCAGTAGCCACACATAAAAAAAGTCACATCCCGTTTTTTAACAGAAAAGGCCTAATACTCACTATACTAGCAAAGCATCAGTATTTCTTTCACAAGGGAGCATTTGGTAAGGAAATGACAATCCACTGCAAATTTGATTTGGCTGTCAAAATATATTACAAAGTTGTAATGTTTCACAGGATATTATATATTTTTCTCCTCATATCAGTTTAAAGGCCAGCCCTCCAAAGGAAGGACAGGAATCCCAGTTTTATGAGGGGTAATTAGTGCATTTGAAACCTGTCTGAAAATGTAACAAACAATATTTCTATATGTAGAGCCTGATTTAGATCAAAGCAAACTTTGATTAATTGTCTATCTACTCCTTCCAAATTGATTAATTAATGCGTGCACGCTTTTCCTTAGAAGTAATTCACACCGGAGACAAAGTTTCTGATTAGTGAAAAACCTGAGGAATGCTTTATTTCCCGGAGTGGGAGCCCCTTTTAAAGCAGAAATACGTCATGTACAGAGTCACAGTTAACATAAGGTATACATTCAACAATTGGTTAACAGTCTAAGGGGTCTTGTCTAAACCCCCCCTACAGGATGTAATATCATCATTACAGAGTGAGTAGTTACTGAACAAAGAGGGGGCTGAAGGGGAAACAGTTACTTTAACAGCGATTCTCCATTTTGTTACACGTGGCACATAGCTGTTAACTTGCACAAAGGAAGTGGGGGAGGAGTTTAGTAAAGGAAACTGTTCTTTTAACACAGGTATTTGTTACACGAGGCTTGCTCGATGGGAAGGGGGGAGGGTAGCCGGATGGGAGGATTTTATAGAGGAAATAGTTACTGAGCACACATGTACAGAGTAAAAAAAAGACATTTTATCCTCTCAAGTATTTTGTCCATAACAAGCCTTCTGATCTCTTTGTAACCAGGTCAGATCATCTTGGTGATTCCCGACAACTAATTTGGGACCAAATAAGGTATATATTTCATACATAATTCCGTCACAATAAAATAGTATCTAAAATCACTTCCCAAACTGTTAGAGAATGACACTTCAATTAACTTACAATACACATTGCAAGTGCTGTTTTTTTTTTCTCAAGCCCCCATTGACATATCTGATAAGACTCCAGTAATAAAGGGTACTGAGCCATAGAACCAGATAACTGCCAACATTTCCTACACATCATTTGGTTTACACAAAACATAATAAAATAGGCCTGCATTACTGTTCATTTTGAGGGTATTTTCCAACAAGATTTAACCCATCGCATGCGCGAACAATCTCCACTTTCCTATGCTTCCTAGCTCATTGAGAAGGAAGAAGACATGTGTGCTCTAGCCCAGTGAGCCTGCCTCTTCCGTTAGCTTTGTTAACTTACATTTTCCTGGCTCTCTGAGTAAAAGCAATCTCTGAGATAAGAAATTCTAAATTAAAGAGAAGGTGCAATATAGGAAGTATAAACATTAGATCTCACTTTACAGGAAGTGCTTAGTAAGGCTGTTCAGTTTCTTGCAGGAAGGTATGACTAGATCTGCATAAACAAAGCGATTTAACTCCTAAATGGCAGAGAACTAAGCAGTAAGACTGCAGGGGCATGATCTACATACCCAAACTGCTTCATAAAGCTAAAGTTGTTTTGGTGACTATAGTGTCCCTTTAAGTCACTCTACAGTAAGTTGCATATTGTCTGTAGCAACACAAGCTGTAATATCTACATTTTAGAAATGTTCTATAACTTACATAGGATTCCATTTTTAATCATTACTTTTTCTACAGCTAATAATTTTAGATATATAAAGAGTACTTTTCTTAAAGTTATTGACAATTAAATATATTTTTGTCCTTTGTCCAACAATGTTTGAATGAATACATTATTCAAAAATGTCAACAAACCCTGATCAATACAAATTGTTTAGACTTGGCTAATTTTTCTCATTCTTGTTGAGGTAAAACAAGAGAGTTGTGTGAGGCATTTCCATTTAAAATAGAGGCTATCATAGAGATAAACATTTACAAGCAACACATGACAGTGGGATGCCTGGTGAGACATGGAACCAGCAGATTGTGGCAGCAATAAGACAGTGCTATCTTGGTCGAGCCAAATGATGTGAAGCAGAAAGATGTGTAATTTCTCCGCTTCTTTTGAAGTTCAGGCACATTTTTGTAGCAAGCTCCCAGTGGATTGCCAAAGCAATCCTGAAAGCAGGGTTATTCTCCTCACCTATGTATTTGTGATAATAATTTTCCATATTAATTAAGAATGATTGATCTATCACTATTGACCAAATCAAACTTTTATAGATAGTTAAGATGGCGCCGGTAAGCACATAAGCACACCTAAGCAGTATCACTAGATGTAGGCCTGGGTGTCACAGCTATTAATACACAGCACTACAACAGTTTAAAAACCTATGTGTACCATCACGAGAATAGTACAGAGATAGATAAGAGATAATTAAACGCACAGACCTGACATGACGTTGCTGGTGGTCCTGAACAGTCTGGCCAGCTTCTGCAAGGTCTTTTGCTGGGCTGCACTGATAAGGAACCTTGATGGAAGTACAGACTGTCCATGAAAAAGGTATATTAGACTAAGGGAATTTGGCACTCCCTTGGAGAACTACCCACTGGTAATACGGATGCGTGTTGCTGGCAGGGCCACGTGTGGGGCCCATTGGGTGGCCCACACACGTATGGCCACCCAATGGGCCCTATATCTTCAGGGGCCCGGTCAGCGCTGTGGCCGTGATATAGTGCGACCGGGCCCCTTTAAAAAAAAAAAGCAGCCGCAAGTGCCGCTGGGAGGAAGTGGTCACTGTATGTATGTATGTATGTATGTCTGTCTGTATGCATGTATGTGTCTGTCTGTATGTCTATCTGTACGGATGTCTGTCTGTATGCATGTATGTGTCTGTCTGTATGTCTATCTGTATGTATGTATGTCTGTCTGTATGCATGTATGTGTCTGTCTGTCTGCATGCATGTATGTGTCTGTCTGTCTGTACGCGTCTGTCTGTCTGCATGCATGTATGTGTCTGTCTGTCTGCATGCATGTATGTGTCTGTCTGTCTGCATACATGTATGTGTCTGTCTGTCTGTATGCATGTATGTATGTATGTATGTCTGTGTGTCTGTATATATGTATGTGTATGACTGTCTGTATGCATGTATGTCTATGTATGTCTGTCTGTCTGTATGCATGCATGTCTATGTATGTCTGTATGTATGTCTGTTTGTCTGTGTATGTATGTCTGTATGCATGCATGTATGTCTATGCATGTATGGCTGTATGCATGTATGTATATATGTATGTCTGTATGTCATTATATATGTATGTCTGTATGTCAGTATGAATGTATGTCTGCATATCATTATGAACGTATGTCTGAGTGTATGTGTGTATGTCTGTCGGTATGTCTGCATATATGCATGTATGTCAGTCTGTATGTATGTATGTATGAATGTATGTCTGTGTATGTATGTATGCCATTATGAATGCATGTGTGTGTGTATGTATGTGTCTTTATGTCCTCATGCATCAGTGTGTGTGTTTGTGTCTGTGTGTGTGTATTCCTGTGGGCGGTATTTGGAGGCGATCTCTGTGGGCGGTTTTGGAGGTGGGCCCCCAGGGGCCCAGACCCCGAGCTCAGTTAGGGGCGCCAAAATTTCTGGTGGCGGCCCTGGTTGCTGGTCTCTGCTGTTCCTAGAAGAGAGGGTCCCTCCAAGTTTGATTGCCTGAGTTCCCCCAGTCATGTGCAGTGAGGAGACAACCATGCCCCTCTAATGGTGATGTATAGCTAAGCTGATATATCTAGATACTAAGCTGTTTGAAGTAAATGCATGCAACAACTTAAATGAGAGTAAAAATTACTTTGCATTGCGTCCCTTTGTGGACAATAAAGTGTGGTGTGAATTCTTATATTTAACTTGGTATCTGTGTGATTTCTCTTTCCTATAGTTCAAAATACTCATTCCGAACTGGGTTGTGTGCCTTCCAAAATCGTTTTAAACCCTATTAGGTATTAGGATTATTACTTTTTGCATATTGGCATTCATGAATTTAATGATTAGGCACAACAGTATTCTTTGTGATTTTGTAGTCCAATTCTTGGACTTTATGGCTTTTTGAAGGTAATAGCCAGCATTGAGGAGAGTACTATTCTTCAACGCTCTGTTAAAGGAACAAGCTGTGTGCCAAAAAAAAAATATTTTACCTCTCAAGCAGTCACATCGTAATTTTTGAATATTTAGCTTTTTATTTTATTGTGGAATTGACTAGATGCTCTGATTCCTACACAAAACAAGGACACATTTCTGTGTGTCTGAATATCTGAATGTGCAGAATGTTTGTAAAACCCCATTATTATTCATACCCTTTAACCTGATAACTGACACTGCAACTCAACAAAAATTGCATTTTGAAATAATGCACATTGATTACAAAGCATTTCACTAGCTTTCACAACACTCTAACTCAATCAGTTCACTCTCTACATGACCAACTACCTCTTTTACCAAATCATCCTCTCTCTTCCTCTTATCTAAATTTCCTAAAATACACCATATCTCAACCCAAGTACCAACGTCTAGTCCTCTCCATTTCTCTTTTAATTGTTCCACTAATCCCAACAGTAAAAGACTCATAATATCTGCAAACTCTCTTATTTTAGCGTTAGTACAAGTCTATGCACACTTAGCTACAATTTTGACTTATTTCGACTGTAAGCCTCCTTCCCTAATTTATTCATTTGTTTCTGTCCGTGAAATGGTTTTTCTAACATTCTTCACTAAGTGTATCGGCAACAGATTTTGTTTTACCTGCATAATTATCTAATTAGTGACAATGACCAATAATAAAATGTCCTCCTAGATGTATTTTTTAGTAAGTGGTTGTGAATGCTGATAATTCTTACATTGTGCACATTTTCAATATTTTAAATTAATCTTATACTCACCGCTTACACAGTGTGCACTAATTGATCTCTCTCCTTCGATCTTTGCTGTTGGATGAATTCTGCCAAAGTATTTAAATCCTTCTTACCCTATACAACATTAACCCTGCGTGTGCTTGATTTGAGGCATAGCAATACCATGCAATATGCAGCAGCTCTTTGTGCACGGACAGGGTTAAATGAGAAAATTAATCTCCTGTAGATATATTAGCTAATACTTTTCCCAAATGATGCATCGCATCTGCTTTGGGGATAACAAACCAGGGTATAACAATAAGCTATACTTGGTCGTTTGGATTTAAACATAATTAAAAATTACTTCACAGGCCATTCAGTTTTGGACTGTTTTCTAAGGGCTAATTTTAATATATTGCCTTTTTTTCTCTTGTTTGCTTGTTAATGGAAGGTATTTTTGTCTATATTCTATAATACATTAATACTTCACCTTCAAACACATGTATGGACATAGCGGGGAATGTAGCCTACCCCAAATACCCCCCAATAATAACAGATACCGAATTTGGATGGAACAGGCCACAGCATTTATTAACCCCTTAAGGACGGAGCCAAATGTACACGTTGAACGAAACAAAATGTAAACAAAACCTGGCATTTGCGCTACATGTCTGTCCAACCGTAATTCACCTCTTTCATAGTAAATGCACCCACACTTATTATATATCATTTTATTCAGGGGAAAATGGACTTTCATTTAATATCAAATATTTAGCTATGAAACATAATTTAATATGAAAAAAATGGGAGAAAATAAGATTTTTTAAAATTTCTTTAGTTCTACATGACATTTTAACGGTCAATGTCATAATACTGTTTGCTTTTACTGCAATAAAATACACATATTTGTATTCAGCAAAGTCCCACGTGTAAAACAGTACCCCCTATGTACAGGTTTTATGGCATTTTGGGAAGTTGCAGGGTCAAATATAGCACGTTACATTTGAAATTGAAATTCGCCAGATTGGTTACGTTGCCTTTGGGACTTTATAGTAGCCCAGGAATGAAATTTACACCCACAATGGCATACCATTTGCAATAGTAGACAACCCAAGGTATTGCAAATTGGGTATGTCCAGTCTTTTTTAGTAGCCATTTGGTCACAAACACTGGCCAAAGCTAGCGTTAGTATTTGTTTGTGTGAAAAAGGCAAAAAACGCCAATTTTGGCCAGTGTTTGTGACTAAGTGGCTACTAAAAAAGACTGGACATACCCTGTTTGCAATACCTTGGGTTGTCTACTACTGCAAATGGTATGCCATCATAGGGTAATTTTCATTCTTGGGCTACCATAGGGTCTCAAAGGCAACGTAACCAATCTGGCGAATTTCAATTTCAAATGTAACATGCTATATTTGACCCTCTAACTTCCCAAATGCCATAAAACCAATCTGGCGAATTTTAATGTGAAAAAAAATGAAACACAAGCCTTATATTTGACGGTGTAAATTTTGAAAACACCATAAAACCTGTACATGAGGGGTACTGTTGTACTCAGGAGACTTTGCTGAACACAAATATTTGTGTTTCAAAACAGTAAAAAGTATCGCAGCAATAATATCGTCCGTGTAAGTGCTGTTTGTGCGTGAAAAATGCAAAAAACTTCACTTTTACTGTCGATATCATCGTTGTAATACATTTTACTGTTTTGAAACACTAATATTTGTGTTCAGCGAAGTCTCCCGAGTAGAACAGTACCCCCCATGTACAGGTTTTATGGTGTCTTGGAAAGTTATAGGGTTAAATATAGTGCTAGCATGGGTTGTCAGGCAGGTCCCACTAATTGTAATTAATTAACTTACCTAATTATGTAAAAATATTACATAAATATATATGTAGAATTAGTATATGTATATATATATGTGAATATATATGTATATATATATATATATATAATTTTTTTAAAATATTTTTATTTATATATAGGTATAGTGATATATACGTATATATTTATGTATATAGATATATATATTATTTCGTTCTACGTGTATTTTGATATAAATATATATATATATTAATATCACAATACAGTTAGAACGAAATAACACATCTATATATTTTTTAATTATTTATTTTTAATTATTTTTTTAATTTTATTTTTTAACGTATTTACATATTTTTTTATATTATATATAAATATATATATAACAATAATTATATATATATATTTAATCAGTATCAGTCTACGTGTAATTTGATATTTATATATATATATATATATATATATATATATAATTATATATATATTAATTGTAAAATACACCTAGAGTGTATATGTGTGTGTATGTATATGTGTATATATATACTTAGATCATATATTGGAAGGCAGGGCCTGAAGTTGTGGGAGGGGCTATATCCCTTTAAAAGGGACTCCCCCTCCTACCTCATTCACCTTCTGGTCCAGATGATCGTTTGGATTGCAGGTTCCCAGCGTGGTTCCAGTTTCTCCTGACAGCTGCATTTTCAAAGTTTCCTACTAAACAGTGAGTTGGCAGACTGGTATCATTGTACCAGTCTGCAGCCTACACATAGCCTGACCCTCCGAGGTCCACGGCTACAGTATTGTGGGGGACAGAAACCCCCTCTTCAGGGCTGATTCAGCTTGATTCCCGCCGGGGGATCAGGCCTTATGCAGACCAGCCCTCCCTCCTCCCCCCTGCCGCTGCTCGCGGCACAGCAGCCGGTTAATTCATTTAGTGAGAGCTCCTAACCCCCTCTCACTACACAGCAGCTGGTTGAAGTGTAAATGTGTGACCCAGCTCCTAACCTCCTCCCCCCCTCACTACACAGCAGCCGGATCAATGTATTGTAGGACCCAGCTCCTAACCCCCCCCCCCTTTCCCTCTCTCTGCGAGAGCGGGGAACCCCCCCCAGGCTTGTGGCAGGTGACGGTAATACTCTTAAGACCCCCCATGGACCTAATTCACGGGGGTCTGCGGTTTCTGCCACAATAGCCGCATGATTGGGGAAACCAGCCCACCCACTCCCCACCCCAACCTACAAGTGCCCGGTCTCATAAAAAACTATTGGAGAAGAAGGAATAATAAAAAAAAATAAAAAAAATCATTTTTAAATTTAAAGAATTTGCTTATTTGCCTTGATGCCCTTTGTTAGGGTATCAGCAGCTTACAAATCTCTCCTCCCCCCCTCTCCCCAGTCTTACTTACCTACAGACGGGGGTTCACTCACACAGGCAGAGCTCCCTTCACAGCCCCAGCCAGAAAGCACGTCAGAATTACAGCAATGCTGACGGCAATACAAGTTGTAACCACTAGAGGTTGCCCTATAAATAGTAATGTTATCTGGTATATTTCAAATTTTGTGATATGTGTTAACAATGGCAATATTAAAAATGGTAAGATTTATATATTACGTTAGGAATAATAAAGTATTCATTTAATTCATGCACAACCGGTTACGTATAGATTTGTGGAAACAACTGTTTAAAGCATATAAGTCAGATATAAGCTGCTCTCGGGCACTAAATTGTGATGTAATTATGTGACTAATCTACCTAATATGTGGATCTATGTGACTCAAGAATATATACCATATACTCACACCACGGTTTCAATTAAATCTTCAGAATTACTTGCGTGGTTATAGACAAATTGCAAGTTCAAGAATATTTTCCCTTTATTTGGTGACCTGGTATACTGATTCCCCTGGCAGGGTCAGAGACCGAGACAAAGACAAGTATTATATTACTTCCTTGGTATGTACAACATATGGGCGACGTATGTCCCATTAATCAGACATATGACACTCAGTGCATATGCGCACAAATGTATGCCGAGTGCAAGCAGATATTTGGGGCACTGCCATAACGGTTTTACATGTGTTTACAGTCTCAAGAACCAAACTAAGACGGACTTGGCCTTCAGAACCTATTTACACGCAACCTACAACCATAGGTAGGTGATCCTAGGACATACAACACAAAAAGTGGGGGGGGGGGGGCAGGCTTCAGCTACAAGATAGCAGTACACACTTATATGTACCTTATGCCTTCCATTCTGTCATCCAGCACTGGGTTTAGGCCATCCTCCCTAACAGTAATCAAACTACTACAGGACTGCCAGGCAAACGTTGGGCACTCAGGTAAGTTATGTCGGTTGCAGCAACCAGTATAAGAAACATCAACATGCCCACTTAAGCAGGGCCGGATTGGGCCGCAGCAAGCTGGGGTCGGGCAGACAGCAGAGAGACCTGTCAGTCTCCCTGCACAGGGAAAATCAATTTCGGCCGCATGCCCCGCCCCCACAAGCCCCGCCTCCTGAACAGAAGCTCCGCCCCACACATGTTGATGCTGGAAAGCTGCTCACCGGACCAGCAGGAAAGGTATTTAGATTTACCTTTTAACAGCTTTCCCTACCCACCTCACAGGCCCCCTTACCCACCTCACAGGCCCCCTGCCCACCTTACCCACCTCACAGGCCCCCTACCCACCTTACCCACCTTACAGCCTCCTTACCCACCTCACAGGCCCCTACCCACCTCACAGGCCCCCTTACCCACCTCACAGGTCCCTTACCACCTCACCCCTTACCCACAGGTCCCACACAGGTCCACCCACCTCACAGGTCCCCCTTACCCACCTTACAGCCCCTTTACCCATCACAGGCCCCTACCCACCTCACACCTCACTCACCCCACCCACCTCACAGGCCCCCTTACCCACCTCACAGGTCCCCTGCCCTACCTCACAGGCCCCTCCACCTCACAGGCCCCTACCCACCTCACAGGCCCCTCCCACCCACAGCCCCTCTACCCACTTGCCCCCTACCCACCTTACAGCACCCACTCACAGCCCCCCTACCCACCATACAGACCCTACCTACTCACAGTCCCCCTACCCACCTTACAGCCCCCCTAACCACTCACAGTCCCCTTACCCACCATACAGAACCCCTACCCACTCACAGCCCCCCTACAGCTACCCTATCCACTATAGAGAACTCCTACCCACCTCACAGCCCTTCTACCCACCATATTAGAAAACTAAATATATCAATAATATGTAAGGCAGGTATGTATGCATGTCTTTCAACCCCAGATGATTGAGTAATCTATAACACATAATATATATGTACACACACACACACATATATATATATATATGTGTGTGTGTGTTTATAGATTACTCAATCATCTAATGCAGCATTTCCCAATTACCCTAGGGTTCAGCGAGAACAAAATTGGGCTTCCGCTGTGATTTGCAAGCATTTAGGGCCATCTGATAGGTATGGCTAAAGAGGGGTCCGGTCAGTCGTCGCGATCATTTAAAACCACGACCGGACCCCTGTAGTATTAGATGCTGGGAGGAAGGGACAGCACTTCCTCCCAGACAGAGCGCATCGCCTGGAGGGGGAGAGGGAGCAGCGGGGACTGAGCAGCACACCAACCTCAGCCGCCAGCACTGAAAATCCTCCTGCAGAAATGTTGATACACTATGTCCGTGTTCCACAGGAAAACTTTATTTGGAATCCCTGATTTAATGATTGAATAATATATAAACACATAATAATAAAAAAAAAAAAAAAATATATATATATATATATATATATATATATATAAAATGTGTTTATATATTACTCAATCATCTAGGGTGGCAACACATAGCTGTACGTATTACATGTGACAATATATGGCACAGTGACTTATGGGGCTGGCATAGATTTTTTTTCCAGGGCTGCTTTGTATCCCCAATCCGGCCCTGCACTTAAGTAATTCTCCTCCCAGGCACCTTCTGGGTCCCGCGAGGCCAACTTCCATCCTCGATGTAAGAGGTATTAAACCCCCACGGGCCAAATCATAGCTAGACGCCTCGCATGTTGCATAGCTAGGGCGTCATCCGTCATAACCCTCAATTAACGATAAAATCTCCACTGGTAAAACATGTACAACAGATCAACCCCACGCGCCAACCATAGTTAAATCCTACTAGCCACTTGGCATTTAATTGGGATTCACCTGCCACAAGTTTAATGAATTATTTCGCCACTTTGGCACTAGTTAAACATTTTACACTCTCCATAATGAAACTCACGATTACATACGTATATATTTCAGTATGTCCCAAGTTCATGAAGAAGGAGATGAACTATCAATGCCTAGTACACCGACCAGGACTGCCACCCCCACACGCAAAGGGGACATCGGCAGCCCGTCATCTATTAGATCATGGACCATCCCACGGATCACGGCCAAACTACGCAAACGTAGTATTCCTTATCCAGCTACGGCCCGCAAGGCAGAATTGTACAGAATTATGCAAGCCAATCAGGACAATTCTGACGCCAGGGAAGGCACTAGTAATTCAAGCAATGCTAATCTGCATACCATGGTCGCCTCACTAGTGTCTTCCATGGGGCAGATTAATGAGAGACTGTAAAGACTGGAAGCTAGTAGCGGTCCAGTTGTGACACCAATACCGATATCCCAGGGCCATCACAAGCCCAACCTGGTAATCCTAATACCCCCACGATCCTTGGGTCACAAGTGATCAACCCAGCCCATATGGTACCAGCAAACCTTAAAAAATACATCCTGGAGGGCAAGGATGTAAATCTAGTCTCTCTGCTTATTGCCTTCCAGGATATCACAGAAAACCGCGCATATACGTATGGCGATATTTCTGTGGTCCTCAAGGCCAGAGATCCTAGACTAAGCAAAAAACTAGCAATCCCAGACTTCGTTATCGCAGTTTACCCACAGAGAAGGGAAGAGTCAGCCATGTACATGCACAAGCTGGTAGACCTGGGCAACAAATACGGTGGGTCATCATTTTACGATTACCACCGTTCTTTTTCTACTAAAGCGGCAACAGCTCTCGCCCAGTATAACGCAAGAATGGATTGGAGCCTAATGGATACAGAGCTGTTCCTCAGGCACTTTGCCAGGCTAAGGTCTCCAGCTTGTGCAATATGTGGGGCTACCACGCACGCTGCAAATCTCTGTCCTGTCTCCACAGACGATGCCCCAAACAATGCCACACCAAGCACTTCCAGGGGGGAGAAACAGGGCAGAGACAAGCTGGGTCGCCCTATCGTGTATTTGGGCAAGTCACAGATCTGTAATAATTTTAATGTTGGGGCTTGCTCCTATAGTGCTTGCCGTCTACTGCATATCTGCACCCATTGTTTCAGGGCACATGCAAAGGCTATGTGCCCTAATAAAATGCACATTAAACCCTACCTAACTACTGTGAATGTTGATGTTCTGGCAGGGATTCTCTCCAAGCACCCTTCTACACATCTTGTGGAGTATTTGATTGCAGGGTTTTCCCAAGGGTTTCATACTGGCCTCATTCACATACCAGGGGGTACATGGGAAGCCAACAACCTCCAGTCCGCCCTTTGTGACACAGACGCAGTAGACTACCAATTGAACAAGACCAAGGATTTGTCTTAGGTCCATTTATTGACCCGCTGTTCTCTAATTGGAGAACAAATCCCATTGGACTAGTCACTGGGAAAACTACTAACAAACAAAGACTCATTATAGACCTGTCTGCTCCACATGCTTCAGTGATACCCAGCCTCAATTCCCTGATCCCGTCAGAGGCATTCTCTTTACAATACACCACCATAGACGACGCCATATCCACCATCATCTCAGCAGGCATAGGTGCATGGTTGAGCAAAACCGTCATAGTTAACGCCTTTAAAGTACTCCCCATACACCCGTCGCTGTGGCATTTGCATGGTATCAAATGGAGAGGCCAGTATTACTTCTTCACAAGGCTCACCTTCGGATCCAAGAGCAGTCCTAAAATATTTGACACTTTCGCACAGACCTTGTGCTGGCTGCTCCTGAATACCAGCAGGTGCCATAGCGTCATTCATTACTTGGATGACTTCCTTTTCATAGAAAATAACGCTACCCCCCCTAACAGTTTACACAAAGCCATGCATTTATTTAACACCATTGGGGTTCCAGTATCTCCCACCAAGACAGAAGGTCCAGATACGATCATTCAGTTTTTGGGGATACAACTGGACTCCATAACTATGGAAGCCAGCCTCCCTAGAGATAAGATTGACAACATCACTCAGACCATTCAGCAGTACTTGCGCATAGGCTCATGCAATAGGAAAGAGCTTCAGTCACTGATTGGCTCGCTAAATTTTGCCATTCGTATTATACCCCAAGGAAGAGCATTCATTTCCAGACTCCTGTGCCTTCTTCCAACACTAACGAACGAACACAAAGGTACCACTCTTGATAGGCAAGCCACAGTAGACTTACACATGTGGAACGTGTTCCTGTCAAACTGGAATGGCAGGAGCATGTTCCTCCCCCAAGTCACAGAAGATTCCCCTACCATTTGGACTGACGCAGCAGCCTCCACAGCTTTTGCAGCCATTTTTGGGGACAACTGGCTATCGGGTAGATGGCCGGAAGAAGTTAAGAAAATAGAAGGCTTTTTTAGGAATTCTGCACTCTTTGAAGTGTACCCCATAGTAGCAGCAGCAGTCACATGGGGACAGTCTTGGGCAGGTAGACCAGTTCGATGTTTTTCTGACAACTTGGTGATTTGCCACGTCATACAAAGGCCGGTCTACCTCTCTAACCATCATGAGTTTTATCAGACGTCTTACATGGTTGGCGGCCTGTCATCAGTTTCATCTAGTATGTTACCATGTGTCGGGTATCTATAATAC
Organism: Pelobates cultripes; assembly: GCA_933207985.1. Lineage (NCBI taxonomy): Eukaryota > Metazoa > Chordata > Amphibia > Anura > Pelobatidae > Pelobates > Pelobates cultripes. The sequence continues at coordinate 409,354,234 of OW240912.1, read as the reverse complement.
AGCCGCTGACCAGCTGTCCCGCTTTCAGTTTCAGGCGTTCAGTGAGTCTCTACCAACAGCGTCACCGGTAGCCACGATCGCTCCCCAACTCCAGGATCTAATCATGGACTAGAGGAATTATTACAACACAGCAAGATACTTACAAAACTCGCTCTCGCAAAAAACACACATAGCGCATACGATAGAGCTTACTACCTATACAAGAAATTCATGGCAGACCATAATCTCACAAATTGCTTTGACAATGTAACATTGGTGGCTTTTTCCACGTTTTGCCACATTAAGTTAAAAATGTTGCATAATACCACAAAACTATACCTCACAGGTATCCAACATCATATGTTCACAGAACATCCTAACAACCAAGGGTTTCTCACCTCCTACCCCATTAACACCCTCCTTAGGGGTATGCTCAAATCGCAAGGACCTACACCGCAACGTAGGGGGCCTATAGACATTCAATTGTTTAAACGTTTGTCAAACCTACTAGATACCACACCGTTCGAACCCCTTACTAACACCACTCTTAAAACTGCCATATACTTGGCTTTTTACGGTTTCTTACGACCCAGAGAATTTACCATTACTAGGCAACACGAGTCCAAGCATTGCCTCCGGTATTCTAACTTGTACAAAAAACAAGACCACTACGTATTAAGCTTACCTTCAACTAAGACCAGCCAGATGGGGCACGAGGTTCTTATTCAATACTACCCCACCAACAACGCATGGTGCCCGGTGAAAGTTTTTAACAACTATCTACAGTCATCACCTACACGAACCTCACTCCCTCTCCTTTCACTGTACGGCACAGCACTCACTACCGCCAAATTTGTGATGTATATTCGCTTACTATTGACCAGACTCGGCTTAAATGCCGCAAACTATTCTGGGCATTCATTCCGGATAGGGGCAGCCTCCACGGCCTCAGGCCTAGACATCCCGGTTCATATCATAAAAACCTTGGGCCGCTGGAAGTCATCCGCTTACGCTGTTTACATACCACAGCCAACACAAGAATTAAGGCATGCATTTGTGAAAATGTCATTGTAAATATGCTAACTCCATGTCTTGTGGTTTCGTTAATAAATATCTTTGATAACATTATATGGGTATTCCTTTTTGCCCTCTTATTTACAGGCCTACCACACACACGTCAGTTTCGGCACACCTCTACCGACTTTTAATTATTATGATAAGTATACTCACTAGCTATTTCATACTATACTGAAATGGCCCCGAATACAAATATATATAATATCAAAGTATATATATATATATATATATATACACACAATGCTGCAGCCAGCTATCCCGGCCATGTGATTGTGAGGTCCTCGCAAGGACCTCACTCTCACATGGCCGGGGGGCTGCCAGGAGGTCGGACGTGCCGCGGGGGGGCTCCCTGGGAGTCCCCCCAACCGCGATCGCCGGCGTGGGATCGCCGGCGACCGGGTAAGTAAAGAAAGACCAGAGGGCGTACTATTACGCCCGGTGGCGTTTAGAGCCGCTTAGAATAGGGCGTAATAGTACGCCCTCCGGTCTTAAGAGGTTAAACATAAGACTCATCGAACATTTATTAAACTTCATCATTCAATTATAACCAGAAATAAATACATAAATAATCCATAACTTAACATATAATTATTAACACCTAGTGCCCTACAGCCTTCGCTTACATAAGCGTCCTTGCCAATGAAAGAGACCACGTCCCTATGCACCAACTTCGCACAGGGTTCTCGCCTCCCCCCCTCATCCAAACCAAAATTCCCTTTTCCTTTCAATGCTTACCACCAGCCGACTTTTAGCTCCGTGAACACGTCCAATTCGCTAACTTAAAAGTTTACCCTACAGAGCAGGGGAGATTGAGACCCGACCTTTTCATATCCTGACACTCCATGTAATAGACCCCAAAAACCTGTTTGCAAGAACACGCCCCACGCTAGCTGTGACATGGACAATAACAAATAGAAAAGAGGGTGGGTGGGAGGGAAGTTGTTTGCTGGCCCGTCTCCCAAGAGGCATTGAGGTAAAATGATCCCTAGACCACTCCCAAACACATAACCACTCCCATATACACATACAGCCAATCACAAGCATCTACTCCCACACTCATACATGTACCCTTTTCCGATAGCTGCGCTCTCTCTCCAGGGCCTCTTCAGCTTGCTGAAGTGCTTTATGTGTGGTAAATATCCCAGTTTAACCTCAGTTTAGAAAAGTGACACTTTTTATGAGAAATTGGCGCTTTTATAAATTAACTAGGGAACAGAATTGGCAGGCACACTCTACTTGAGTGTGCCTGCCTCCTCTTTCACAGACCTCAGATTAGCTAACCCAGCTTCTCCAGACCTCAGATTGGACGTGCAAGCATGCACAAGGGAACCAATTCATAGGCTTCTCAGTGAAAGTCTCTTCTGGGGAAGAAGATGAGGGATTGCAAGATACGCATGCATGTATTCATTGGGGGTATATATATACTAAAAAGTATTTTCTTTGTTTTTTTTCAATTGGGAGGTGGAGTGTTCTTTTAATGCTAGTCACTAAGCTACTGCTACCTAACACTAAGCACTAAATTACAATAATCTCACTCCCTCTGCTGTTCTATGTTCATTTGCACCTGCTACAGCGGAAGAGGTTTCTGCTCTGCTCCAGTCCTCCCGCCCCACCACCTGCTCCATCTCATCCGTGCTCTGTCTTCTTCTCTACCTCTCACTAAAATTCTCAATCTCTCTCTCTCCTCTGGCATATTTCCATCGCCCTTCAAACATGCAACTATAACCTCAATTCTAAAGAAGCCCAACCTTGATCCTAACTCCCCATCCAACTACCGTCCTATCTCGCTACTGCCTTTGAAAGAGTTGTGCATACGAGATTGACAGTCCACCTCTCTGCTAGACCCGCTTCAGTCTGGTTTCCGCGCTAAGCACTCTGTGGAAACGACACTGACCAAAGTATCCAATGATCTACTCGCTGCAAAATCTCATGGTCACTACTCTATCCTAAGTCTCCTTGACCTTTCTGCGGCTTTTGACACTGTTGATCATCAACAGTTTCTTCTCATCCTCAGCAATATTGGTCTGCAAGATATTGCTCTATCCTGGTGCTCCTCCTACCTCTCCTAGCACTCTTTCAGTGTTTCTTTCTCTGGCTCTGCTTCTTCTCCCCAACTCCTCTCTGTTGGTGTCCCTCAAGGTTCTGCCCTTGGTCTCCTACTGTTCTCCATCTATACTGCCTCCCTTGGTAAACTCATTAGTTCCTTTGGATTCCAATATCATTTCTATGCGGATGACAAGCAAATCTATTTGTCCTCTCCTGATCTCTCTCAGCCCATCTTGACTAGTGTCTCTGACTGCCTCTCTGCTATTTCTAACTGGATGGCTGCCTACTTCCTTAAACTCAGCTAGACCAAAACTGAAATTCTTTCCTCCCTGAAGTGTTGCTACTCCTGTGTCTGTCTCCCTCCAAGTCAACGGTGCTACCATCAGCTCCACCACGCAGGCTCGCTGCCTAGGTGTTCTCTTTGATTCCGACCTCTCCTTACAGCCTCATGTTCAGTCTATCGCCAAATCCTGCCACTTCCATCTCAAAAACATTGCGACCTGAATCTGCCTTTATTGGTAACGTTAAGACCGGACACTCTAAGGTCTGGTTATATGTCTATCTAGTACCACTGTTTGTGTGATTTGCTATTCCTGTAAGTTGGGGTACGACCCCCATGACAGTAATAAAAAGAAAATAGGGAGTTGGAAGCAATAACTTTTTGTCTTTTAAAAATATTTTATTGATTATAAATGTCATAAAGCAGAGTATTAGAATTAAATAAATATATGCTTGCAATATATATATATATAGAGTATTAGTATAACATACCCTTCCTGAGTGTACAGGTAATCTCTCAGTATATGTCACCTCCAGAGTTGGTCAGTAAGTCTCTGTCTAGCATTGGTCAAACATGTATATGTAAAGTATAGTATTTCTAATCACTACTGGCAATTTATGGGTTAAATCATTTTAGGGTTAAAAGCAGCTCATATATGAAAATTAAAGGAAAACATCCTTATCAGTCTATTGTCAATGATGTGAACCAATGGGAGCCAGAAGTGACATGTTAAACTAGTAACTTTGGTGATACAAGACTCATGACATTTGATACTCCATAATTCTATCTGACCTGACTCCCGATTAATAGTAGGCTTGTGTATAAGCAGCTATAAAAACAAGATTATCTGATGTGCCTCACACCAAGCGTTTAACAGACACCACACACAGTGGCACTTAACTTATGTATGAATGATACAGCTTCCCCAGTGGTGCTCTCAATTTACCACCTTTCTTATCAGCAAAAGTATAAATACACAAAATTTGGGATCTAGCTATGCATCTAAAACAGGGATAAATAAACAACACATAGTGAAGTATATCAAAATATAAAAAAAACTTTGCGCACTCACAAGAAAGTATGAAGTTTTGCGACTTGGGGGCCTCTCCTGGTTCAGGCTCCAGGGCTAAAACCTACTTGACCTCCTCCACACCCGAAGTCTGGTCCAGTGATGGTAATAAGTAGGGAAAAAAGTTTGCATAAATGTATTGCTTACAAATAAATTAAAACAACAAATACAAAAATAAAATAAGTAATTAAAATTGGTCCAACACATTTCCTCCACTTTAGTGGACTTCCTCAGAGACACAGTGAATTATAAAAAGTACAAAATGCAAACAATCATCAAAAATGCATATGCAACCTCAATATCCCTTTGACACACTGTCCTTATTTGGGGCTAACCCCCAAAGTTCATTGGTGGCCCAGTGGGCATTTTCCTTTCTTCCTTCCACATTGGTCATGATTCCTCCACTTGTAAATCTTCTTGGGTTGCCACCTTCGTTGTCAGCTGGCATCCATAAGATGTAATTTGTTTTTTAGAACGCTGACATGGTTCCAGTGCCATTTTGAATGCGTTCCACCGGGTATTCCTGCTTCCGCGATCACATAATCCCCTTGTTCCGTTTTTTATGCGTTCCAGCGCCATGTTGGAATGATTATGGATTGATCAGTTCAACCTCGTTATACAAATGCCATACTTGAGCAAAGAAATATATTAGCCAACTTTACATTTCTTAAATATAATATAAGGAGAGGGTATATATAGGCATCAATGTAAAAATACTAAATAAGAGGGTATTAACTCTCCTTGATTTGATAAGATCTGTCACTCAATGTCCCTTATTTATTTCAAGGGACATTGAGTGACAGATCTGATCATATCACTATTGAAAAAAAATATATATTTTTGTGTAATGTAAAAAAATGTTTTTTTGTTTTTTTTTTATAATTCTTTATTTTTCAGTGCAAGTTTAATGATACAAACATTGTATGAATATGCCACAACAGCAATTGCATAAGGTATGGCAGTAGTCTAAGCTTCCTGCAGTTGGGGCTAAGAGGGTCTGTGCACTTTTGTATTACGTAGGACTAGGTAGTCGTAATGAGTTGGTCGCCCGTACCAGTGGGGATTGTGATTGTGTTGGCTAGTGTTATTGGTAGATTTCACCAATGTTGGTATGGCACTGGTACAGGAGTTGTGCTGGTAAGCCTCCTGTTCCTTTGTGGCCGTGTGGTGTGTATAGAGTTGGATATTAGAATAAGGACTTGGGGTTTGAGTGTCGTCTATGTGTGGTTGATTCGGATTTCAGAGTATGGGTATCTGTGCCGTCGTGGGGCTGTGCTCGTTGAGACTGTGGAGGGAGACTATGTGTTTTGAGTAGGTTATATCACTCTAGTGAGTATGTGCTCCATCGATTGCTATGCCCCTTGACCCCGGGGCATTAGGTGGGGGGTCAGTGTGTTGCTTTACCGCCTTAAAAAAAAAAATGATTTTAGAACAAACTTAGAGGCACATTTTTAAAACATGCATAACAAATATAAATATTGTATTAAAAAAATTTATTTTTATTTTGTTTTTAAAAATTTCAAATTATTTTATAGGAACGTCTTAAGGGGACACATTCCATATGTTAAATGGAAATTATGAGAATATATAGAAGGACGTTATACCCCAAAATTCTATATAAGATATTGTAATGGTATTTATTAATTAATGACTTTACATCATAAAGAAAGCATATTTAGTGTAATGCTTTGGGGGCACCACTAGGGGGAGTGTGTAGGAAGACATGTGCTTCTGGCAGTGACATCACAGGCCAGCCTACTTACACTGAATAAAAACCAGATGGAGGAGAAAACTCGGTCTCTTTGCCTGTACCTGACTGAACCTAAGATGTAGTATCAGCTCTGACTTAACCCCAGCCAAAGGGCTGGGGCCTTGTAAGTAATATGTTGTAGTTTTGTATTGTATCATAATTGTAGTAAATTGACATTCTGCTAGCATTTGTTTAATTGTTATTATAATTATTTTAAATATACATTTAATACTACGTTTTGTGTATTTTCTATCCACATATTCGACCATAATACCATGAATTATAAAAATATTAATGTTGTTCCGTATTGCTTAATTATTATGTATTAAGAGATTAATATTCATATTTAGGTCACGACCACAACATTTGGCGTAGTCGGCAGGATTATGCTTGAATATTGGGGAAAAATATAAATGTTATGCATTTTGCTTAAATAATACAGTAAATTGTCTGTCTGTATACAAATGAATAAATGAATGATGATTTGGTTTTAATGGAATGAATGCAGATAGCAGATAGGGATTAGATATTTGTTTTTAAGGTATCTTGTTGTAGAACATAGTGATGAATTATTGTGTTGCTTGTTACCAATCTTTGGTCATTTGTATATAGGAGAAAACTTATATATACTTTACCTTTTGTCTGACCATGTGGATTTTAATCCACCATTGACCACATGGTGTGAATGAGTTGAGGCCTAGTTTCATTGTTTGCTACCATTTGCATAGGAAAAGACTTTTCACTAAACTAGTTCACCAGGTTTTATTGCTAAATTTGACCCTGTTTGTGTACTAATTTACATTTGTTTGGCATTCATGGATTTGTCTAGTAAATTAGTAGTTAAGAAAAAGATACGTTTAGTAAAGCAGATTCAGTGAATAATAGATTTATGTGTGCGTATACACAGAATATTAGTATAAATATATATATGATTTTGACTCATGAAGGAGAGACCACCTTTTTAACAGCTGTGTGACCATGCTTTTCAGCTACAGCTGGGGGAGAATTTGTCCTTGTTGGGGGTGGGTAGTCTTGCCTGTATGAGAAAAAATAAACTGCATTGTTTTGTAAATGTAATTGCCTAAACTAATCAATTTGTGGAGTGTTTTTCAGCTTTATTATCCAGGACTAAGGAATTACTGGACATATGCAGGAACTGGTAACAAATGAACTGAAAAAATGGTAAAATAATTCCTTTGTCCTATTTAGTCTGAATATTTTAACAAGTTAGCATTTTTAACAAAGCAAGTGTAGGGGCTCAGATTAAGATTTATATTATTTTAGAAGCCATCTATAACTGATTTTAATATTTCCATGCTTTGAATTAGGGTGTATCTGCCTAGCGGATGAATCTCCATAACGTGGGCTGTGATTTTAGTTACAGTAGCGGGTGGGGAACCTGAGCTAGGGGGTATTTAAACGTGTCCGGATAAGGGGGAGCATACCCAATAGTTGTTGTGCAGTTCTATCCTGTATTATTATTTGAAACCCTGTATTACTTATAAGTAGCGTTTTGTAACTTATTTGTAATTGTTTATATATATTGCTCTGGGAAAGGGATAGGCAAAATCTCTGAGAGACCAGGAAATATATTTTAAAAAGGGCGTATTACACTAGTGGTAGGGCGGCCTATCATGACCATAGAGACCCTTGGTGACTAGTTTTTGTTGTATATTGCCCTGGGAAGGGGATATGCTATTTAATAGAAATTCCTGAGAGACCAGGAAATATAAAGTAAGTGATACGTGAGTGTACTGGTTAAATTGCAGACATATTGGCCCAGAACCTTTAATCGAGCCGGAAAAGAGGCTGCTGTATGTTTGCTCCTCTATAATTTTGCGGGGGCGGTCACCCCCATGCGGAAAGCCACTGCCATCACAGGGTGGTTAGTTGTGCAGGCCCTTAGCCGCGAGGTGCAAGCATGTCCGTGGAAAGGCTAGAAATTAATAGGGAGTCACTCATAGCTGTCAGAAGTGTTGAACTTTGAGACATATTGACCTATATCCTTTCAGAGGCGGAAGAGGTGTTGTGGTTCACTCCTCTATAATTTAACCAAAGGGTGGAAAGTTATTAAACATGTTTAAGTTGGCTAGAAATTTGTTACTCATAAGTCCATTTGAAATCCTGTATTGCTTAAAAGTTTGTGTCAGTTTTATATTGCCCTGGGAAGGGGTTTAGCTATTGTAAATCCCTGAGAGACCAGGAAATATAAAATAAGTAATATGTGGGTGTATTGTGTATCTGCCTAGCAGGTGAACTGCCATAACATGGGCTGTAAACTTAGTTACAGTAGCGGGTGGGGAACTTAGGCTAGGGGGTACTGAGCATATCTGCCTAGCGGGTGAACTGCCATAACGTGGGCTGTAAACTTAGTTACAGTAGCGGGTGGGGAATTTAGGCTAGGGGGTACTGAGTATTGGACTTTTAGTGTTGTGTACTCCTGAATTGCAAGGAAGATGCAGAAAGCAGCTATTAGCTGATTGTTTATTTTAAGAGCCGAGTAGAAAAATTAAGAAAGTTACCTTGTTGAACAAATTGTTTATAAAATGAAAAGCTGAAGGAATGTGTTTACATGTCTGTGTGTGTGTATATATATATATATATTCTAAGTAAAATATTTGCAGTATACGCTATAAGTGACTAGGAAAGTAATCCTGATCTGTTTCCTAACCTTTTCAGATGTAGCAGAAACCAGAGGTGGACATTGGAACACAGATAGAATATCAGATGGAGACCAGTGTTTAAATGTTGACCTTTGATGAGCTATTGAATGTTTTATTTTATTGTCTATTTAACATGTCTATGCTATGATTTTGTGCATACTATTCTCTTATTTCTAGTGATTGTATTGCAATTGAAACCCTTATGTATTATTGTTGTATGTATGTATGTATGCTTGCCTGAGAAAGGGGGGAATTGACCCATAGGGACCAGGGGGTATTTTTGTGTAAACCAAACTGGGGTGGGAGGGCTCTAATGAGGGAACCCCATTGTCCAGTAGGTGCTTGATTTGTGTCTGTGTAAAGTGCATGAGTGGTTGCAGTTCAAAAAAAAACAAGAAAAACGATCGTGATCGTGATTTATCCATGCATGTATCCTGCTATAATAGTTATGATGTAGATGCTTTTATCAGATGAGTAGATAGTCCTAGGAACTTGAATGTGAGTATGATTTGTTATATGGAGGTTAGTGATGCACCGAACAGTTCCTGGCAAACATAGCGTGTTCGCGTCCGCCGCGGACGGCGAACGCATGTGCGGTTCGATCCGCCCCCTATTCGTCATCATTGAGTAAACTTTGACCCTCTACCTCACAGTCAGCAGACACATTCCAGCCAATTAGCAGCACACCCTCCCTAGCAGACCCTCCCACCTACTGGACAGCATCCATTTTAGATTCATTCTCAAGCTGCCTGCTTAGTGAGAGGAGGGAAAGTGTAGCTGCTGTTGATTAGATAGGGAAATGCATAGCTAGGTTAGGGTTAGGGTATGCTTTTTTTTTTTTCTGTGTAATGTAATTGCAGTTAGTTGTCTGCCACTGCTGCCAGCTTCTGTGTCAGGCTCACAGTGGATACTGTGCCCATTTGCCCAGTCAGTGCCACCACTCATATCTGGTGTCACAATAGCTTGCATTTAAAACAAAAAACTTTTTTCACTGTTATAGATTGAATAGCATTCAGTTGTCTGCCACTGCTGCCAGCTTCTGTGTCAGGCTCACAGTGGATACTGTGCCCATTTCCCCAGTCAGTGCCACCACTCATAGCTGGTGTCACAATAGCTTGCATTTAAAACAAAAAACGTTTTTCACTGTTATAGATTGAATAGCAGTCAGTGTGTCCTTGGTGTGTCAGGCTCACAGTGGATACTGATTGCCATTGCCAGTCAGTGCACCGCTTTCGCATCTGAATTGTCTGGCAAAGCACATTTAAAAACAAAAAACTTTTTTCACTGTTATAGATTGAATAACAGTCAGTGTCCTTAAGCGGGTGTGTCAGGCTCACAGTGGATACTGTGCCCAGTGCCACCACTCACTCACTGGTGTCACAATAGCTTGCATTTAAAAACAAAAAACTTTTTTCACTGTTATAGATTGAATAGCAGTTAGTTGTCTGCCACTGCTGCCAGCTTCTGTGTCGGGCTCACAGTGGATACTGTGCCCATTTGCCCTGTCAGTGCCTCCACTCATATCTGGTGTCACAATAGCTTGCATTTAAA